>WOGZ01000006.1:0-323987 GCA_009733775.1 Alectoria sarmentosa
TTCCCCCTTCCCCCTTCCCCTCCCCAAATCACCCTTGCCCACGAATCCAAAGATGGCCCCGATCAAATCGGCAGAAGTTCGAACCCAGACCGTATATATACGACCAGTCCGTTCTTCTTTCCTGCTTGGTAGTCCCGAAATGAACAAGGGCAGAAGCCTTGGTATTCCAAGTGGGTTGATGAAGTTGGCATGATTCAAGGTTGCTGAAATTTGAGAGGTAGAGGTACGACGGCAAGGGACTAAAAATTGGCGGTGGTGAGATGCAGCGGTAATTTACGAGACTATAAGGTAGGTGGTAGTGGGGAGAATTACAGTGGGCTTCGCAGTGATGCCTTCAGACAAAGGAATGGTGGTAGCGAGGTAGTTTAGGCGAGTGGGACAGGCATCATGCTTGGAGCACGCTTGGAGGAAGCTTGGGGGATTTGGATACGGGTAGGGCTCAGGTATTATAGGTGGCATGGTCTAGATGATTAACATGATGTCAATTGGTGCAGCATCAGAAGCATCTGGATCTGGATGGGATTATGACAGCGCATACGCTTTTCGCATGGCTTAATAAGCTATTCTCCGTCGCCGTCGTAAGATGTCACCAACCCTGGTGCAAGAGCTCCGAGATGACCTTGTTCATGCATGGAACCAATTGCAGAAATGGCCGAAAAATAATGCGATGCAGCATCTCAGATTGGAATCACCGAGAGGTGCATCGAGATCTGAGCCTAGGCCCCTTCGTGGATTGACCGACCGACGACATCCCAAAAAAGAGTTGGAAGCGGAGATGGGTTCTGATGTCAAGGTATGTTTCGGAAGAAAAGGCATAGCACGCTTGAACCGAAAGCGTATCAACGGACTTTGCGTTGATGCGAAAATCAGTTGATTGGGTTGGCAAACCACCGAGCAGGCCTCACCGCTATACATGCTTTTCAGCAGTCGGCAGGGCTGGTAGCGTCCCGCGAGAAGATAACGCCATGCTCATGGGGCTATGTACGGATAATTGTGGCTAAGACCTATGGAGGGTATCATATATCAACAAAAGGATGCAACCGATCGATGCTCAAGCCGTGGTCTCAGTCCAAGATGTGTCATTGATGAAGGCGTCCCAACCTCCGTCAATGCCCGCAGGAGTGACAGTGCCGCTACCTGATGCGCTGTTCCCACCAGCATACATCTGACTCTTTGAGAAGTCGTGGAGTGAACCATCGTAGGGGAGCTGATATGCTGGCGATGGGACTGGCGACGCAGACATTGTCGTAGATGGCTGGGCGTAGATTTGATGACTGGGTGACATGTCCAGAGCACTAGGTGCGAGCGTGGCACTCATACCATCATATGACTGATTAAAGCTCCGCGGCTTTTGGAGGGTAGATGGAGTCGCATTGTAATTGTATGCCTGTGGCAGGTTCTCGCTCCCAGCCATCAACATGGATGTGAATGCATCATTAGGATCCAAAGCCGATCCTAAGAGCATCTGTGTTTCGGTTGGGAGTGATGTGGTGAAAGGACTCATGTTGGAAAATCCGTTCATACCGCCGAATGGGTGCTGCTGTTGCACCGGCGATTGCGGTGGGGGGGCCCTCATTTGCTGTGAGTTCTGACCTTCTTGTTTCACGTTGAAGGTGGAGGATGTCTGGGGAAGCGCAGGTCTTGAAGGTATCGACTGTGGGGTCGCTGGTGCCCCGATTGGTGAGTGCGACGATGACTTGGACGATGCCGATGTACGTCGACGATCCATTCGAGGTACAGCTTGGACAGGACTTGGCGCAGGCACGTTTGGAGAATAGGTGGGAGTACTATGGGAAGCGGAGGCTGAGCGTGCTTGATGGCCAGGCCGGTACCCAGGTGTTCCCGGTGTGGGATATGGCTGGCCGAATGACGATGGTGACTGCTGCTGAGGCATGTTGTGAGCCATGAATGGAGATGGATATATGTTCTGATTATGCGCAAATTGTGGAGCGTTGGGGTATTGCTGGGCGTATGAGTTCGTGATGGCCTGGTCCAAGGCGGACCTCATGGCTACGTGGTTCGTGAGATATGCTGACAGGCGTCTGTTGAAGTCGACTGACCCAGTCTGAAGGTGGGCCGTAAGTCGTCGGTACTGCATGGGAAGGTCATCGTCTTCCTCTTCGTACATCTCTTCGTTGACCACATCTTGTTCGGTGACTCGCAGTGAACGGCCGGTGCGTCGCTTATGAATCTCGGAGGCCCGTCGTGCCGATTCGACTCTGGCCTCAAGACTACGGTCACTTCTCCTGGAGGCTGCGATGTAGGCGCTGTGATTCAATGAGAACGTGTTCATAGAGGGACGGGAGATAGCATGCCATACCGCTCTTGATTTTCCTCATGGGTCCGTTCAGTCTTCAAAGCCTTTGCGGGTGGAATGGTACGCTGGGGAGGCATGTTGATACGATTTGCTGTATCTCGTGCGGAGAACAGAATTTTGACGGTGGAGTTTTTGGAAGGAAGACAACTTCTTTCAGGCTCTGTCGAAGGGAAAGGAAAGAATCTGGGGAAAGAAGATTTTGCGGCGGTTATGGGGTGAAGGCGGCGAGTAGGCGTATTGAATATCGCGTCTTTCGGAGGCTTGAACCTTACGGCAAGTGAGGGTGGCGACAAGCCGCAAGAGGAAAAAGCAGACGACAATGCGAGGGATGGAGGCGAGCGAGTTGATGGAGAGGAGTTGGATGGGATTGAAAAGATTGATTGGAAGAAGGATGATTGGGATATGGGAATGAAACAGGAGAATTGAAGGACTGGAGAGATGAAGGTTTTGGTGGGGGGGGGAGATGGGTGTCGATATAGAGACCCTGCGATGGCAGGGCGGCGGACCGTGGGGATCGATCTGATATTAGAAATGGGAGGCCTAAAGTTGCGCCAACTGCCGAGGGCGTATTCGGTTTGCAATCTGGCACTGATCGTCGGCTAATTGAAAATAGGACAATGATCAGGAAGTAAAAGTAGAAGCAGAAGGAGAAATAGGAGAGGGAGAGGGAGAGGAAATGATTGGATTTGATAGCCGTTGAAGGAGGGAGGAAGAGTGGTTGGATGAAAGATGGAAAGGTACCAAGGTTCTTCAATGTTTGCAATGGCAAAAATTGCGAAGAGGGAGGGAGCGATTCGAGTACTTATATTGAAAGGGTCCAGGAAAAGGGAACCAGGAAAAGGGAACCAGGAAAAGGGAAAAGGGAAAGAGGAGATTAGTTGATAAGAGTGAGTAATAATACAGTACGAGAGTCAAGGAAATAGCTAAGGAAAAAGGGAAGTGCTCGGGTCCAGCTCCGTTGGGATGCTGCCAAGGAAGCAAAAGAAAGGATCACAACCACAGGAGCCAAGTGCGAGAGTCAGAGAAGAAAGTCAGCCAGTCGTAAATCGTAAATCGTAATCGTAAAAGCTGCACGATACGCGACTTGCGTGGAAAAAGGGCACTATGCCTCGAATGGGTGGTCAATCGGGAGATCTCGACACCCTTTTTTTTGGAATTTGGGAATTTTGGAGTTTTTACGGAGCACACGCCTGAATCTTGGCTCCCACTCGGCAGCAGCATTTCCCGAAGCCCCAAGCAACCAATCATGACGCCCCACCATCAGCCACGCTAATGTCCTGCCAGATTAGCGAGACTAGCGCAATCTGGAAAAAAACAAGGAAGTGGCTCCACCCAGGCATCGGCCGTCAAAAGAGAGTTTGGCTCGTGGCTTCGCTTACATGCTTTCTCGATCACGATCTCTGTGCTCAATAATCCATCGGACTGCTACTGCCGGCAATTATCATGATTATCATCATTTATCATGGGTAAAGTTCAAGCTTCAAGGTTCAAAGTTCAAACAGACAGAAGCCTCGGACGTCACTGCGCAATCGCCCCCTATCCCCCTCCTCGACCAAAATTGCCGATGACTACTTGATGGCAATTGGCAAGCTCCTTCAATGAGCTTTCGGACTGGCCTCCGCAGCGCTAAAAAGGTAGCAAGGCAGCCGGCCAGCCAGTGGAGGCCGAAGGAGCTTTGCCCAAGGTACCTGCAAGTCCATTCAGATTGGGACCCGCAAACTAATCATCCTGTCCCTTCCAACGCGGCCTCGGCTTTCCTCCATCTCCTCACTTTCCAGAGGCCAAATGCCATGAGATGGACAAATGCCATGAGATGGACCATGGTCGTGGGCACGATAGGTAGTTTGGATCTCTGAGCTCGAATGCTACTTTGCAACGGAGGGAGCGGAGAAAGAGAGGGCGGTCACGACTCAGGCTGTCAGCAGGATTAGCCATTATCTATTAGTGGCAGACAAGTAATCACCATTCACCAAAGCCAAGATAATTTACCCATCCTCTCGCGTTCAAGGTTGACGTTGCAAAGCTTCCAATCCCTCGGTCCCTCATGCTACCCTACCGCCGGAGCTTGCTCCTTTGCCCCTAACTACTGTACTACTGAATCGACCGATGATAACGGTACTGCATGGGCACTGGGGAGCAGATCTGACCTGGGCACCTGGAGCCAATCAAACCCGCCGGGGTGCCCTCTTGGAACGCCCAAGCTTTTCGATTGAGTTCGATTGTGCCGTAGAGTAGATCTGCTGGCACCCTGAATGGGTCGATCTGGACTCCGGCCGCCCAGTCGCCGTCTTTCCGCCTTTCCGTCCATCCGTTGCATCTGTATTTCGTACAGTACTTTACTGTAGACTGTAATACTCTACTCGCCTTTCTATCTCCGCAGCATCCATTCGACTGCGACTGTCATGGTGACGACACAATTATCCCTCCTTCCCTCTTGTGCACGTCAGAGGCATCAAAGGCAGACGCATCAATAGAATGGCCCTGCTGGGAGAAGCAGATTCAGATTCAGATACAGACTCAGTCTCAGTCTCAATCTCAGAAGTAGAATCAGCAGATTCGGTCAATTATTCAATCAGAAGCCAAGAGACATTGACTCGCCTTGGTTCGCTTCCGTCAGCTAGCAGCTGGCAACTGGCAGATGGCAATTGGCAATTGGCAACTCCTGACGATTCATCTCGCCTGTGCTTGTAGAGTACTATACCACTGAATAAGAATGATAATTTCAATCATAATAATAACTATGAACAATAATGAACATTGGGTCCGAGTCCCAATCAAGCCCCCACTTCATGATTGAGGTGCAAAAGCCGCATGGTAGACAAGGTAGTTTTGGGGGGGACTTTGATCCCTAATAATAAACAAGTCTGATGGAAAATACCATCTTCTGTTCTAACTTCAGTCAAGAGTCTTGGAATTGGATCGGATGGAAAATGCCATGTTCGATTGCACTCCAGTCTTGGACTCTCACTCTCCGTGGTCTAGAACAATACACAATACATTAGTACATACGAGCATGGGCCACTGGATGATGCAGATTACGGAGATATGCATACTACTAACATTCCAAGACAAGGATTACGGGCGCCTGAGTACAGATGATGATGCCAGATGAACGGGTGCATCATCATCATTCAACATAGCTCCTGTCCTAGTACATATCTCGGGCAAGGCATGTAAAATCAACGTCAAAAGCCCAGGCGTGTCCGCCAGTCTCCTGAATAGCCGTTCCAATTATTCATCAGCAAGGTCCAGCTGCATTCCCACTCTCCGACTTGCCACTGTTGCTTTGCCTACTGGCTTCTGCTTCCGTACCTTGGGTCAGGTCGGCTATGCAACGACATGCCAATTCCCAAGAATAAGATACCAAGGGGCCATCTACAGGAACACTTGGACCCATTCTCCTCATTATTTGTCATCCAGCTAGCTATCATCTGACCGAATGGGATTGTGCATATGCCGGTAGTCAAAAGCAAGAATTCAAACAACAATTAGGTAGCCATCTCATCGCATCTAATCTCGTCGAGTACCAGGAGAAACTCGTTTGACTCCAAAAGCAGTCCAACAGAAATACGCATCTCTCCACTCACCGTCTGCTCTTGAGCCCGAGCAAAAGTATGGCCGGCTGGCGGCGTCATATCGCAACGCCATTGCCAGATTGCCAGATTGCCAGATTGCCGAGATCTTGCCATTGCTGGCGAATACGATATGCCAGATGGACAGATGCTTCGTGATCGGTCCTTCCGTGGTCCAGTGGTCCTTCCGTGTCCCTGCATGACGCATGACGCATGACGCATGACGCATAAAGTTTCAAGCAAGGGACATGCTACTTGCCCCATGAGCGGAAATGTTCGGGGATGGAGGGTGGCAGTTGTGGCATGAGACTCAGACCACCCTTGGCGCCAGACACTGTCCGCTAGACTCTAGTGCTGTTTCAGGGGCGCCTGAATCAACGCGAGGGTCACCATGTGTAGTCAACCTCCATGCGAACCACAAATTGCAGGTCTGAAGCCCATCAGCAACAGCGAAAGAGTCCCCCGAAGTCGAGGGACCAAGCCCAGGACAGCTCGTCATTCTGGTCACGCACATCCCGTGCTCAAAGGGATAAAATCGCAGCAGTCCGGCCGTTGGACGGGCAAGGAATCCCAAGCCATCAATGGCCTGGAGAGCTCAAGTCTTGAGTCATCGACGGCTTCATAGGGATGTTTTGTTTCGATCAGTTCTACCTCTCAGTGGGATACATGACGCCTCTCTCGAATGACGTGCTATTTCATTCGCTTCGCTAAATGTTTCAAGAGAAGCAAGTGTCTCAGCATCTGGCCATCTGTGATAATAGACAGGAATTGCCATTCGCTTCAGATCTGGCATGTCGTGTTGCACCAGATTTCCCGTCAAGATACATGTATGAACCGTGCAAAGATTCCCACCCCTCGGCGCCTTCAGCTTAATGCGACCTCATAACAGCGAATCCAGCCGGGTGAAAACGCTCAGGCAAGCAGCTACGACCTGTGTAGTCATCAGGATCAATATGGGTATGGATGGTTCGCAACGGTAGAACATACCTCAAGCTGTAATTCCCTGTCCTTATTCTTGCTGACCTCGTCCGTAATCACTTGGCCCAAGTTTGCCCCTATCCCTTGGGCGCCCCCCGTCCGCTTCCCAAACGGCCATTGCGAATATTCCGCCAACAGTTCATCGACCTGTGCGAATGCCCTTTCTCTTGCCTCGTGACCCAAAGTTGCCAACGCGTTCTCAAGCACATTTGCCGCATAAGCCGCGCATACCATCGCAATCGTTCTGATGTATCTGAATTCCATGTCCTCGGGGAGGAACTGGCTAGGTGGAAGGACGACCGTTCTATTCGTCAACACATTGCGGACCCGCCTTCGAATCTCGTCTTTTGCACCTCCATCTGCAACTGGATGGGTGGCCATGTCGAAGAGGAGGAAGTTGCGCTTTTCGGTGCGCAGGATACCTTTGTCTACGAGACCTTTGGCGAGACGCTCTCGTACTTGCTTTAGCTGGTAGCCTATCTTCATCAGATTCCATGTCTCCCCTAGCCACGACATCAGTATGGGAGCTCTGCATGCCAGGGATTGATTGGCTGGCCATTACCACTCATCAGATCTATCCACGAACTAACGCTCATCTTTTCACTCGACTTCATCATCTTCAATGCCTCATCCAGGAGTACTTCTCCCGTCAAGTTATCATCGATAACCTCAATGACTCTGTCTGCCAGTGGGAAGCGCCGCCTCGAAGAATCTTTTTGCATGCTCACGCGACCTCTGAAAGCTAGTTCAATGACTATGCATCCTCGTAGAGCGTAGGAGATGTTGTCGTTCCAGAATGACAGGTAGCCCTTGGACGCAGTCAGCGTCAGTCTCAGATCGCAAACGGCTCAAAAAAGGCCAATTGTACCTGCTTGTCCTTCAACCCCATCAGCAGAACCTCCTCCATGAGCGTCAGTTTAGGCTGCTTGCTCCGTTCCTCACTCTCACTTATATCCCGAGGATCGAAAGCTATCTTGTGTCCATTCTCCCCGCCCGTATAGGATGTTTCTGGTGCACGGTCGTTGTAGGCTTTTGGCGCTGGAGAGCTGACTCGGCTGGCATCTTCCCCGTCCTCAGCGGTAGAAGCGAAGGCTCCACCCCCTCCCCCGGCGCCACGGCGACGAGTAAGGCCGCCGGCTGACGCCATGTATTCGTGGTCTCGAGCTTATGAACAGGATCTCTGATAATTCTGCAGGTTGGGGACAGAAAAGCGGAAAGCAGGAGATGAAAGCATCCGTTCGTGTGACTTTGGGTTCGGTGGCAAGAGATTCCTGATTTCTGAGCTACGTCTGGAGTATCCCTATACTTTGCTGTCGGTCAAGTCGCTGATACTTTGGATTGCAATTTCGTCTTTCGTGTATTCCTTGGCAACGTTGGATATTTTGTCACATAGACTGAGCTCCGTTTCAGGAGCTCGCTTGCGCTTGCTGCAGCATTGGCGCCTACAAAAATTTGAGTCGCCTAATCCATCTCATGCCTCGTGGTAGTCTGTACTGCAGATGGAGTCTACAAACGTACTGGAAATAAAGTTATAGAACAGGACTGGTAGCGTATTTATGTTCATGTGTATGCCAAAGTTGGATATGACGGAGGCTTTCTAGAATTGTACAGCTACCAGGGCCTTCGAAAAACCCTCGGAATTGTCAGAATCTCCTGCTCGCTCCTCCATCTCCCCTCATTCGGGCTACTGGTTGGCTTCAGTGGGCTGAAGGAATGTATTAGCAGCTGTTCGACATTCACACCTTCTTCAGGAGCTTACCGTCTGGCTGGCCCAATATATAGTTCACTGCTTTGTCGACTGCAAGAGGGTTAGCATTAGAATAGCCATGCCCCCAATCCGCTCGGAAAACATACTGCTCAGAATCGAGTCTGCCTCTTTGTCAGGAATCTCGATACTAAACTCCTGTGCGAGAGTCAGGCCAGGCAAATCTCCGTACTACCATAGAGCATCTCACCTCCTCAATAGCCATAACCACCTCTACAGTGTCCAAACTGTCCAGACCCAAGTCGTTCGAGAAGTGTGACGTATTCGAGAGCTTGCACTAAGTCAGACATGCTGTTGTACCCCCAGAATCATTGCCAGCCAGCCATACCTTGGACGCATCTTTGACCTGAATTGCAATCATTTAGCCCACTTCTACATACCTCAAAGCCACAGCCAGCCATACCTTGTCAAAGTTCTTCAGCAAATCCATTATCCTCCCCTCAACCTCAGGTTTGGACAGTCCCGCTGGTGCTGAATAGTGTCTGATTCTTGGGTATCGCGAAGCTGGAGTAGACCGGGTGGATGTGACGGAGAAGCAGGGAGCAATTGCTCGCGACGCTGGAAGCTGGTTCCTTGTCACCGACCTCGAGGCGCATCGAACGGACTGGAAAAGAGCGGTACGGATCATCTTGGACCTTCTAATGTCGAGTTATTGTCGATGTTGTTCTTAGTGACGGACGATGCTCATAGCTCCGACACTTTTTCATCAATACACTAGGAGCCCTTAGCGTCATTCTCTTGTTACAGCCAATCAGCTCCCACCATTTTCATTACCGCATCCACCCAAATACCCAGTTCGTAGTTTCGCACATTGCCACAGAACTGGTCACTATACTCACCACCATGGCTTCAGCACGCTCCCTGCTAATCCTGGCCCGCGCGCGTCCCACCTCCGCTCCCCTCAGCACCTTTCTCGCCACACGCACGACAATGCCATCCGCCACCTTCAGCAGCGCCTCCCGCCTGAGCGCAACTCCAGCTGGTCCACCACCCCAAGGTTTCCGACTCCCACGAAAAGAGCGCTGGGATGAGGGCAAAGAGTCCTCTATTGACAAAGCCGGAAAATACTTTCTCCTCACTGAGATGTTGCGAGGCATGTACGTTGTGCTTGAGCAGTTCTTTCGGCCGCCATATACCATCTATTATCCATTTGAAAAGGGGCCAATCTCTCCGAGATTTCGTGGGGAGCATGCTTTGAGGCGGTATCCGACAGGGGAGGAAAGGTGCATTGCTTGCAAGCTGTGCGAGGCCATTTGCCCGGCCAGCGCTATCACGATTGAGGCGGAAGAGAGAGAGGATGGGAGTAGGCGGACTACAAGATACGATATTGATATGACGAAGTGCATCTACTGCGGATTCTGTCAGGAGAGTTGCCCAGTGGACGCAATTGTTGAATGTAGGTAACTTCCTGGGGAAGACGGGCTGTTCATGTATGGTCAAAGGCTAATTCGTCACGTCTATAGCTCCCAACGCAGAGTATGCCACAGAGACAAGGGAAGAATTGCTTTATAACAAGGAGAAGCTGTTGGCCAATGGGGACAAGTGGGAACCTGAGCTGGCTGCTGCTGCGCGGGCTGATGCTCCATACCGGTAAAGCTCGAAAAGAAGACTTCAGGGAAATGGGGGTTGCGCTTGTATATAATGAGCATTTCAGCGTGTATCCAAACTGAAGCTTCACGTGTCTTAATACCAAAATATTCAATTTTTGGGAGCACAGCCGAGCACTTGCTTATCGCTGTCGTGAGACGATCGAGGCCAAGCAGAGGCTGTGAGCAATGCTTTGAGTTGGGGACTACCAGTGTCCCTATTCATTGAGAAAGCCATCCCGTAGATTGTTAAACTTTGAGTCTGGATATGATGGTGTGTTGTGGCTACTTTCAATCTTACCTAGCGCTTGAACCACCTTTGGTTCGAGTCAGTATTGCAGTCATCTCCTTCAGCAACTCACCGTCCCCATCAGGCTTTCCTCTCCCTTCTTATCCCCGCTACTATTCCACTACATGGTTCTCTCCAGATTTTCTTTCTTGACAACTTCCTTTTATTTAGTCAGCTCAGTTGAATCATAACTTATCATCAAAAGCTTCTCAGCGTCATAGCTCCAGCAGGCTACAATCTTCTTGTTCATCGTCTCATTGCTCCCCGTTGCAGCAGAGCTTTGAAGTCCCATACAACTTGCTCCCAGCTGCCCTCCCCAGTGCCGGAGAACGGACTGGAAGTGGAAGCAGAAGCTCTGCCATACAAAGGCATGCTCAGCAGAATCTTTGAGGGGGAGATTCCTTGGCTTCTATAGTACTCGATTGCTTTCGTCGTGGAAAAGGGTGTGCTAGAAGGCTCGGAGCTGGATGGACAGAGGTTCGACTAACGGCCGGCTTTGGTGTCCTAGGAGCCTGCTAGTCCTATGCCATGAGATTCCAGAAGTCTAGATACGCATCCATAGCTATAAAATTCATATTCTCGAGGTTTCGAGACCCTATCAAGCGTTACGAGTTGGTTGATCTCGGATTTGGCCATAAGAGGTACCTGCTGGACAAGCCACAGTGAGAGGCAGTTTGCCATCTCCATGACTGGTGCTATAGATATCGAGACCCTGGTAGCCGTGAGCTTCAAGAAATTTCATGGGAGGACAAGTCTGCTCTCTGCTCTTGTCTCCCGAGAAGATCGACACAGTGCTGTTTCGCTTTACTCTGTAAAACCAGCATTTTCGAGACAGGTCTCCAGACTGAGCATACGGTCCAGAAGAAGAAGTTTGGTCTCCGGAAATCCGTAACGTCACCGACAAGCTTCGGTTCTATCATCCCCATAATATTTTGCCATGTGAACTCTGTCCCAGTAGCTCAGTAAAAAGTGCGGGACCAGTTGTATTCAAGATCTCCACGAAAGATGCGCGGATGCCAGAGATTGTCGCCTCCTTCTCTCGTGCTAGCGCCTTTAGACGAGCCATTACCCAATCCACCGTCATCTCCATCAACAAGTGCCCGAATTTGGCCATCATCGCCCAATTACAGAATTTTCAATTCAAGGGTCCAGACTCCCCATTGCCCTCCATCAAGCTCCTCGTAATCAACGCCAAGACTAGATTGATCTTATCCGCATAAGTTGAGGGCAGCCAGTCCTTTATCGGTATCAGCGACGTGGTATCAATGTCACTGCATACCCCGTCATCTCCCAGAAGCACGATATAGCAAACGAAACAAGCACGTAAGATGGGATCCTGAAGGTTAATGAAAGTCTCTTCAATGTCGGGCCTGTGAGAGAAGCGGCCTTTGACGTAGCTTTCCGCGTGGTGTTGCGTGAGGATTTCGTAGCGGTGCTTTTGATTGATCTTCACCAATGACAGCATGGATTCGCGGTCATGTTCATCTAATTCTGTATGAGCGGTTCTAGATGTCGGCTATATCTTCCTCGGGAAAAGGCGTGAGTTTTCAGACGCATTCAGTGCCAATGAAGCGAGAGGATGCGGGCAGAAAGTGGAGCAGCAGCGTTGAGCTTGGCTAAACGGACGAGGCGAAAGCAGAAGAGTGTATTACTAACACAATAGATAAGCAAGAAGCGAGAAGTCTTCATATCTGGTGGTGGTAGACATGGCATGGAATCTACGTCTGACAATAGGTAATGGTAAGACACCCAAAACCTCCTCTGTGTACGTAATTTTAATCCTGCATGCGTAGATGATCGGACCGCTCATCCTGCTAAGCACCCCCCGGACCCAGGCTCCAACTCTAGGTCTGACTCAGGGGGCCCCCACATTGTGAACAACGTCTTTTCCGGAGGTCGAATACTTGGGCGATCATTCCATCTTATGACACTCGGCGTCATGCCAACACTCCACCTGCCAGTTCCAGCATCTACCCATACATGCCTGTTGAGTCAGAGGCAAAAGAGAAGTGCAATAGAGAAGTGCAATGAAGCGGATATTGTAGAAGAGAAATCGTAGGCAAAATAAGGGGAAAAGGCCAGCATGATACCAGATGCATCAGCTTATACCTTGACTACACAAACTCGAGTGGCCGTGGCTTGCCCCAGAAATCGCACGGTGCGAAACGCCCTGGATTGTAACTTTAAAATCAGTATTGCCTTTGTGACGGGGTGTAATGAGCCTTGGAACATGTCCACAGAATGACCACTCAAAAGAGGTGTCTCAAGACGCAAGACTCGGTTCAAAAGAGGAAATATGGAAGCGGAACATACGTACAGATCCCCGCATACTTGTAGCTGTACCAGTGATGTAGGGTATGAAGAAAGGCACAGGCGGAAATGAATGAACGCCGCCTTCATGTGTCGTGTCGGCCAGACCGAGTGCGAAGGGAAAGACTTCTTCCTACAGAACATAGTCAGCTGTCTCGTGTTATGGCCTCGGATCCGGTCGGCGATGCCTTTGCAGCGCCAGTTGAGCGCGTCTTGGCACCTGAATGGTTTCGGAGTTAGTATGTTTCTTTTGGGATCATATCGGAGTCACAAAACAGGTCCCAGGAGTTCTTTCACTCCTAAGACAAGTCTCGCAACTCAAAACGCCATACGAATTGGGAATAAATGGCTCGGAAATGATAACTCACGAGCTTTACTTAGCTTCGGAGATCTTCCAGACTTTCATCAATCCCTCACTATCATATTTCTTCAACGCCAGCAATGCATGGATCTCTTCCACGAGATGTTCCCGCAGCGTCGGGCCAAAATCATCGATGATACTTTTCAACTCATTGCTGCTGAAATCCTCCGGCGCTGTACTAGAAGCGTAATTCTTGAGCATCCAAGGGAGAAATGTCTGAGCTGTTAGACCTGTGCCGTACCATAGCCATACCAAGTCAGCATCAGCAAATTCAAATCATGGCAAGTAACATGTTTCTTGGGCCTCGGCGCCAAACACGTTGCTCTGCTCCCATCCCTACCTCTCAACATGAACATACGGTCCTTCGCGGGCCCACATCGATGGCATACATTTTGCGCCAATATGGGTGCTCTACCTCCTGCAGCGCTGGTTTTTCAAATATCTCATGTAAAAAAAAACCGCGGCCCTTTTGGTAATCGGGGTCAGCGCGACCCTGATAGCTCTGAAAACTGTCGCTGTTTTATTGCGCTTCCTTGGAAGACGTGTTGGACAATTTCCATTGCTACTAGATGACTGGTTGACAGTACCGGCATGGGTCAGTAAAAATGTGACTGCTACTCCAACTTCGATACTATAATGTGCTCAGTTCTTCGTCATCATGCTCCGTGTGATCAACTTTCTGTATATGTGCCATCCCAGTCTTTTCCCAGAGGCCGCCAACAGATTTTTAGATGTGCGTTATGGAGTTGATAAGCATCTTATCGCCATTAACCCGGCGACTACGTATGAGATAATGCACGTGAGCAAACACTAGGGAATGTCGAGATAGAGATGCGCCATGATACTGACCCTTATTCCAGGTTGTATTCTACAACTCGCTATGCTACATCTTTGCGCATCTCTTCATCGAATGCTCCATTCTTCTATTTAATGGAAGAGTCTTTACAACGCAGAAGAAGTGGTTTTGATGGGTCACCTTTACGTCAATGGCTTATGTCGCTGCTTGGGTCTTGGCTTGCTTCACCCTGGTACTCGCGCAACGGTATGAGGTCAACGGAAGATCCCAAGAACTTTTGATCAACCCGGTCCTGACCCGAACCAAGTGGACCCATCAGCTATTTTTGACTCCGTTTATCACCAAACCCCATACCGAGAGTTTGTAGCGTCGAAACCAGCGCGTCCGATACTTCCACCAGCGTCTTAAATACGTTTACCGACTTTGCGCTACTGATGCTTCCAATGTTCGTGTTATAGAATTTGCATATGCCTTTCAATCGAAAGATTGGCCTTAGTGGATTTTTGTTGGTTGGGGCCTTGTAAGTCTCTTGGATGGTTTCCTTGAGTTGATCTGATCCGCGAAATAGGGCTTGTGCAGCAGGCTTGGTCCGTGTATGGAGTACCATAAAGTAAGCAACTCTCTGGCGTGTGCCGCTACAGATATTGACATTGAACCCAGCGCCCTAGGCAACGAAACCGATACCAGCTAGACGACAGCGGAAACCCTGACCTGGACAGCCATCGAAGCAGGCGTAGGCTTGGTCTGTGCTCGTTTCCCTGTCATGGCTCCACTCTTTGGCCAGTTCTTCTGCGAATATGTCGGCACCGCAAAATCTGGCGGCAGCAATAAGAAGTCTCACAGCAGCAAAGGCAGCAAAAGTAGCTCCATTTTCCGTAAGCTCACAGGCGTTCACAACCACGACAGCTAATCCAAACAAGACGGCAACGATAACATACCCCTACACAACATTTCCTGGCCATTAGAGACTCTAAAGCCAGCCGCCGTGGACATTGAGGGCGAGAAAGGTGTGCCTGCGGCAGCAACGCGAGTAGTGGATCAGGGGCGCGGACGAAGGGAATAATTGAACCCGTGATTGCAGGACCCAAGGGTCATCAATGAAGTCTATAGGCGGTTGAGTCCAGGAGAGATGGAAATGGATGAGGTGGGAAACCGCTACCGTCCAACGGGATCCTTGTGAAGAACGATCTTGAGTGAGTGCACCTTTCGAAGGTTTCGTTTCCAATCGGGACGTTAGTAGCGAAGCGTATTTTGGGAGCAAAAGACTCGTGTTCATCGCGAGACCTGTTTTCCAACGTGAGCTTTTTGCCGTGGTGGCCTCAAAGAAGTCATGCTGATTCGGATATGTGCAGCTGAGATCAGGAGTCGTCCTCCATCAAAGTTTTAGAGCAGTCTTTGATAGCATGGAAGAGCTTGGAGCCCGGTGTCATGAGGTGCGCGGAAGGGAGAGAGTAGAATATACATACAAAACGCTCTCAAATGTACACAGACTTGATCGGACGCACATGGTACCGACAATAAATGCCTACAACGTTCTCATGCTTCGACCATCTTGCCTCAAGTTGCCTTCTGACTTGAGCGGCTCATTGGCCCGCTCCTTCGGTTCTGTCTCTTCGTACTTTTGTAGGCGTTTGGGAAGCGATCATGGAAATGGTGAGAGGGGGGGTTTCTGACAGCCTTGTCGCGTCGGACTAGCGCGATTATCAGCCCTATCATTAACGCGTAACGCGTTAGAGGTAAAGTGGTTCTCGCTCAGCAATGACAGATACCATCTTTAGGACCATTGCGCCTGGAAGACTTTGTGCTGGCTTAATTGGTAGTCCTGACCGCTTGACCATTGGCGGAGAAGGCAAAAAAGTTGTTCAAAATATTCTGCAGCAGCGATGTCGTCGAGGCCTGAATTGAAGGTAATGCAGTCTACAGATGCATCTGTAAATCGCAAGAGCTCATATTTTACCAGGTCGATGACGAGGTCGGATTCATAAGCTTTTTCCGGAATCTACCAGTCAAGGATGTCGAAACCATTCGAGTATTCAGACGAGGAACCAGTGTAGGCGACTTCTACACAGCACATGGCGATGATGCTGCCTTCATTGCAATGACAGTGGGTGGGCTCCTTACCACTACCAGACTCTCTTGTCTAATCCAAAAGAGTAGATATACAAGACTACCTCCGTTCTTCGCCAGCTAGGCAAGACAGAGACGGGTTTGCCATCTGTCACCATGACCATCACTGTTTACCGTAACTTCCTACGAGAAGCTCTTTTCAAATTAGGCAAGAGGGTAGAGATCTGGGAGACTACCGGTAAAATGCAATGGAAGCTCAAAAAACAGGCATCTCCGGGCAACCTGCAGGATGTCGAAGATGAGCTTGGTGGACAAGTGGACTCGGCACCCATAATACTCGCAGTCAAAGTCACCGCGAAGGCATCGGAGGCGAGAAATGTTGGGGTCTGCTTCGCAGATGCCAGCGTACGGGAATTAGGAGTCAGCGAATTCCTCGATAATGACCTGTACTCGAATCTTGAATCACTCCTCATTCAGCTCGGCGTCAAAGAGTGTTTGATACAAAGTGAGGGTCAGAAGAAGGATAGCGAGTTGGCAAAGATCAAAACGATTGCCGACAACTGCGGCATCGCTATTGCGGAGCGCTCTGGTGGTGATTTCGGTGCGAAAGACATAGAGCAGGACCTGACCCGGCTTCTACGAGATGAGCGGGCGGCAGGAACTTTGCCCCAAACCGACCTGAAGCTGGCTATGAGCTCCGCAGCTGCTCTGATCAAGTACCTTGGACTCTTATCAGATCCCTCCAATTTCGGGCAGTATCAGCTCTACCAGCACGACCTGTCCCAGTACATGAAGCTGGATGCGTCGGCGCTCAAGGCTCTTAACCTTATGCCAGGGCCGCGAGATGGGTCAAAAAACATGAATTTATATGGTCTTCTGAATCATTGCAAGACGCCGGTTGGAAGCCGGCTGCTTGCACAATGGCTAAAACAGCCATTGATGAGCCTGGAAGAGATCGAACGACGCCAACAGTTGGTGGAAGCTTTCGTGATGGACACGGAGTTGCGGCAAACAATGCAAGAAGAGCACTTGAAATTCATTCCCGATCTATACAGGCTGGCTAAAAGGTTCCAGAGGAAATTAGCAAGTCTGGAGGATGTCGTGAGGGCATATCAGCTTTCTATCCGGCTACCTCCGTTGATTGGAACGCTGGAAGGAATCATGGATGAGCAGTACAAAGACCCTCTGGACGCTGAATACACTACAAAAATGATTGAGTATTCCAACAGCCTACTCAAGTTGCAGGAGATGGTGGAATCGACCGTCGATCTTGATGCCCTTGACAGGCATGAGTATATTATCAAGCCCGAATTTGACGACAGCCTACGAGTATTGAGCAGGAAACTGGGGAAGGTCAAGTACAGCATGGACGTAGAGCACCGAAGAGTTAGCCTTGATCTTGACCAGGAGATTGGGAAAAAGTTATTCCTTGAGAACCACAAGACACATGGCCATTGCTTCAGACTTACAAGGAACGAAGCAGGCAGCATACGTAACAAAAGAGAATATCAAGAATGCTCAACGCAAAAGAGCGGCGTCTACTTCACCACAAATGAGATGACCAAATTGAGACGCGAACATGATCAACTCTCGGAAAACTACAACAGAACGCAGACTGGTCTTGTAAGCGAGGTCGTTGGCGTTACAGCCTCATACTGTCCCATCTTCGAGAAATTAGCAGGCGTTCTTTCCCACCTTGATGTCATCGTCAGTTTTGCCCACGTTTCAGTCCATGCGCCAACATCTTACGTACGTCCAAAAATGCATCCAAGAGGCGAAGGCAACACTATACTGAAAGAAGCTCGACATCCGTGCATGGAGATGCAAGACGACATTCAGTTCATCACCAACGACGTCTCTCTAGTCCGAGGGAGATCCGAATTCCTCATCATCACGGGTCCCAACATGGGAGGCAAATCCACATACATCCGGCAGATTGGCGTCATTGCCTTGATGGCGCAAGTAGGCTGCTTTGTCCCTTGCTCGGAGGCGGAGCTCACCCTGTTCGACAGCATCCTCGCTCGTGTTGGCGCCAGCGATTCGCAGCTTAAAGGCGTCTCGACGTTCATGGCCGAGATGCTGGAAACTGCAAACATACTGAAATCCGCCACTTCAGACTCCCTGATCATCATTGACGAACTTGGACGCGGAACAAGCACGTACGATGGTTTCGGCCTTGCGTGGGCGATCTCGGAGCACATCGTCAAGGAAATTGGATGTTTCGCCATGTTTGCCACACATTTCCACGAGCTGACGGCACTGGTGGATGAATATGCTCAGGTGCAGAATTTGCATGTTGTAGCCCACATAGGCGACACGACTGCGCAAGATCGAAGAGAAGTCACATTACTCTACAAAGTCGAAGAAGGCGTGTGCGATCAGAGCTTCGGGATCCACGTCGCTGAGCTCGTGAGATTTCCAGAGAAGGTCGTCAACATGGCCAAGCGGAAGGCAGATGAGCTGGAAGACTTCTCAACTAAGCACGAGGCCTCGCACATCAAGCACTCTAAGCAGGATGTGGAAGGAGGCAGCGCATTGATAAAGGAGATGCTGGTGCAGTGGAAGAAGGAAACCGAGGGAAAGGGCATGAGCACCGAGGACCAAGTGGGCAAGATGAAAGAACTGGTGATGGGCAACCAAAAGTTGCTCGAGAACCCTTTCTTCCAGTCGGTCAAAGCATTATGATCTTACAACATTTCATTGGAAGCAATCCAGCGATGGCGTTGTATGCATGTGCTTCTGACGCCTTATGAATCTGTGAAGTTGCCTGTACCGTAGATAGATACCACCCTGGCGGATCTCTTTTTCCACTCCGGATAATTCTCTCGTACATAAGACTCGTTTCAAGGTGGTTTTTCCCTTCCATTTCCTCGGAAGCCTTGCGAGGCATTGCGGCCGCCTGCCGTGAAACGAAAGAGTTGACGCCGAGGCGGTTTAACAGTTTCGTCTCGGCTACTCCCCCCATGTGATTGGTATATCGATTTCACTGCAGCTGCAGGCGGTGTTACTGGCCCACGATTCCGATCTGGCATGAAAACCGCCTCAACATAAAGGCCTACATAACCTGATGCCCGCTATGATCTTCCATTCTCCTCGTGACAAACCCTCTGCCCTATGTCAGACCCTACGCTGAGGACATTGCAACCGTCGTCGACCGGCCACCATGACCAGCCCTTATGATCCTTGCGGAAAGATTTACACCTTACTATCCGAAGACTGGACCACCTTTCTCTGGTTCTTCGAACCGGTATTCATACCCCAAGCATTCCGCGATCACTTGGTTCTCGTCCTCGGCTGGACAGCCGGACGACGAGGCTATGTCAGCATCGCCATGGTCAGTATCTCTCCCCTAGAATCCCTTGCCATCTCCTAACGTTCAGCATATCATCCCCGACATCCCTGAAGGAGTCAACCCCGATTACTACTGTCGAATCAGGTCTCCACGCCGTAGACCTGTTGCCAATGAGATCGCAGTCACGTTGCGAAAGAATAAAAGATTCGCCGCGCTCGTGGAATCGTCGTACATCAGGCTCGACTGGGTGTGGGAGGTTCCATTTGCTATTCTATTGGTGGTCCCAAGAACGGGGATGCAGTTGATGCTGAGAGCCGTTTCGATGGAGAAGATCGTGAGGTTCTATTCCCAGTGGGGATTGGATGAGGCGTGGGGGCAGACATATCGGTCTCTTCCGGAATCTTTTCAATGGGCAGGATGTTGTCAAGACCGGAATGATTCGGGGACTCCGGAAAACCTCAAAGAGGGCGGAGAAAGTGGGTATACTCAATGGATAAGACAGCCAATCCAGGTTCTGGACGGTTTGGCGTCTTCGGGAAGCGTGGAGCAGGTTAAGGATGCGGCAGTTGCAGGATCAGACAAAAGCTGGGACTCGACTTACCAACCAGATGATGAAGAGGAGAGATATTCGAAAGAACTGATTTCTCCTTGCGCTCGGCAGGAAATGGTCTATGCAGGGGATGCGCATTGTGCAGCGTTGGCGAAATTGCTTCAAGAAGTTCAAGGAGCTCAGTGATGATTTTCTGGCAGGGACGATCTGGTACAAGCTTCAGCGAGTGCAAGAAAATGTATAGATCACTTGACCGTGCACTATTCTGGAAGAACTCCCACCTTCCGACTGATGAATGACCTTTGGCGATACATGCAGACATGTCAGTGCTCGATTCTTGAATCGTTACCATGCTAGCCTCAATGTCACCTCACCACCCAACCTCAGCCCCAAAACACCCTCCCGCACATAACTGAGAGCATTCCCCAAAGTTGAAACGTACAACCAGCAACATGGCCTCCAAAATCAGCACTATCGTTAACGACACTGTACGCACAATGAAGATCACGCAAGACCCGGAAGGCAAAATCAACATGATCGATCGCCAGACCGCGAAGACGTACAATGTCCCCATATCAGCAGGGTATAATGGATACATCCCAGTCCGTTTTGGTCAGGATAGTAACCGTCAGGATCCAAATTCCAGGTTTCCGGCCTCCGCTCACACATGACACAGATGACATGGAGCGTCGATCCAAACGGGGATTAGAAGTAGAAGCAGAGAAGAGGAATACAGCTTCGTAGACGCAGCTCTGGTGAGCGCTACACGGACATGGATCTGAGGTCATACGCTAGATTGCACCGATCCTTTCCACATTCTGAACAAAACATCAGAAGAAGGGCTGCGATTGGGGTGTTTGACAGTCTTCTCCAAGGTGTTCAACATTACCTCAATGGACGCCCGACTCGGACTGCTTTGGATCAGTTTCGACCAAACGCACAGATACAGACCGAGACCGGGGAGGCCCAGAAAGAAGTCGGGCTCTCTGGTGATGGGAGATTTTTAGTATCCTGGTTTTGAAGCGTTTAGGATGTGGCCGAGATATAGGCTTGCCGATATCTCAATGCTAGATAATGATCAAGCCTTTTCAGTCGATTCTTTTGGAAGTACTCCTTGCTCAAGGCTTGTACTCTTCTCCCATGTCAATTTGGAGCAGCTCCTACTTCTATCGGATAGAAAGACACGCATCTAACTCGTCAGAAATCTGCATTCAAGCATGATTTCTCATAAAAGAACATCTCTCATCACATCAAGTCTCTATCATGGCAGATGGTGAGGCCAGCATGTCGCCGTCACTCTTCGATGGTGAGTGAAGCGAACACTGCATATCTGATTTCCAGGATCAGCGCAATCACCAAATTGTCAACACATGAGATGCAACCCACACAGGCTGCCACGAGCCGGCTCAAAACACCATCAACTAACACCGCGTAGACGATATCACGCCAAAAACACCATAGTCTCGATCAATCAACCATGGCACGTACCTGCTCCGCTAACCCTCCAATCGCGCAGATGGTCGGAAACCCCAAAGGTGCGGTGTCCAAAATGGGAAATCCGGATCAATCTAAGGAGAGCGTGTTATGGAAGAATAGAATTGCGGTCAATGACTTTGTTGTTCCAGTAAATCAGACAACACCGACGAAAGTAATTGACTCAGCCTCTCTTTCGGACAGACTGGAGACTTGGGCGACGCCCTTTTCGTCACCACAGAAGCAGCTCGATACCCAGCCAAAGAAGGAGGCGATTGATGCGTCTGCTCATCTGGCAAAGCTCATTCAACAACATTCGAAGACGAAGGACCCACAAATGGCGACTACCTCTAAAGAGCCGACGACCCCAAAGCTCGTGGAAATGATGCACACATTCGAGCCTTCCTCATCAGCACCACGCCGGGCACCAACAGCCCAAATGGTACCCCTACCTCCAAATACGGCAGTCACCACTGCACCAGCAGGGCCAGTCACTACTGAGACATCGAAAAGCTCTCTTTTCGGTCCACGTCCGAGCTCAATGACCCTATCAAATTCAAAAGCATTCTTTCCGGCAACAGCTTCACCATCATTATTGGTAGCACCGATCATACCATCTTCATCAACAGCAGCATTGAAGAAATCCGCTATTGAAAAATGCTCGCCAAAGAAACCGAAAACCACCATGACACCAGCGCCTGCAATTGCGCCAAGCGCATCCCATGTCCAGAACACGAAGCTCCTCTCTCGAGCAAAAAACCATACGAACGGCGTCAAAAAGCGCCAACGCATCAGGACCTCCTCCTCACCCAAATCAGCATCGGCACTAGAATCTGTCCCCGAAGAAAAGCGCGGACGAGGCCGCCCACGTACTCGTCCTGAGGAGCAGCCTCTTCAACAGAACAGACAACATCGGTCTCCTATCCAGCCTAGCTTGCCATTCCCTCGAACATGTTTTTCCAACCAGTCCAATTCCTCCCTTTCTGCCCCTTCCGCCTTTCCGCTCCAGCAAGCACAAGCCCTCACGTTCAACATAAACGGCGACTCCCAGCCCATATTCTGTTCAGAAGAGCCTCGCCTGTGGCCTGGTTGCGGTAATTATGTCGCCTCGCTCCTATATTCCAATTCAAAGCCAGAAACAATCCACTCAGAGCCTATTCGAGCTTGTACGAACCACGCGGCCCACCAGGATCTGCACAAGCCTCACGGACACGGCGTTTGTACGACCTGCCGCTATAGCGCCCATCGTCATATCAGACGAACGAGACCAGAGCTGCTCGGTCCAGCGTGGTGGCCACTATGTAAAGCCTGCGGCGACTATCAACTGCTGCATACCGACCCTCACAAAAAAGGATGTTCTTGTGGCAAAGTATGGCTCTGCTTTTCGTGCCAAATGCAGGAGGTGGAGAAGCGTCAAATGAGAGATAGGGTCGAGGCTGAGTCTAGGAGGAGAACTTTTGTTGGGGAGGGAAAGGATGGACAGGACAAGACTGTGGTACTTGGGCACGTATGTGAGTGTGGAGGGGAGATAGGGCCAAATACCACATTGTTGAAGTGTGTTGGCTGCCAAGGGATGATTGTTGGGAGACTTGATCCGCAACTGGCAATTGCCCGAGAAATTGCCTTGACGAATACTGCGTTAGCGTGGACGTGATCGGCTTCGAGGGTTTGGATACGATGATCGAGGTTGGATTCAAATCGAGACAAAATGAGGTATCATATGCCCAGGGTTGTCTATTGAGGCACCCGTTGTTCTCGAGCAGCATGTACAATGCTCAGCACCGCGAGTGTGGGAAGACTCCGAGTCTACTCTACCAAAAAAGATTGGCAGCTGCATGTTTCACTTCACTGTGCGATTAGATTGTGCAAAATGATCGGACCATATTAGCACTCGGGCGATAAGTATTTTCAAACGAGCATAATGAATCAGGGGGCCGTACACTCAAGTTTTCTTAATTCTAGACCTTTGGAACTCTATGTGCACTAATTGATGTTGATTTGGCTTTAGGGGCGACGGACCCGTTGCACAGATATGCCATTCGGCAAGTTCGCAAAGCCGTTGCTTATAGTGGATGACTGCTCTGTGAGCCGATTCCAAGCTTCGAGAACACCCGCACGTTGCCCTGGCAGCATGCTGTATTGTAGGCTGTAGAGGCTCTTCCTATGAATTGGCGGTAAAAATTGACCAGTAATCAGGCATAAAATAACGCTAGGGGAGAAGTAATGCTTGTGAATACGGTGTCCGAGCTGGAAATACTGATTGAACATGGCCCGCAAAGAGAGAGGGACAGACTAAACGGCTGGTTAGTGCCCTCTCTTTCTTTCATCGGAAGAATCGTTACTTTGAGCATTATGTACGATGTCGGAGGGATATCATTCGAATTACTAAAGCGTGAAGAGACAGATGGGGTATCTCGAAGCTCGAAACAGATGCCGCCTAGAGCATGTTAGATTGATTTAGCACCGGAGGCGAAGCACTGACCAGGAAGACGCCTCGAATCCTTCACTCGAAGCATTAACGCAAAAAGAGGAAAATGGTTCAGGCAAGCCAACGACGTGTCTAATGCCGCTTTGAGGAATATTATGGCCATCCTTGCAGAGGTAAATGTAAGGTAAAAGACTGCCACTGTTGGCAGCAAGAAGAACAACAAAGTGAATAGTATAGTTCCTAGAAGTAGTTGGTCCAGGTCGTAGTCGCATGAGTCAATTCGGTTTCGTAGTACGTTATGCTTTTTGCCCCTGAAGAGGTGGAAAAGAGACATTATGATGGTGAGCTGCCAGTGGAATATGCGAGCGGATGCTGTGTAGAAGCAGTAAATATGTACAGTCAGTAGTGACAAAAGGTCCGAAAACATGGAGATGGGCATGGTGGCTCCAGCAAAACTTGAGAAGCCGATGAAGTAGATGACGTGAGGCAATAAAGGTTGTAGCCCAATCACGCATTCTGTAGGAATCAGCATCCGAGAAGAGACGAGCAGCACAGGGCCCGGACTACCTTTCCAGAGGTCAATGACCCAGAGAAACAAGTCACCAAGAAAGACGGCTAACTCAGTGTTGAGTTTTAGACCTGCAGGCCAATCCATGAGCCACGAGATCATGTCTCTCAAGCCTTCGACGGTCCACCCCGTAAGGACGGTGTTGATTTGCCAAGCAACCCACGGCGCGTTGTCGATGATGTAGGAACCCAATGCAATCCCTATAATGACATCGTTTGCCACGAGCCAGAGGCTGTTGAAGAAGCGGATGTAGTCTGGGTGCCTGTCTGTAACACTTTCCCAGTCGTCCTTCCTTTTGCGTAAGGTCAGATACTGCATTGGCCAATAGCAGAACTGCTGCAGTCGTATATCGACCTGCTGCGCTGTAGCAGATATATCCTTCAACGCTGCTCTATCAGGGCGAGGCCTCCACTCAAGCACGCGTATTATCACCTCTGCATTCATCCGATGAAATATGAGCGCCATGACAAAAGCCCTGGTCAGAAGAGGCCACACCCAGACAGTGATCACATGCCATGAAACGTCGATTATATAGTCCCGGATAGTAGTGGCTGATTCTACGACTTTCTCGCTCACACTCAAGCTTCTTTTCTGCCGCGTCCCCAGAAAGTAAGAATTTCTTGCCAGAAGTTTTGCCAATTCAGAGGAGCAATTGATCTGTGCCAAAATGGTTGGTAGCACTACCTCTTTTTGTGACTGCGCATGCCTAATCACGGTGTGCAGTTCCAGCTTTTTAACCAGTCGAATTTTTTCGGCACTCTCAGTCTCATCATCCAGGTCATCATTTTTCAGCCTGTGCAGCGCACCGTCACTTTCTCGGTTCTTGTCACCTAATACAAGCGAGATAGGGCTCAGGGACATGTACTGCATTTGACGTGGAGATGGACGGTCGAACATGACGACTTGGACATTGACGTTGCAAGTTCTTGGACAGAATACGCTGGGAAATGCACTAGAGACTTGGGTATATGCCAGGAGGTGATTGGGGTCGAAGCTGCCAGTCGGAACTGTTGGATTCAAAGATCCCAAGACATGCAACGAGTTGGTCCCACACAGACCGTATATTTGTCGCATGGGGTGCGGGCTATCTCGCAAAAGAGTGCCTACTCGAAGAGCACTGTCAACCTTCCACACCTGATCTGCATTAGCGAGCCTCCAAATGAATAGTCCAGCAGGAGCTTCACCTCCACATCTTGTAGTACAGCCACCACGAAGACATCCAGACGAGAGTTTCTCCATCCTACTATGATCCCTTGGTTCGTATTTCTGGGAACGTCTGACGGCCAGAAAATCCTGAGCAGTGCACTTTCCGCGACCATAGTATCATTGTCGTCGGATTCAGAAGGAGCCCCGACGCCTTAGCTGCTCGCGCGCGG
This sequence comes from Alectoria sarmentosa, assembly GCA_009733775.1. NCBI lineage: Eukaryota > Fungi > Ascomycota > Lecanoromycetes > Lecanorales > Parmeliaceae > Alectoria > Alectoria sarmentosa. The sequence continues at coordinate 25,729 of WOGZ01000006.1, forward strand.
AGATGCCGTCGATGGCAGAACGGGGGTGCTTGGCATAGAAGTCAGCAATATTACTCAGTGTTCAGAGACAATATGCGATACTCACATCGTTTGTCTCGCGTGCTGCAAGGCGTTCAATGGGCAAGATGAGAGCGAAGAAGACGAAGGAGAGAAGAGCGAATCCTGCGGCCGCTCGAGTCTAAGAAGTGTCAGTCTATGAGGTGTCAGAATGAGAGAGGTGTGTCGCAGAAGACGTTCAAGCTCCCCGAGCTTACCACGACACCGTGATCAGCTGCGAATATTGCTAATTCGTAAAGTCTTGTTACGAGATCCCAACGTGCAGTGATGTACCCGGCGACAAAGATGCTAAGAGTGAGAATGGAGAAAGGGTGCATTAATCAGCTCCTCCTACTGTCTGGAATACATGTTGACTATCAAATCTTATCAGGCCAGGTACAATGGTAAAGGGGCAAGAGAGTCTAGGACCCAACGCTGCTGCTAAATGTGAAGCTCCTATGTATAATTTTGCAAACACCTCCCTCTCCACCTCCGTTGCCCGACATGCTTCCGGCCACTCAAATGCCAAGACTTTGCTGGACGAATATAGAGTACTCTACATAGTATCAGCACGAGGATTTGGATCACGATCAAATTATTGAGTTGGTGGTTAGTAGTATGGTCATCTGATCGTTTGAACCCTTTCTTCACGTCGACGACTGTCGCTATCGCAAAGCTACGCCTACGTTATGGTACAGATGGGGAATGAGAAGAAACGCCACATCTACCCACGAGGATAAGATGCTTCATATTACACCATTCACCTTTGATTCGGCTCCTTGAAAATGCTCACGATCAATGCTAACAGACGATGAGGACTTATTTGCCTCACGGTCCCACACCAATGTCTACGTTGAACTTCCACACTCCTATATGATATTAGAAACAAGTCTGGTCGTTCTCTCAAGAAGCTACTCACCAGCTTTGAGGTTCTGGGCTGTGTCGTCCAGTAAGATGACTCTCCTCTTGTTGCAGTATGACGTCTTGTCCATCATGTCCACCTTCAAAGCTGCCAGCTCAGTAGTTGGCTTTTCGAACATTTCGCTGAGGCCTTCGACAGCCATCTCGAGATCTTTCTGATTGTCTTCGAAGATCTCGGTCAAGTTGTTTCGTTGAAGGTAGTATGCAAATGCGTACGTCCACTTAAGAGTCTGCCGGCATTGTTGCAGTGCTTGCGATGCCGTATCTAGAAATTGTACTTCGATCCACGACATTCCAGAGGCCGTCTGCAGATTCATCATTTTCCTTTCGGTTTTCAGGTACAGATCTCTGTCGAGCTTAGCTGACTGCTCGTGGTTGGCGTAGCGGTTGTAGTAATGTAGATATCTTTCAAGAGATTGTCTCGACTTGGCCTGGGCATCACGTCCATCGGAACCTGACTTCTCCTCGAAACGGTTGCAGTTGTACCAGCTCGTGCCGTGCTCCGACCACAATCCCATGCACATCCAGCAGAACTCGTGTTTGCATTTCCGGCATGTCATGTGATTACAACCGCCATTCTTCTCAATCGTTGAGGAGCATTTAGGGCACTCTTTGGTGTTCGCCGATATCCAATTCGCTGTTTCCGAATCGTCTTCGCATTTCTTGACCCACTGCTTAACCAGCGAGCATGGTGCCGGCTGGTGGTCGCTCAGGGCGCAGCCAAAGCAAAAGCGATGTTTGCACGAGCATGCGACTGTAGGGACTATCCGGCTGAGATCCTTTTTCTTGATGCCACATTCGATAGCATACTCGCAGTTGGGGGCGGGGCACCACTTCAGATTCTCTTTGTCGTCGACGTAGGTACGCGTAAGAAGCACTTGGTATCTGCATGTCCATTAGTGATGTCCTTTATCTGACTGCTGGTCTAGATACCTTGACCTGAGCTCTGCTGCAACGAGCAAGTCTAACGACTTTGCGTCAACGATCCGATGGCATCCGCGGGTTGGACACTGTATTCTTGCCGCCTCGCCTTCGTCTTTGATCTTCTGAGCGAGGTATTGCCTGTAGCAATTGGTGCAGTAGCGATGTCCACATTTCAACGCGTAAGTCTCTAAGCCAGGCGTGTCTTCACAGCAGATATCACACGTAAAGCCTTTGATCACCTTGGTCGTCGGCGCCTGAGCAGCGTCTGGCCCTAGTCCCGCAGTCTCCAAAATGGCATCAGGTTTGTCCATGTATGCCTCGATCAGTCGCTCTTTATTCCATCGGAGGTGCCGTAGAAGTATGGCAGAAGCTTCTGATGGCTGGCCAAGGATCGCGGAGACTTCCTCGATTTGCCTGTCCTGATGTAACTGTATATCTGCTGGTGAGAAGACTTTGTAGTCGACTTCGTAGGACTTCCTTGTGGGCTTGAGATCTTTGTCCTGTGAGAATCCAACATCCGGCTCTTCCTCATCATCGAACTCTGATGTCGAGGTCAGCCTGATGAATATGACACCACGAAGCGAACACGTACCATCTCCTAGGCTTCCATCGTCACTGTCTTGAGCAGCTCCGAAATCATCTTCGTCTTGGCTGGAGAGACCGCTCATAAACTCATCGTCTGAGTCCATGGTAGTCAATGGCGGGGTGTTGAGCGCTGTCCTAGACGAGGCTGTAGGGGAATCTTTGCTGAGGTCGTTGCTGAGCTTGGTTGTCTTGACGGGCTTGTTGGCTTCTTCCGCTGTCAGAATAGCTTTCCTCTTTCGTGTTAGAGGAGACGTGGTGGAGGATGGGGAGAAGCTCGGTGCTGGATCTCGCGGAAGACGAGACCGATGCACGAGCTTCGAGGGTGGCGGGATGTAATTATTTAGGGTTGTTTCTTTGGCGTCGACAAGGAAAGAAGAATGAACGGATTATGCTATTCAAGCCCAGATTGAGGTCCAAGGTTCCAATGTGTGTCTTGAGGCTCAGGCAGGTGAGGCCTGGAGCAGGCGGCATCAACAGTTCGAGGGGTGTAGGGCTACCTTCTGCCTAGACTGATGATGACTAAGGTAAGGTACCTTGGAGAAGGGATTACTTGTACATTACCTTAGTCAGCCATTGAACCCACACTAGCGCCAACGGCAGTGGAGAATGGGAAATGCCCGGTCAATGAATGAACACGAACAGTATTGGTGTAGAGATTTCTCTCACTTCCCAACTCTCGATCTTCCTGCCTGCACCTGATTCATTCAACTGATTGTACAGGAACTTGAGGAACCTGACTCAGGTATCGCTATCAGCTGTCGGTGTCTGTCTTACAAACGGACCAGGCATCAAGAAAGAGAAAGCCTCCACCGAGGGATTCAGGATCGAGGGATCTAGATTCGGCATATCTATCCAATTGATTCACCATATGCCAAGTGCGAACCATCCAATCAACAGCCTGCTCCCCGTGCTTGCACTACCAACCCAGTGCTCTCACACAAATACACCTCGCTGCTCTCACCATGTCTGCTGCTTTCTGATCTCGCCCTGTGAGAATAGCCCATCATCCCAGAAATTCTATATCATTGGACAGTATCAAAATCTATTGCAGGGTGGCAGTCGAATGTCGTATCAAGTCCTCCTCCTCGCCCTTAACCTGCATCTGTATCGGCACTATTCTCTGTTGGCTGGTGTCTTTGCAGTCGTACAGATTCTCTAATTGATTTCCAACCACTTTTGTCTTTTTATGCCTTCAATTTTCTCTCAAAGTTGTGCCCTCTCTCCACGCCTTGATTAGATTCATATTTCCAGATACATCAACTTCTGCAAAAGTACAATAGACATATTTACCTCGCTACACCATGGCATTTCTTCCAACTCGAGTCTTCGCCGGTGTTGAAGTACCCGACACCACGTTGATTACCAAAGCTCTCGCTCTCTCCCGCAAGCATCTTAATGACCTCGCTTACAACCACACCGTGAGAACATGGCTCTTTGGCTTCATCATCGCAGCAAAGATCCCCGAGCTCCAAGGCCGTGATCTCGAAGCGCATGCAATAGCTGCGATCTTGCACGATCTGGGTTGGGACGAGACCGGCGACCTCGTGACTCAAGACAAGCGGTTCGAAGTCGATGGCGCCAACGCTGCACGCGAATTCCTAAGAAGAGAAGCACGCGACTGGGACAAGCACCGTATACAGCTTGTATGGGATGCCATCGCGCTGCACACTACCACGAGCATTGCTGTAAGCTACTTTCCAGCCCTCTATTTCCTGTTCCACGCCGTATCCAGAGTCATCAGACACGGCTCGGGAGAAGAATAGATTCCCGCAATGGCTCCACAACTCTATTCTTCTCTCGCAGGAGAAATACTAAGCTGGAGAATTTGCAGTGGCACAAGGAACCCGAGGTCGTCGCCACCAGCTACGGTATCACCGCCGATTTCGCCGGACCTGATGGAGCAATTGGTGGGCACTTGACGTGGGAGGCGTGGAACGTTGTTGTCAAGGAGTTGCCTAGGTTGGGAATGAAGGAGGGTGTTCGAGAGATCTGTTGTAGGCTGTGCCGTACCAAGCCAGAGACTACGTACGATAATTTCGTGGGGCAGTATGGGGAACGTTATGTTGAGGGGTACACTTTGGCTGGCAAGAAGAGCATCGACTTCATGGAAGCGAACACGCTTGGTTGACAGGGCTGTTGGCCTTGCGTCGATGCCTCTGTGCAGGTAGCGGACCCTTGAATCGTGTGTGGTGGCCTCGTACTTGCTCAGAGATTTCTGTCGGATGATAATCAGAGGCACACAGATGAATGATATGAAATAGATTTTCTCTCAATCATGCGAGACGTTTCAGTTCGCGCGATTGGACCATTTCCAAAGAAGCAGAGCATGAATCTTTACTCAGTCCCATACTGTTGCAGTACGAGTCAGGATATCTCAGACCAAAGCCACATCAGATGTTGACATCAGCGATCAAAAAAGGCACTGTACCGCGGTTGATGTCTCAAAACCTTTCGTCCTACAAAAGCCCACTCCTCAGCCCAATGCCTGCGCAACACAAGCCTACACATGTCTAGTTGGCAGCCACATCATCAAGGTTTGTGTAGCTCTGAAACGAGCTCTTCAAAGTCGTCAACTTCTTGTCCAAACTCGGCAAGGACTTTTCCCACCCGCCCTCCGTATCACTATGAAGATTCCAGAGTTAGTATTCCTTCTTTCTGGCAGAGAGACGATCAATGAACAATCCGAAAAGGCATCATGAGCTTTCGGCTCCCGAGACGTGTCTTCCAAATCGTAAAGTGGTACCGACTGGGGAAATCTTGCTTCGGAAATGTACATACCTCGCAACGGCCTTCCCATCAACCTTATCCCGGCACAGAGCGACGCATTGATCCGGGGGAAAGTCCGTGTTTCCATAATTTGGCAAAATTCTCTTCTGTCCATTGAAGTAGTAATAGTCGTGAGGGTCTCGAGTATTCCCTAGCTCATAGCAGAAAGTGTCCCCATTATAAGACCTGCTGCATTGCTTTTCTTTCTTTTTCCTCCACAGGTCATGGGCGTTCCAGCAGACTGACACCGGAAAAGTCACTCGCTTGGCGCCGATCATTCCCGAAGCTGTTGTGGTGGCATCGAGATCGCATGGCCATGCTAATGTGTATTCTTGCTCATTATGATAGCTCCGGAAGTCGAACTGGTAGTAATGACCAAATTTGTTTTCCTCGTTTAGGCTTTCGCAGTAGCATTTGGTGATGTTTAGCACGTCGCCCGAGTAGTAGGGTTGTTTAAGTACAGGTGGCCAGACTGGGGGTGACCAAACGTCCGTCTCTTCAGCGGTGGCAAGCAGGGGGAGGAGTAAGGCGATCATGTTGAGAATCATGGTATGCATTTGTGAATGTTTGTCCTTGTGTGAGTGTGGATGGGATTAGGATTGTGAGCGAGGATTAGGATTTTGAGCGAGCTTTTATAGATTACGGTAATCAAATTTTGTATATTGGAATAAAAAAAGACTCGGCACATGAGCAAATTTGAGGCAACATTCCGCTCGAGAACTGCAAATTGTAGGGATAAGCAAGTCTTGGGCTGTGATAATCTGATATGCTAGGAAGCGACGGCGCTCGAAGTTGCCAGAGATAAGATGCGGAAGAGTTGTATCCCATACGTATCACAAGTTCTGGCTGACCATTGCCTATAAGACTCTAGCAGTACCCTTATGATGCCAGTAATGGTAGTCTGCTGAGAAGCGTATATTGAGGCATCTGCCCGAGCAGAAGAGGCATCCCACGGCGTTCCGTTCCTTGAGTCAACTTACAGCGGGTTGAACTTTTTTCGTTGCCACATTCATAGATTCTTACTCAAGTTTGAGATGAAGAAAATTTGCACGACCGCAGAGAATACTTTCCAACTACCAAGGGTTTGTACCTAGCTTATCCATGCCAGACACCCTGAGCTTCCCTAACGAGTCGCCTTGTGGTCGGTGACAGGACACCAGTTGCCGCTTGTTTTAGGTCTGCTACGTCGTCGTGACATGTTTCGCAGCCTCTTTGTTCAGCTGCAAGCTCACCTGACTACGTCGATCATCTCTTTGGCAATATCAATTGTCGCAATATCTGCGTAAAGTATACCCTCCTCGCCTGGAGGTAAGGTTTCTACTACTGGTGCGCCGTCCGGCCCATAAATCACTGGCAGTTTTCGGAGTCAGTATTTCCCTCAATAAAGCACAAAATGGAGTCGTGAGCATGTTTGAAAGGTAAGCTAGGACTAGAAGAAAATCTTAGCTTTGAGACAGGTCTTGCATATCAGGAGGCAACACGGTTTGGGAAATAGCAACTCCGGTATCGATTCTTTCTTCGAGTTTAAATTGAAGGTGTGCTTTACTAGCAAATCCCCTTCCTGGTGCTTCACAGAAGGGCCTTTCAGTCCACTTGTTCTTGTCCTTGTTTTCCGCGGTCAAGATCTGCGTGCAGACCAGAACGAAAGTTGCTCACTTGAAGACCATGGACAGACATGCACGAGTTTCTGCTTCAGCGGTAACATGATACGGCCAGGGAATATCCTTTGGCTGTTTCCAGGAAGGCGGTCATTCCGTAACAAGGATCTCGAAATTCTGAGAGTATTCGCACTAATGGAGGAGCTACAGAGATTTCGGAGTCACTATTCCTTTATCGAGGTAAAGTCGCGAGCAATGAGACTGATCAAACCGGGAATCAATAGCTTTCTGCTCCCGAAACATGTCTTACAACTCAACAAAGAACCCATAACAGGACGGAACTGTCGAAAATATAGATACCGGCTGTTTATATTCCCAGCAATTAGACCCTCCTCTTTTGCCAAAAGGGATGTCCACTACCGACTTGAGGGAGTCGGCCTGATCACTGGATTGCAATTTCGCCATCAATATTACCTATTTGAGGTGGAATATCGAGCCTTGGAACAGGGAGTGAAAGCTCCCAGGACATGTGCCAAGATAGAATCTGGAAAAAAAGAGGAATTATGGACTCCGAGAGTACATAATCGCGCCATGATGATCTTTCGACATGTGTCAGCTTAATCCTGCAACGGTGGAGGATGATCTCGCCAGCTGGGTTGATGACTGACTTTGTAAGTTTTATCGTAAGCTGCTTCGAGAGATCTGCTTACGCCTAAGAACTAAGACCGAGCAGTCTCGTGATGTATTTGAGCAATGTAGGTAGTCCCTCTGTCCCGTTCACGGTATCGCGATACCACAAAGAGGCCCGCTGCTTTGACAGCCTTCCTGATTCCCTCTATCTCCGGGGACTCTTTAACCAGGGGATTTGTGACGTATTAATGGATGATTCAATACTGCTCAAAGGGTTGTGGGGTCAGATACTCCACGGATACCCCGGAATGAATACTTCGGGGGAGCCCAGCACGTGAGCCCCCTTGTTGCCGGCATCTTGAATCAAAGAGATCGTCTTGTCGACTGAGGCCTGAAGAACTTTCCATTCAGGTACTGCTCGCACTGCCGCGACTTTGACTGGCCTTGCCATTGCTATAAGTTGTGCTCTCTTTCTGATACAAAGGTTAAGATTGGGATGGAGTGATGAGTAGTTATTAGCTGGAGTCAATGTGGAAGATATATCATTATAATATCATATGGGAACTATCCCCTCGTCCATATTAGCCAGGAATTTGCATCGACACCCATCTTGCCCACGAGGTTCGGGGGTCGATGCCCGCGGACATGGACTGAAACTCCGTAGAGATGGAGGATGTGATAATAAGAGAGTCCAAACTTCCTAACAATGCCTGCTTTGGCAAAATCTGTCCCTTCAATCCCAGGAGCCACCCCTCGCACGGGGGTCGAAGAGGATAGGGCTGAAAAGAAAGCCGCTAATGAAGCGACTACCACTCCCAAGCTCACAGCGCCGACAACATCATCCATCAATGCCCACCCGATTGACCAAAACCCGCAAACAGGAAGTCGAACCCTGCCGCCCGCCAAAGCACCGTGGTCCTCACTTAGCTAATTTGGTAATGTACTCTTTCCGCCAGCCGCGGCCATGTCTCCGCTGGTCACGGCCGCGTTGGCAAGCACCAAAAGCATCCTGGTCGACGTGGTATGGCAGGAGGGCAACATCACCATCGAACAAATCTCGACAAATACCACCCCGGTTACTTCAGAAAAGTGGGCATGCGATACCAACAAGACCCGCGCTCAATTCTGGAAGCCGGTCATCAACTTGGACAAGGTGAGGGTAGACCGTTTCACATCTATCAGAGGACTTGGGATTCAAGAGAATGTATTGGATCTTGGCTAGAGGCATGGGATCTCCGCTTAATCAAATACCGATAAGAGATAATACAAAGTGCGCGGTCGGAGGGAGAGTAGGAGGGTCTTGCAGAATGGATATCAAAGATCCATTGTATCACCCGTTCCTATAGAAACGCGCGATGAATATTTATCGAAGGAAAAAGGCGACACAGCACCGGTTCTTGAACTGTTGCCGTTAGGTTACTCAAAGGTTTTCGGCAAGGGACGGATCCCAGATATACCTATGGTAGTACGAGCGAGGTTCTTCAGTCGGGAAGCGGAGAGAAAGATCAAGGAGGCAGGAGGTGTGGTGGAGTTGGTGGCATAGTCTGATTGAAGAGAGGAGAGAGGAGCGTTGTGGTGCTCTGCTAGTGATGCTCGCTACGGGGCCATAGTCATCATCAGTGACTCAGCTGCAGGAAGCAATCAAAAATCCTAAGCGTCTTGCACGCATATCCTTGCCCAATAACCCTTCGCACCACACAATGTTCACCAGGACCTCGGGTATTTTATGCAACGCTAACGCCTCCAACTGCTGAACGCTGTTCCTGTGTTCTCACTATATTGCATCCATCTCTTCTACTTCAGTATCGGGGTATGCCTCCTCTGCCAGAAAGTCGCTCGCTAATGCCGCCCTCGCAGAAATTCGTTTGCCGGGATCTAACTGTAAACACTGCTCTAGGAATTTAACTGTCTGTTTGGTTTCCTGCTCCAAGGGTAGTGACGTCGACCACTGAACAATCTGAGATAAAGGAAACCCTTTTTCACCAATAGTTGGGATGTTGCAATCCCAGACAGCGCCGTGCAAGTAAGCACATCCTCTCATCCTCTGTTTTCCAAAGATCGTCGCGATTTCAATCATTGCTTCGACGTCATCTCCAGAGTGAAAGAATGGGAACCGTTGTGCCAGAATAGTAAGTAATATAACGCCAGCTGACCAGATATCGATCTTAGTTGTTTGAGCAGTGCACTTGAAAAGGACTTCAGGTGCTCGGAATCCCCTTGTGCCTGCTCGATTGGCTCGGCGAGATGGTCGTTGATCGTCCTTGGGGTATCCTGTTGGGGTTGGCATACTATATGCTCTGCTCGATTGGATGTTGGATTTCCTGGTGCTCGCCTGTTCTTGACACAAACAGTGGGAGCATTCGGTTCCCTCTCGCTGTCTTCATATTAGCAAAAAGACAGTGAACATCTACCTGGTCGTTTACCTCAGCAAGGCCAAAATCCACCAGCACTCCTTTCTGTCGCTGAATGTCATACAGGAAATTCCTAGAACTGTTAATGGCGCCTCAAATGCTCCTACTGGTTGCTCACGTTGGCTTTATGTCTCGATGTATGATGCCATTTTTGTGCACTGCGGCAAGAGCCTCGAACAGAGACCGAAAGTATACCCTGATTTCGTTATGGCCCATTGAATGATAGAAGGCCTACTTGGGATCAGCATAAAAACCGCACAGACAGCACGAAGTGAGGTACCCGGAAATCTTGATGACGGAAGTGTGGCAGCACGGCTACAACCTGGTCCTGATGCCTGCAAGCGGTGATCAGAGGGCAGACAGCAGTGCATCCTTTCAAATCATGTAACAGCTCGAGTTCGTTCTGTATCCTCATCGGGCTGCTAGTAACGTAGATCTTTTTTATAGCGACGAACCGGCGCTTAGCCTGGCGGCATTGATTAATGCTGGTGTCCAATGTCGAAGCGTTCTTTCTTCCGTTGAAAGTAGGAGACATCCACTTCGAGGCATCCCTTTGTTCTATGTCCCAATCGTTCTGGTAGTATTCGTAGTGCAAGTCTTCGGCCTTGTAAACGGTTGAGAAAGTTCCTGGAGAACCGTCAATAGATAATTCAGGTGATACACCAGCGACACTATGATCATAGCACTACCTTCCCCAATACGAGCAATCATGCGAAACCTCATCCCTATTTCTCGAAAAGTGTCTTCTAATTTGGTCATTTCTGCTCTGACGGTCTCGTCGACTGCATATTCGCTCTCTGCGGATCCTTCAGAATACTCAGAGCCTTCTTGCTCATCTTCGCCCCCCTCATACTCGTCTGTACCATATTGCGATCCAGGACTGGACCCCAGTCCGTGGCTTGAATTGTTTGCTGGCGCAAGATGTTTGCTTGTAAGAAAAGGGTTCTTCTCTGCAATTGGAACCACTGGCCTTGCAATTGCCATTGCTCAAGTATCCAGATATTGGTTCACTAACTCAATGATCTCTCTTCCCGAGCGTGCGGTAATGGGTCATGTCAACCGAATCTTGCGAGTATACTTTAAGAGTGTACAGAAGACTTGGCGGGGCAGGCGCGGGACCCTCGGACGCGTCTAAAAGTAAATAAACATGGTCCGTGCACTACGAACTGCAATTTGTGAATTTAAGTATCCATCATCCAAACGCCGAATAATTACAGAGGGATCTCATGTCTCAGTTTACCATGTTGGACCACATGGCTTTTGACATCAACGATGCGCTCAAGACCTATCTCAGTGACCCGGCTTCCGTAGCCACCCTAGAGGCCGACGGAGCGCTACTGGACTGTGAGAATGATCCAGAATCGCTCACCAACTCCTTGGTAAATGGAGTCCTCAATCCTATCGTGGACTCGATAGCAGAGAATTCGGGCGCCCTGACCAGAAGCTCCACATTCGATTCCCTACAGTTCTTACTCAAGTGTGCCCCCAATTTTCTTGCCTCTCAACGCAATTTCCATAGTGAACCAGACTCTGAACTTTTCAAACTTTCTAGATCAGCTTCCCTGCTGCCTACTCATTCCCTAAGTAAAATCTTCGATCTCATAATCTCAGGCCTCTCGTCCGAGGCCGACGCAGTGCACAATGAGCTCGAGACCGACGAGCAGGATGCCTTTCGACATCAGAAACAAATGTTAGAAATGTATGCATTTCTGTTGCAATGGTCAATATCCGTTGTGGAGGTGAAGGCTGCAGAAAAACCAAGTGGTGCGCCTACAAAGGGTCGAGGAGCTGGGAAGGTGGCAAAGTCGAAGGGGACGGCAAAAGATGGCACTTGGGATTCCCAAGCACAACTACAGAATGCTTTAGAAACGATGTGCAAGGTTTTAAAGCTGAAGCTTGGGAAAATATTTGTGACAACCTCTGAAAGAGACACTTTCATCGGTCTTTTCACAAGATCCATTTACTTGATCCTGGAAAACGAACAGCGGATCAAGAACACTGCTTTGCGAATGCATGCCTTCAAAGTGCTCTGCATTGCAGTCAAGCATTATGGACATGCTTTTGGTATTATTCAATAGAAAACGGAAACGGCCATTGTTGCTAAAGGGTCGCAGGAGCGCAAACCTCGATTATCCAAAACCTTTCTTACTTCGAGCATCTTGCCGAACCAATGGCTGAATTTCTCCACATTCTCTCGGAGCAATACGATTACCCACAGTTGACGGACGAGGTTCTAAGGTAGCTTTTGTTCAGATATGTTGCTTCTATGACATTGACAAATCGTTGTAGGGATCTGAGCAACAAAGAATTCAACAACAATGACACAAGAGGCCCCAAATCTGTCTCGACGTTTATCGTCAAGCTCTCGGAACTTGCCCCCCGCCTCGTCATTAAGCAAATGACATTGCTCGTCAAGCAACTTGACAGCGAGGTAAGCTGGATTTCCTCGTTTCTACAGTGGATCTACAGTATTGATACCATCAGGCTTACACGCTTCGATGCGCTGTCATCGAGGTCTGTGGTAATCTAATAACGGACCTCAGCAAGCAAGAAGAGCGAAATGAAAACTCTAAAACGCAAATCAATGGCTTCTTCGATATTCTAGAAGAGCGATTCCTAGATACGAATCCCTATTGCCGCTGCAGAAATATCCAAGTCTACATGAAGCTGTGTGACTTAGAGCAGAAATTTCCCAAACGCCGTCAAGCAGCGGCAGAGCTTGCCGCTCGAAGTCTCGAAGACAAAAGTAGTAACGTTCGAAGAAATGCTATCAAATTGCTTGGCAAGCTTGTGTCGACTCACCCATTTGGCGTCATGCATGGTGGACAGCTATCATACAAAGCATGGGATGAGCGTTTGCAAGCCGTGGAGCAACAGCTCGACGCATTAAAACCTCCGGCTGGTTCGCCTGGCCTGGGCGAGAAAAATCACCAGGCAGAGGCAACCGTCGACAGTGCTCTGTTGGACGATGCCACAACAATGGAGAGCCCTTCAAGGGAGGCCGTCCCGATGACCGAAAAACAGCAGGTGGCAACACTGAAGAAAGCCCAAGAGGATGCCGCAACGTCCGAACTTATGACAAGGCTTCAGTTGACACGAAAATATTACACTGAAGCCATCCGGTTCATTGAAGTGTTGCATGCTGGTACTCCCGTGGTCTGCCAACTTTTGTCTTCGAAGAACAAGAGCGAAGTAATAGAAGCAATGGATTTCTTCGTTGTTGTGGATGCCTACAAGATCGAAGCGGCCAGGACAGGCATACGCAGAATGCTACGCTTGATATGGACGAAAGGCAACAGTGACGAGGGAAAGGGGGTCCAAACACATCTCATCGAATGCTACCGAGGTCTCTTCTTCAGCGCTCCGGACTCTTTCAGTGAGAACGAGGCAGCGAACTACGTTGCGCGAAACATGATCAGCTTGACGTTCGGTGCTACTCCAGCAGAGCTGACATCTCTGGAACAGCTGCTGAACACTATGGTCAAAGCCGACCACGTTTCGGATTTGGTAGTGGCTAAGCTGTGGCAGGTGTACGGAGTCCAAAAGCAGGAGATCTCTAAAAACCAAAGACGTGGAGCAATTATAGTACTAGGAATGCTAGCCACTGCAGACCCCGATATCGTCGTCAAAGAAATGGGGACCATGCTTCGTATCGGTCTTGGACCTTTGGGACGAGCAGACCTGGCGCTTGCAAAGTACACCTGTCTCGCTCTTCGACGCATGAATCCGACTAAACGTCAAGGCAAGGAAGAATCAGCCGCACCATCAAAGCTTCCCAATAATCATGCCATTCTTACCAAATTAGCTGCCATGACCGAGATTGTTTCTGATAGCAAAGAATGGCGCGTACAATATCATATCCCACCCACTTCTTAATTGAACACTGACAGTGGATCAGGTTCGGTGTCGCCGAACAAGCCATCGGCGCTATATACACATTATCGAAGCATCCCGATACGCTCTGCTCGGACATACTTCGTCGAAAGACAAGATGTGTATTCCAGCCACGAAATGAACAGCCAGCTTCGGAGCCGATGGAGGGAGTTGAGGGGCAAGGCGAGCTACCCTCTCCGCGGGCTGAAAAGCCTGAAAAGAAACAAAAAGCATCCCTAGCTCTGTCTCAACTACTCTTCATCGTCGGTCATATCGCGATCAAGCAGATTGTCCATCTGGAGCTTTGCGAGCTGGACTTCAAGCGGAGAAAGGCGGAGAAAGAAAAGACGAAGACTGCCAGTGCTTCTCCCGTTAAGTCGGCAGTAACTGATCAAGACGAGCTTGACCTAATTGGCGGCACCACCGAAGACGATTTCACAGAAGCCATGACACACATCCGTGAGCGAGAGCTATTGTACGGAGAAAAGTCGCTGTTGTCGAACTTTGGAGCCATGGTGACTGAAATCTGCTCGAACAATACAGCTTACCAGGATGAAGATCTCCAAGCTGCTGCAACTCTTTGTATGGCTAAGCTGATGTGTGTCTCATCCGAATATTGTGAAAAGAATCTACCTTTACTCATTACCATACTCGAAAAATCGCACAATGCGGTGACTAGAAGTAACGTTGTCATTGCGTTGGGAGACATGGCAGTCTGTTTCAATCATCTCATCGATGAAAATACGGACTTCCTCTACCGGAGACTTAAAGACAACGATGCTTCGGTAAAGCGGACTTGTCTAATGACCTTAACCTTCCTCATCCTAGCAGGTCAAGTCAAAGTCAAAGGTCAGCTGGGTGAGATGGCGAAGTGCCTGGAAGACTCTGACAAGCGCATCGCGGATCTTTCACGGATGTTCTTCACCGAGCTCGCAACGAAGGATAATGCGGTGTACAACCACTTCATAGACATGTTCTCACTGCTGAGTGCAGAGAAGAATCTGGAAGATGATGCTCTGAAAAGGATTATAAAATTCCTTTCCTCGTTTATCGAGAAAGTAAGTTTATGCTACGTCGCAGATATCCCACCTCCTACTAATCGTTTCACAGGATAAGCATGCGAAACAGCTAGCCGATAAATTGGCAGCCAGGTTAGCCCGCTGCGAGAGTGAAAGACAATGGAACGATGTCGCGTATGCCTTGTCCCTACTTCAGCATAAGAACGAGGATATCCAGAAGACAGTCATCGGCGGCTTCCAACTCGTCCAAGCCGCTGCCTGATCAGCGGTTTGCTTTACGCCTTTCATGTGTCCCAACGGTATGGAACGTCTGAAATTGAGGTGAAGAATATTGTAACGTACGTCTAGAGATACCCTTTTCATGCTGACGGTGGCCGGATGGGCAGTTGGGCCTGCGCTTCGTCGTCATATTCATACGCTGCCGGATGTTCCTTGACCAAGAGCATAAATCTGAATGCAGAATTCCCGTTCAGATAGTATCGATGCAGCCGCTTGCTCCTCAAAAACCCCAATCGTTCATACAGCTTCATGGCGGCAGTATTAGTGACCTCAGTCTCGAGCGCGATCTGCATAGTTCTCAGTAAATCGATTAGCACAAAATCTAGAAGTGCAATACCTCGTCGGCATCCCGTTCTATCATGACGTCGAGAGTTTTGCGAACGAGCTCCGTGGCAATTCCCTTGCCTCGGTAACCTTGCCGGACCGCGAGCATTGCAATATAGCCTCTCATTGGACCTCCTCTATGAGGTTCCAGCTTCGAGATAACAACGCCGATCAGATTCTCTTGCTCATCCAAAGCCTAGCCCTTGGATCAAATACTGCAAGCAACCTTTGATAACCCCGCTTACCATGAAACAGAGATCGCCCCATTGGTAGAGGAAGTATCTGTAAACGTAGATGCTGTAAGGCTCGGAAAGATCGTCTGATATGAGTTGCCGTATGGCGGAAAGATATATCTTTTCCTTGCTGCTGTGATACTGGATATAGCGAAGCTCTGTAGGAGCAGTCAGAGCAGCTTGGCTCATTTTTCAACATGAATGCGTGTGTGTGTGTGTGTGTGTGTGTGTGAAGCCTCGACTTTCCCAGAAAATGTTCGGAACTCCATTGACCGAACAGCCCTACAAGGTGTGGACGACGGTCGAGGGATGCCGGAGGCCGGGAGCTACCGAGCTATGTTGTACTTTAAGTACTGATGTTCATCAGTTCATGTACTCCACCGTTGCAACTCGCAAAGCGTGAAAGCTCATTTTCAATACTCGTAATTACTAATGACAAGGAACACTCTGATAGTTGATTACGCTCCATCCACCATGCGGCTCCTCCAAGCTTCAGCGTAGCTTATCCAACTCAACATGTCGGTATTGAGGCGCCCTTTCCTGGGCAACTCCCCTTCTTCCACAGAGCCTTCCCGCGAGCCATCACCCGGGAAGGGTGAGCCTGTAACCGTGGTATCCAAGTCACATCTGAAAGAGCTCAAAGGAAAGAGAAGCAAGCGAAGGCAGTTTTCTATCTTTGGTTTGGGAGGTCTCTTTGGTTTAATCGTTGCGGCATTTTTCGCCAATCAGCACGATGTCATCAACCTCGAGGGTCTGGTGGATTTTAACATGGAATCCTTGCTCGATGTCATTCCAGCGGGCATTGTTAAAGATGCGAGGGACATGACAGTATGTTGAAGCCCGATCGCAATATCATTGGGGAAAGGCACAAGCTGAAGCTAATTCACAGTTCATGCCCACAGCGACGTGAGCGCGAGACCGTCAATTACGATTCCTTCTCCGTTGGCCTACATCTACAATCGCAAGGCGTCAGGGCTTTGCATCCAGTTATCATGATACCGGGCGTCATATCGACCGGATTGGAAAGTTGGGGCACGGAGAGAGAATCGATACAGTACTTCCGGAAAAGGTTATGGGGCAGCTGGAGCATGATGAGAGCGCTGGTCTTGGACAAAGCGAGCTGGAAGAAGCATATCATGCTAGACAAGCTTACTGGACTGGATCCTCCGGGAATTAAGCTGAGGGCTGCACAAGGGTTCGATGCGGCGGATTTGTGAGGGACCTGTTCGAGTGGGGTCGAAGAGCTGGAGCACTGACAGCCATGCAGCTTCATCACTGGGTACTGGATTTGGGGTAAGATTTTGGAGAATTTGGCGACTTTGGGATACGATCCGTAAGTACATCCTGAACGACTTGAGCCAACAATGCTCACACAGCCTAGAACGAATGCATTCACGGCGGCGTACGATTGGCGACTGTCTTGTGCCAGCCTAGAGAATCGTGATCATTACTTTACTCGCCTGAGGTCTCACATAGAAACGGCAGTGCTGACATCAGACGAGAAGGTGGTACTCGTTTCCCACGTACGTATTTTCGAAGTCCATGTTTCCTCTTTGGACCAGATTTTGAGTATTGAGGCATGTCTTAGGAGTTTCTACTCCGCAGACATATTCCAAAGCTCAGTACGCTCTCTCAAATAAACAATACTGACTCCAAAATCTTCATGTAGAGCATGGGTTCGCAGGTTCTTTTCTACTTCTTCCACTGGATTGAGGCTTCAGGTGGGCCAGGCTGGGTCGATAAGCACGTGGACTCCTGGATCAACGTGAGCGGTTCTATGCTCGGCGCTCTCAAAGGCCTTCCGGCGGTCCTCTCGGGTGAAATGAAGGATACGGCGCAACTCAACGCCTTCGCGGTGTATGGTCTAGAGAAGTTCCTCGGCAAGGATGAGCGCTGCGAAATCTTTAGGTCCATGCCAGGCGTTTCAAGTATGCTGCCTAAAGGTGGCAATGCCGTATGGGGCAATAATACTTGGGCACCTGATGATCAACCTGGTCAGATAGTCAGCTTTGGGACATTCATTAATTTTAAAGAAAGCAATTCAACGCAATCCCCCAGCAATCTCACGGTAGAGGAGAGTATATCATACCTGTGCGTCATTCTGTCCGACCCATGTCTTTCTGATTCGTGGTGCATTTTGAGTTGAGAGACTTCTGTTTCGCGAATTAAATCCGATCCCAAAACAGAGATTCTGACTCCAAATTCTTTAGTCTCGAACACAGCGATACTTGGTACAAAGACCAAGTCCTCGATAATTATTCCCACGGGGTGGCACATACCAGCGCCGAAGTCGAGAACAACGAGAGGGACCACCGCAAGTGGGTGAACCCCTTGGAAACCCGCCTTCCGCTCGCGCCGAACTTGAAGATTTTCTGCTTCTGTACGTATTTTCCCATTCCATGTTTCCTCTCTTGAATCAAATATTGAGTCTTGAGACATTTCTTGGGAGCTTTCACTCTCTAGACGTTGTTACAGGCTCGTCACACCCCCTTAAGCAAGCAACACTGACTCCGAAATCATAAACCAGATGGCGTCGGAAAATCGACAGAGCGTAGTTATTTCTACCGTGAAGACCAAGATCCGAACAGTAGCCTGAATGTTACGATGGATACATCTCTGACGATGGGGGCTGTCGATCATGGCGTTATCCCAGGGGAAGGTGATGGTACCGGTACGTGTATTCGGATTCTTCATTGACTATTATGGCCCAAAGTTTGAGCTTGAGACACGTCTCGGGACTTCATAGTCGGAAGACATGTCCAAAGACTTGAAACCCATTCTTGAATAGGAAATGCTGAGTCGGAAATCATTAACAGTACCGCTCTTGAGTAATGGCTATATGTGTGCGAAAGGATGGCATATCAAGAGATTCAATCCAGCCGGCGTGAAGATAAAGGTGTATGAGATGCCGCATGAGCCTGATCGATTTTCGCCCAGAGGTGGGCCAAACACTGGTGAACTTGACTCGATGCTTTTGACAATGCTCCACTTGCTAAAATTCCATAGGCGACCACGTCGATATCCTGGGACGGTCCTCGCTGAACGATTTGATATTGAGGGTTGCAGGCGGCAAAGGTGATCAGATTGAGGAGAACTATGTTTCGAACATCCGAGAGTACTCGGAGAAGGTGAAGGTGTATGAGGAATAGGACAAGGTCAGCGGTATGAAGGAAGGGAAGAAGGTAAGGATTACTGTGATCTTGTAGAGCATTTACACGGAGTCCCTGCATAGCTGGAAGATGCAGAGATGATGCAGAGATACCATGGGACTACCAAAGCAGCTCAACAAACTGCAGCGAAATTTGTACAAGATGATATATCCGAGTATGTGCGAAGGACCATGAGGCGAATAGAGACTTAGATTGAGAGTTGACTTGAGAGTTGGTGGAGTGATTCGTCCAGTTGCATCTGGAACAGATGGTTGCAACATAAGGGACTCCAAAGTACCCAAATATTTGGGAGGGCTAGAGTACTTGTACTAGGTAATAGGTACCTTAGGTATGGCAGATGGTGCGACTGCGGGGCAGATGGGCCTTAAACATACTTTAACCTTATCTCTCGGAGGTCTGAGCATGATTAGGCGGCAGGGGTGCCTCGTGCGTTGGAGGCTTGCACTTTGCAGCTTGGAGCAAGAGCCTCGGGGTTGAAATAATTAACAGGCGCCCATTGCCAAATCCCTCGTTCCCAACTTGAACGAGCCAATAAGTGCCCAGAGTACTTTTGCTTGCTTGTAATATCGGCAATCTCACTCAGACTCTCACCCAACACCGCTCACACCTCAAGGACACTCACTCAATCTCTTTCCTCTTACTCTTTCTTCAATAATCCGGGGGGAGAAAATCCAAGTCGATTCTTCGATATCATTCTCCTAGAAATGATTCACTCTTGACCCAGGTAGCAGTACACTCAACACCGGACCAACCCTTCTCAATGACTCCTATTCGTATTTCACAGCACAGACCTCGTTCCCTGGTGGCCTCTCTTCTACAATTCCCTTCCATGACAACCCGGAAAGCTTCGACATTCCGACATGAACGGCAGTACAAGCGTCAACGGTAATGCTGAAGAGGGCAAGCCTGAGGTACATACACAAATATTGCGAGCTTTAGAGATCGTACACGAACCTAGATCGTCCAACATCCACCGTCAAGATGCGTCCCGGTACCTTGAAGAGATCAGGGCTGATGAACAGGCTCCCTACCACGGCTTTGGGCTTGCATCAGCAAAAGACCAGCCAGCTATTGTCCGTCACTATGGCTTGTCCCTAATCGAATACGGCGTACGTCACAGATGGTCAGAGTATACGCCGGAGCAAAGTCAGGCTCTTCGAGACTGGGTGGTGACCCTGTCACACAACACAGCCGATTCGGATCCACCCTATATTACCAACAAGGTTGCCGAAATATGGGTAGAGATAGCCAAGAGAAGCTGGGGTCTGGACTGGCTGAACATGGATGAACTCCTAGTTCACTTGTGGGATGGCTCAATGGCGCAGAAGGCTTTGGTGCTCATTATTCTGGAGGCTCTGTCAGAGGAAGTCTTTGGGAACGACGACACTACAGTAGCTCTACGAGGCAGTGATCTGAACAGAGCCTGTGTAGAAATCTTTACTCCAGCGATTGTGCTAACCGAGGATTTTCCAGCTCGAGAGATCGCTGCTAATACCAGATATGGTGCTGACGGATGGCTATCTCGTATGGCAGATTTGCTCGATTGGTGCATCAGGGATGGTAAGGTTGATGAGAATCGATGTGCTTGCGGAGTGAGAACTCTCTCTACTCTTAAGTCTGTCGTTAGCTGGATTATCCCTCGATCTTTGGTCACAACGCATGCGTTACACAGGATCTGTGCTTGTTTGGCAGCGTCAAATGTCCCTCTCCAGCTGGTGAGCAAAAATGCCGAGTGGAGGACGTCATGGTTATGACATTGACCAAGGACTCTAGGCCGCTGTGGACTCTTTATACTCTCTGTACAATCGTTCTAGGTTCTCCGAAGATGATTTAAGGGACTTAGTAGGCCCAATGTTCCAAGACGAGACCATTCGCTTGCTGAAGCAGCTTTATGAGTGGCTGATTGTTGATTCTGCTGACATCGATGAAGCCAAATATCTTCTTCTCAAGAAGTTCTCTGAGGTATGGATGCCATTCATCAAGGCTTCTTTCACTCACTAATCATGAAGTAGATGGTGTTCAATCTTGGCAGATTGTTGGAAGAAAGGCCCTCTTTCGTGACGGAAGGGGCCAACTTAGGAGGCTTTTTCGACCTTTTGCTCAACGTCATGAAGAACCAAAGTCTCCATGTCTCAATTCCGGCCCTACATCTATGGGTGAAGCTGCTCAGCTCCGACAAGATTGGGAATTCTGCTGCAATCATGGCTCTTATCAGTGATTTGCTCGAGACATGCAGCCAGCGCCTTGTTCGATTCGAATCCTTACCAGTGGACTCAAGCAATCCAAGCATAATCTTCCTCCACGAGGACGTTGACACCATGCCCGAAAGACATGCTTTTCTTGGCAATTACGCTAGGTTTTGCAATCAAATCGTTGAACTTGTCGTTCAGAAACAACCCATAGATGCACTATATCATATACTTGGACAAGCCGATCAAGTGTTGAATCATGTGTATGATGGAGAGCCTCCCTTCCAAGGTATGAAGTAACCAGAACTGTTGATGAATACCACTCTCATACTGGACAGCTTCGACCTACACGAAGACATCTGTTCCTTACTTACGGATCGACGCCCAATTTACCGTTATCGAGGCCGCGCTGAAGGGCTGCTTGAAATGGCTCACGGCCCCTGGTAACGCCAAAACAGTGAGTCAATCTCTGGTGTGGGCTGTCAAGGTTTGACGTATGATTTGACGCGTGAACAGGAGCATGAGCATGAGGTCATGACTTCAAACCTCCAAGTGTGGTGCGATAGGTTATTAGGTCTGATATTTGAGGTACGCTAGGCATGTCCTACCAATAAGATGTCCAAACTCTAATGTATGAAGGACCCTATCATCAAACAGCGAGTCATTCAACTTGCTGTAGGATTTGCTATAGGACCATTGAAAGGTAATGCACAGTTTGCATTCAAGGTCTTCGACTACATTCTAGACACAAGATGCCCTGTCCGTCCTGCCTGCCTGGCCTATACCGATGCCGTCAGCGATCTCCAAGCATTCTCCCTTCACCAACTACAGAGGCTTGCTATGCGCTTCCCTGACTATCTTGTTGTAAGTGGAACTTTTACAACGCTTTGAAGTGGGCTTACCTCTCTAGACCATATTCGACGAAGTGGAGAGGAAGGTCATGTCAGTCAGCCAGACAGTGGCTTCAGATGAGCAGACACGCGCGCGCTACTCCTCAGTGCTCTTCATCATCATGTGAGTCCTCAATAGCGTGGTAATCGAAATTCGACGGCTGAATCGTCAAGGCATCGTGCAACCAGTGTGGACTCAAAGCCGCGTGAAGAACGACTGGATCAATTCTTACAGCCAATGATCGACCAGTGGCAAGACCGAGGGCTGAGCAACTCATTATCGTCTTTCGACAAGTTTAGCAGACTACTCGGACTCGAGAACCTCCAGCAATATCTGTTTTCTCGGGCGGTGAATAAACTACCAAATTGGTCGGCGCATCCACTCGACGACCAAGGCAAGGCCCTTCAAATACACATGCAGAATGCACTCGATGTCAGTTTTATCCTACAATTTACTTATTTTGATACTTGTGATTAATTTCCTTTAGATTCTTCCATTACGAGCCACAAAAACCGTAATGAGTGTCAGCGTTGAAAGACTGGAGCAAGGATCACAGCCCTACGACATGGCCTGCCGACTTTGGCACAAGAACATTCCCCTGATTCTGCCCAACCTACTTCAATTCATCAGGTGAGGATGCACCATGTTCCACCTTCTGGCAGCGTGTACAAGTCAGGGGTAAATGCCAAGACCCCTCGGATTTTACACGCAAATTGCCAAGGAAAGGGGATAATCAAAGAGACGTGCCGATCACTGACCTCTGCTAGTCAATCGCAAGCTTTCCACGATCCGTCGAATTGGTCTGCTCTTCCCCTTGAGATGCAAGACGTTGTTCGCAGAATACTCACAGACCGTTTTTGGCAAGTTGGCATCTCCCAGGGCAGCCGAGACGAGTTCTACGCCAGTGTTGGAGATACCAAGACAACTCTGGAGGGATTTGCCTCGTCCATCCGAGCTACTGTAAGGACGGTCCGCGAAACAGGATATAGGCTGCTATATTATATGAGCCTTCTTGGAGAGCACTTCTATAGCTTCGCAGAGCTGCCGGGTCCACTAGCTCAGGCTCTGTTCGCTGACGCGTGCGCATTGTCCCCACATCAAATGGCAATTCTTGTAGATTCGATTCGGCCGATCATCGACAACTGTCCAGAGAAATCTCGAAGTCACTTTCTCCCCCCAATTCTATCGGCATTATTTGAGCAACTCGATCGCAAAGCAAGCTTGGAGTGGGAAAGAATCGAAGAGAGAAACAAAGCAGCGTCAGAGGATGATGACTTGACGAACGAGATGAAAGACGAAAGTATACTGCGGCAATTGACAATGGCTTCCGTGATGCTGGTAGTCGGGCTTCTTGAGCCAGCAAGACCGAGTATGTAGCCGCACGTATTTTGATTACCTCGATACTAACCCACAACCAATAGAGCCCCAAGCTGCACCAGAAGCACCCGAAAAGGTGAATGGCGATGCAGCAGGGCCAATTGCAAACACAAGATCGTTTATATTGCGGACCCCGGCAATACTGAAGCCTGTCATACTATTTTGCACCCACGCGTTGCGTATGCGCGACACTCGAGCATGCTCTCTCATCGCCAAAGTCCTACGTTCAATAGTCCCCGAATTTGCTGGCGATGGCCCCGTCGAACCAGACGTACGAGAGTTCATCTCTACGGAAGTTCTCAAAGCATGCATTACGTCGTTGCATGACCCCTACTTTGTGGAGCTGCAGAAGGACTTCGCTCAGCTGATTGCAAGCATCCTCATCTCTTACACTCCACGCACAGAAAGGCCGAAACAGATCCTTCTCTCCTTGCCTGAGATGGCCCCTGAGAAGCTAGATCGTGCTGTACGCCACCTCTTCAGGGCACAGCAGAATACTCGACAGCAAAGAGCCATCGTTCTGGAACTCCTGGAAGGATTCAGAGGCATTGCCATCCATGAACAGGGCAAGCTTCCAAACCCTGATGCAAAGAAAGTGAGAACGGCTTTGCAAGAGAAATACATGACAGTCGACGTGCAAGCGAACGAAAAAACCCAAGTGAGCCCAGATCTGGGAGGAGTTGCTGCTATGTTTGGATGATGGAAAATGAGGAAGTGGCGGCTGCGTTGCGCAACAGCCTGGCGGTGGAAATCTTCGCGTCACGCAGCATGCATTGCGCCAATTGATACCCACAATCTTTGGTCAGGTGAGGGTTTGACACTTCTGTATGTACAATAGCTAACGGGTAGACGTCGTGAACCCATCATTCCTTTCCCCAAGAACTTCTCTATTTCGTAACGTACTGAGGCGTGATGGAATACGTAGGGCGCACGAATCTGCAAACCAAAGATATCAGCATTCACATTCTTTAAAGCTAGTCATCCATAGCTCATGAACGGAGCCACGAGTATTTCAGATCCGGCTCTTTTGTAGTCCCCAAAGGACTTTGAAACCCACCTATCCGAGTGATAGACCTTGGTCTCCCCGCCCATCAATTCCCTCTCCCTCGCCTTGTCAGCCCAAGTCCTGCGCACCAGATCCCGGTCTTCCTCCGCTTGCAGCATTGGTATCAAATGTATGCGTGACCACATTTTCTCTCGGGCGAGTTCACTATGACAAGCCAAACGGTCAGCCCGATCCGATTCGATTCATGCGCCACGACCACCATTCCAACCCTGCCATTCCCGCATGGGAGGGATTTAGGAAGCTCCAATCCCGTCCCCGCGGGGTCTTGTTCGGACACGCAAGACTCGGCGCGGACGTGGTGGCATACTTCTGCTCCCTGATTCCCTTGCCCGTCTTGTAGAGTCCATACGTGCAGATCACGCCCATGGCGAGGAGGTAGTAAGAAGGGCGGAACCCACGTGCGGGAAGGTTGCGCTGGGGGAGGGGAGATACCTAGTCAGCAGGTGTTCCTGCTCCAGTTTTAAGTGAGAAGACTGACCTTGTACTGTACGGGCTCGTAGCCACCGGTGGGCGGGAGGTCCTGAGCCATGGCTTGAAGGTGACTGACTGAATCGCTGGAGCTACTGGGTGAAGCTGAGAGCAGAGAGGGAGATCGAGGATGGGGCTAGACTGATTTGGGTTTCTGGGTGTAGGAATAGGCGAGCACTACGCGTATACCCCCTGTCTGATAGGCGTATACCCCCATGTTTGTTAGGCGTATACCCCCCCAGATCCAATTAATTGATATCAAGACGCTAACCCGATCGGATAAGCTTCGCGCGGAGATAATCGCGGGAATGCTTCGTAATAACAATGTAATAATAAGATAAATCTTTTCGAGCCTCTTTTTGTAAAATGAAATAAAGATATTAAACGATTTTAAATCGTCGAATAACGAGATCTTTTAATCATTTTTTTATAATTGCATTTGATTGATTAATGAGCTTTTTTGATTGTTATTAAAAATACGCTTATCGTATTTAAATGTGCATTATTTGTTAGATAATCTTTTATAATTGAAAAGAATTGAACATAATTTCGTTGTTTTTTATGTATATTGATGTCGCAATATCTCGCTATCGCCTTTCTCATATAATCGTAAATTCTTTATTTCGTCGTCGTGATAATTATTGCATAATTCGTATATGCATCTCTCATATAACACTTCGTATAACATTTCGTATAATATTTCGTATAACACTTTTTTCTTTTATAATAGTGACGTTTATAATTTTAAAAAATTTATTAACAATAATTATATTCTTTTGATTAATTATTTGATTAATTATGATAATTATTTTTTAATGTCGTTATTATCGCAATATATGTTCAAATTCAAATAATTCGCGTTAAATAAACTTTTTAAAAACTTATTAAAAAATACGTTTCTTTTTGTTTTTCGCTTTTAAAAATCGATTTGAAGATTTGATTATAATGAGTTCGTTAACACGTAAAAGCTTATTAACAATTATGTTATTATTTTACGCGTCAATATGAATATGCGTGTTATCGTTTTTATCAAATCGTTAATGAAAATGAATGTTTTCAAGTTTCAACATCTTAATTATCTTTTATATTTATTGCTTTATAATGTGCGCACACGATAATTTCATAATAATAATAAAGTGCTTAATACACGATCGTATATCGTGATTAATAATTTTTATATAATGCGATAACATTTATGTGAGAACAAATAACGAGACTTTGATATAAAGGTTTTGAAAAATAAACTTTTTAAGATGTTTAAAAAGACGCATTTTGACCTCATTATGCTTGATTTTATATAATTAACGTTCGTTTATAAACATTTTATCGATGATTTTATATACAATTTTTAAGTTATTAATAAATAATTCACTTAATTTCTTTTTTAGATTTTTATTATTTAACTCCTCTCGTGAAATCGCGCGATTGTTGAAATGTAAATTTTAATTAATTTAAAAGATTATAAATTTTTTTTTTCGAATAATTAAATGATCGGCGATATAATTGATAACAAATGAAAATTCGTTTATATAATTCTCATATAAAACATTTTATTCGTGATTAAATTTCTTCTTTATTTTTGCGTATATGATATAATTAAATTTTTTTTTGAAAATGTTGAATTTCTTTTGATTATTAAAGTATTTGTTATAATTTATAATAATGTTATTTTTTATATATTAGATATAAAGCATATGCGCTGCGTTTGAAAAGACAATTATATATATATTAATTAAGACTTTTTAAACGTTTATTAATAACATTTTTAAATAAAAGATGTCGAATTCGTTATATAGCGCTTTAAATTGTTTTATAATTAATAAGATTTTCGATAGAAATGAGGTTTTTATATCACGAAATAATCTTTTTTATATGCGAAAATAAAAAAACAAAAGAGAATAGAAAAACAAGTTATATTATTAAGTGTATAATGATTTTTATATTCTTTATATTAAGAAAATTACGTTATATTAAATATCAAATTGTTTAATAAACAATTATAACAATTACCTCTTATCGAAAACCTTTTATGTTTTCGAAAACGATAATGCGCTTGCTAATCGTTTCATTTTGTCATATTTTTTTTTAATAAAAATCTTTTTTCTTAGCGATCTTTTTAATCGTGAACGATTTAATATTTTGAAAAAAAGATTAACGTGTTTTAAAGTAATTCGTTTTTTCGATTTCAATGAAATCGAAATTAAACGAAATAAACCTAATATCCTAAAATAAGATTTATTGATATTCTCGAATTCGAGAATTTGATTAAAAATATATAATAAAATAAAGAAATTATTTTTCTTTATTAAAGCGTTAAAAAATTTAAAAAAATAAATGCGAGAATATGAACGAAAATGTGTTTTAATAATGAAAGATTCGAAATAATAAAACGAATTTCGAGAATATTTTGAAAAATAATACGATATTCAAATGTTGAAACATTTTATCGATATATTTTTAAAATTAACATTTGTTCAAAATCGATGACTCGAATTTTAATGTCGATTACGATAATTTTAAAGTCGATTAATCATTCAAATTTCTTAAGGTTTTTAAGATTTTTTTTTATAATTCTCATATTCGAACATTCTTTTAATCGCCTCAAGATTTCTTTTATTAAATTCTCGAATAGTTTTATTAATTAATATAATAATTGTTACGGATTCCTTCATCGGGTTTCCGATTAGGCTTAGCGCCTTGGCACTGCGGAGTCTTCTTCTTCTGCAGGTCATCTGTATTCATAAATTCTTCATTACATTTTACACACACATTATGAATATATAATTTAAATCTTATTTCTTAACAATAATCTTTTTCAAGATTTTATACAAAATAAAATTTTTCGTTTTCATCTTTTTCCGTCAACTGTCGCGCATTTTTTTTTATATATTCGAATAAGAATTTTTTTTCGCATCGTGTTTTGATTCTTAATTTTTAAATACGAAAATTCGTTTAACGTTTTATAAAGTTAAGTGTTCTCATTGAGCGTGATTTATCGTTTTTAAAAATACTTTATATAAATTTTCGATTAACGATTTTAAAATTTGAAGTTTTTTTTTAAATTTAATTCTCTTATTCTTTGATTTTAAAATAAAATCTTTTAAAATGAATTCTTTAAAAATCGATTTCGAATTTAACGATTTTAATTTCATTTTAATTGCGAAATCTTCGATCGCGTTATTAAAATCGATTATTTATAACGAAATTGTTATAATTTTTAAAACATTATTTATTTTAAATTCAATATTTTATTTTTTTCTCTTTTCATCGATGAAATCTCGTTATAATTTATTTTCGAATTCAATAAATTCGCTTTTTTTTTTCTCGAAATTGTTATTTTTCTTATTATTTTTTTTAATTTTTAACAAAAAGATTACACTCGATTTCGATTTGAATTTTTTAATTTTCGAAATTAAATTAAAAACATCGATTTTTCTTTTATTTCTTAAAGATTTAATTATAATATTTGAAAACATTTTTTATAATATATTTGAATCTTTCGTTAAATAAAATATTAATTTATTAATAATGTTAATATTCGAGGTTTTTAAACTTTCGATCGACGAATTATAATCATTATTCTAAATCGTATATTTTTATCTTTAATGAATTATTTGATTTTTATTTAATAACACATTATTAATGATGTGAATAATATTATATTTTAAATTGATATTTATATCTTCAATGTTAAAGAATTAATAAATTTCGAATATCATTTAATAAAATCACTTTTCGAAATTATTGAACGTTTTGAAAACTTTTTTTTTATATAAATAAGAAAAATTCAAATATTTATGAAAAATTATAAAATACGCGGCTTTTCGCTCAATCTCAATCAAACTCGATTTTATAATTTTTATTATTCAAACGTCGAACAAATTTAAATCGATTGACGAAAACAATTTCGTGTTATTTGCGTTTACTTTATTTAAAAATTTGTTAATTTTCGATAATGATTCATCATAATAATATTTTAACGTCGTTGAATTTTTTTTTTATTCATCGTTTTGACATTTGCGAGATTATAAATTGAATTTTTTTCACCGTTTTTTTTTTTTTCTTATTCTTCGCTTTCTTATTTTTCGTTATAATTTTTATTAAAAAATCGTCTATATATTCTTTTTTATAATTAATGTTATATAAAAAAAAAATATCGATTAACAATTTAAAAAGCGGATCGAGGCGATTATAAAAATTATTTTAAAAAAAGAGTTTTAAGTTTTTGATTCTCTTAATGCGTGAAAAGATATGAAACGTGAAAAACGATTTTCGAGCATTGCAATTCAATATCAAAAAAAAAATGTTTTTATATTAAAATTAATTAATGATCGAATTTTCTTATTGCTTAAATCTAATTTAATTAATAATAAAAACGATTTCTTTCAAAATGAGTTTATAATTAAAATAATGATTTAAAATGCGTTTGATTTAATTTCAAAAAACAATTTTTCAAATAATAAAATTCGCTATTTTTTTTTAATGAATCATTTATTAATAGAAAATTCTCTTAAATCTATCGCTTTTTAAAATTGCGTTTTCGTAATTTTGAAATATAATGTTTATAAATGATATTCGATTAATAAAAAATTCAATTTATTTTACTTGCGCCTCAATTTAAAATTATTATTTAAATTAATCGAAACGAAAATTAACGAAAAATTGAAATAAATTTCGCATTTTTAATTTAAATTTATGAAATTATAAAATCAAAATATAAATTACGTAAAATGTGTTTATTAAAAAAAAAGTGAAATGAATTATGAAATAAAAAGATATTAATTTTTGAAATAAAATTTTCTCGATTTCGAGCATCATTCAAATAATAATAATATATGCGTTAAATAAATTTTCATAATTGAAAGTCTCATTTTTCTATTTATAGAGATTTAAATTCATAAATTTTTATTATTTTTTTTAACGTTCAACTTAACAAAAAGAAATTAAAATTTTATAATTTCGATATTTTTTTCGATATTTTTTAAAGAATTTTTATCTCTTTTCTTTCGAAATTTTTTTATCGAAATCTTTTTATATTTTCGATTATAATTTTTTATAAATTTTTTCGTTTTATCGAGATTTTTTACATTATATTAAACATTATAAATTAATTTTCAATTTTTTCATTTTATTAAATATTATATAATCTTTTTTTTTTAACGTGAATTTTTATTTCGCGAATAAATCTTTTATCGATCGATGAGTCTCTTAATCTCATGTTTATTCTTAATTATTAATTCGTTTTTATCGATTATCGATTTTTAATCTTCTTCTCTCGATTTTCGATATAAATTTTTTTTTTGATATAAATTCGAGCATAACGATCGAAAAGATTGAATAAATTTTTCAAATTTTCGAAAATTTTAATTCATAAATTAAATTTTCTCATTATTTGAAAATTCGAAAAAATCTCATTTTTTGATTAAATAATTTAACATTTTTCAATTTAAGAAGTTTATATTCGTGATAAAGTTTTACGTATATTTTATCACCAGATTTTATAATCAAAAGTTTATATTTTTTATCATATTTGATTTTTATTTTCGCGACGGCGAAAATAAAAAAATCGATAATTTTTTAACGATTTTTATTTTTATTATCGATCACATCGATCTGCTCTTTAATAGCGACGTTATTAATATTTATTTCGTTATTCAATTTTATTTTATAAACGATTTTATTAATAATCTTTTTTATCGAGACATTAATTAAATTATTTAAAATTCTTTTTAAAATAATGAAAAATTTATTTTATAAAACGTCAAAATAACAAGCAATATAAAAACGTAATGTAATTTTCATAATTTAATTAATTTTTTCAAATTATTCGTTAATTTGTGAATAATAAATTGTGAAAATTATTAATTTAATTTTCAAAACAATGAAAATGATTTTTTAGAGATCGAAAAGAAATTTCGAATCGCGATTCGAAATAATGATTCGCGAAATTTTTTAATTCGCAAAAACTTTTAATAACGCTATTGCTTATTTTATTGCGTTTTAAATTATCTTTTCGACGACGCTTATTACTCTTTTCGAAAACTTGTATATTATATTTATTAAAACGTTATTTTCGTTTTTCAAAAAAGAAAAAGTCAAAATAAAATTTATTATAATCGTATAAAAATTTATAAGCGAAGTTATTATCGGCTTTAAAAATTCATAAAACGCGTATTTAATGATTTAATTCAATTGATATTGCGAATAATGTAATATATATCTTTTAAGTCTTCGAGTCAAATGTCTTATATAATAATTTTCGACGATTCATTTATAAATTTTATAAAAGTCGTCGTGATTTTGAAAATTATGTGTTAATTCGAATATTTTTTATTTTATGCTTTTGAAAATGTAAAAACGTTTTTTAAAATTGAATAAATCGCGATAATAAACGAATTTTTCTCGTCACACGAATTGAATGTTTAAAAGTTTTATTATTTTCACGAACTTTTCATTTTTTAAAAGACGATTTCTTTCTCGTAATAAAAATTTATAAATCTTAAATCATTTTTTATTCTTTTTATACGTTTTTTCAAATTTAAATCGATAATTTTTAAACATTTTCGTTGAAATGAAAACATAAATATTAATTTTGTTAAGCACGTCGAATTCGTTAATTTTATATTTCTCTTTTCATTTACGAAAAAGCCTAAAAAAAACATTTAAAATCACGTTTTATTTTTTAAGTTTTTATCGCACATTTAAATTGAATTACAAAGCGTATCAAAAAGTTCATATAAATTATAAATTTATTCGATTCGAGAATGAAAAAAAAAGTGTAATTTGTTATATAATATTTATAATAACAAAATAATTCGTGAAAATAATCATTTTTTTTTTAAATCTTTAATTTAATATATGAGAAATCTTTTTTAATATTCATATCAAAGTTGCGACTTTTAATTTCGTGAATCAATATTTCAACTTTATAAAATTTAAAAATTTTGATAAAAATATAATAAATTAAATATCGATTTTTGAGAAAGAATTTTTTTAAAAATTATCGAAAACGTGATATAAAATTATTTCGAATTTGTATTTTTTAAATTCGTCGAAATTAACATAAAGTTAACGTATCGAATCATAATAATAAAGATAAATTTTCGTGATTAAAATTTTTTGAAAAACCTCGAAAATCTTTTTCTTTTTTTTAATAAAAATTATTTTAATGCTTTTAACATATTTTTTTCGAATTCGATTTTTTATAAATGAACGTTTGAAAAACTCAATTTTCAAGCGTTATAATGATTCGAAAATTTAAACGAAGTATCACACATTTTTTCGCAATTAATTCGTTATTTTCATATAAATCTTTAAATCTTTTAATGTTTTTGAAAAGCACATTTTTTTGATCGCGGTGACTTTTTTCTCAATAATTATAAATTTAAAATCATTTATTTTTTGATTTAATAAAATAACGAATAAATATTTTAAATAAGATTTTTTGAGCTTAAAAGTGATCTTCAATTTCGCGAAAAATCGAAAAATCGTTTTTAAATGCTCGAAATGTTTTTTCGTTGTTTATAAAAAAATAATTATATCGTCGATATAACATCTTGCGAAATGACGATATTAACGTAAAAATTTATTCATTTTTTTTTGAACATAAGGCATCGAGTTCTTGAATTTCATGATTATTATATTAAAATGTTCGAATTCGCGATGCGAAATAACGATAAACCTTTATCGATGATCTCTTCGTATAAGAAAAAAATGAAATTAATTATTATAATCAACGACGAAAATGAAAATGCATTCTTGAATTATTGTGATAATATCGTCTTATAATAATAAAAAATGATTATTAAATATCGTGATTTTATTGAGATCTCGAATGTTAATAACGATTTTTTCTTTTCGTTTGAGAATCTTTTTCGAATTTACATATATAATCTTATATATAACGAAGATTAAAAAAGCAAAAGACGTTGATTTCGAAAATTAATTCATTTTCTTTTAAACATATATTTTATCGAATTTTTCATCGATTAATCTTTTAATTTTCGAAATAAATGAATATATTTTATTTTTCAACTTCGTTATCGAGAATTATTAATTTGTGATGATAAACATTTGCATTTATTCGAATTCGAATAAATCGATCGTGTTTTTAATATCCTCTCAAATTTTAAGATTTTTTTTCACAATTCGACGCATAACATTCACATATTTTTATTTATCGTAAATCGTTATTTTATTTAAAAATTGAGTCTTCAAAGAGAAATCGATTAAAACTTTTTTAAATATTAATTTCGAATTTAATAAATTCGTGAATTTTGTAATCATAAATTTTTTATCTTTAAAGATTTTTGTTATTAAAAAATAATTTTTCAAATTAATTTGATAATTTTTTTGAATCTTATATTTTGTGATAATGTTTATTTTCTGATAACGAGAAATCAAAAATAAATATATAAAATCATTTCGAACATTTACGAAATCAAAACTTGCGTTCACGAAATAAGAATACACTTTTTTCATTTTTGATTTAAAAATAAAATCTCGATCGAAAAAAAAACCTTTATCGCGCAGAGAAATGCTCACGATTTTCATCGTTTTAAACAAAATCATTTATTTGCGTTTCGAGCGTATGATTTTTCAAATTCACACATTGTCTCGAGCGATAATTTGAATAAAAACGACGATATTTTCGCACTTTATAAAAATTATCTTCTTTTTTAAAATATTAATAATTACGTTTTCAAAATCGAGAATATTTATGTTAATCAAAAAATTCGTTTTTAAATTATTCATTACGTGAATATTTTTGATAAATTTTATAAAAATTGAAATTTCATCGCTTTCTTTTTTCATAAAAAATTAAAAATTAAATTATTCATTAATGAAATGTTTATTAAAATTAATTTCTCATAAAGTTATTAAAATTTCATATTTATTTAATTTGAATTCGAGAAGTAATTTTTTTAAAAAAAGTTTGTTAATTATGTTTATAAAACATCTCGTATTTAAATATTTAAATTTTAACGACGTTTTCATTATAAAATTTATTAATCTCGTAAAATAATATTATAATCGAAAAATTATATCGAAAACAAAAAAAAATAATGTCGAAGATTCGATTATATATAATAATTTTAAATTTATGATCGCAAAAACGATTTCAAATTTTTTCGAAAAATTAAAATCTTTTTAAAGATGTTTTCAAAAATTAGAATTTTTTTAAAAATGTTTTTGAAAATAAGATTTGATTTTGATGTGAGCGTATAATAAATTGTTTAAAAAAAAGTTCTTTTTGCAAATACGATATTGAAATTTTTTTTTTTTTTTTTAATGATGATATGATACGTTATAAATACGAATTTAACATTAATCTCGTCGTTTTTAAAAATTTTCTTTTTCTTAATAAAAGTCTTTTTATTCGCATTATAAAATTATTTTTAATTTTTATAATATATATAAAAATTCTAATAATTAATATCTTTATAATAACTTTCGAAATCATAATTTTCGTTAAAAAAATCGTTAAAATACGCCTTTTAAGAAACTTTAAAAGACGATATCCTTATAAACCTTTAATTCTTATACGATTTTTGATTCTTATACAATTTCTAATTCCTCTTATACGATCTTTATTAATAAAAAAATTGATTATTACGATTCAAATAATTATTTTCATAATTTTAACGATAATTATTCGATTAAGCATTTTTTATTATAATTATTAATGATTATTTTAAAACGAATAAAACGTTTCTTAATTATATGAGCGATAACACGAATTTTAATATTTACGCTTATATAATTTAAAAAAAAAAAATTTGATTCGATTGTGAATAAATTCTTGTTTATTCGCTTAATGTTTATTATTAAAAATCGTAAATTTATTAAACGTATTGAGAATATATAAAAAAATTCGATTATTATTAATTTTCGTAAATCGAATATAACGATATTGATTAATAAATATAAATATCGAATTCGCGAGAATTCAATATCATAAAAAAACGTAAAGAAAAATAAAATCGTTATAACGCTTTTTAATACTCATTTTGTTTTTTTTTAAACAAAAATTTGTTTTTATTAAATCATTATTTTCGATCTCGCTTTCGATCTCTTTTTTTATTTTATTTTCGAATTTTCTTTCGCGTATCCTTATGCTGTGTTTTCTTTTATTAATAAATGCGATATTAAAATTTCTTTTTATTATTAAACTTTTTCGTAAACTATCGAAATGTGATTAAAGAAGTTAAAAAAGAAATCGAAATTTATAAATTCACATTTAAATGATTTTATATTCAAATAATTTATATATGCTCATCGAAAATTCTTATTTATATTATATATTTAAAAACGCTTTATACATAATTTGCGAGATTTCTTTTATTCTCGACGTTAACGAAAATATATATTTATTTATTAAATTAATTTAATATCGAAAATATCGATATTTTAAATCGATTTTGAAATCGAATAAAAGTTTTTTTGAAATCGTTTTATAATTATATTATAACATTCTTTTCATCTTAAAAAAATGTATTCAATTATTAAAATAAAACGAATTTTCAAAAACAAATCGAAAGATTTATTCGCACGATATCTTTTTTTTTAATTATAACGTAATCTTTTATTCGATGATAAATAGAGTACACTTCGCGATAAATCGTTTTTTTATTATTAAAAACGATGTTTTTAATATCATAAGATTCTTCAAGATTTAAATGAAAAAAATTCAAATTTAAAATACGAAATCCGCCTTCGACGTTTTTTTGCGTTTATTTTAAAAGATTTAATTCTCTCGATATCTTTTACGACTCAAACGAATTTATGAATTTCATAAAAAATTATAAATTCGAAAGTGTTATCTATATTGTTTATAATATAACATTTCATATATTTTAATTCACATTTATTAATATTGAAAATAATGATTATTGAGATTTCGTCGAATTAATATGCTCATTTTAATTAAATGTTTCAAATTAATAAAAAACGTTTTGATTATTTAAATTATCTTCAAAATCGAATTTTAAAAAGAGAGAACGTAAAGATTATTTTTCATTTTTTATTATAATGTTGAAAATAATTCGATCAAATAAAAAAGATTTTTTTGATAATTTCAAAATCTCAAACTCGAAGATTGAAGAAATCGATGAAAAAAGAAAAAATAATATTTCTTTATCTTTATTTTTTTCATTTGATTTCGATATCTCAAATTCGAAAATTAAAAAAATTGACGAAATAAAAAAAGATAATTTCTTATCTTTATTGAATAAAAAAGAAATTTTTTCGATTTCGAAATGAAATGTTTTAAAAGGTCGCAGAGTAATTTCGCTTTTTTAAATATTATTTGAAAATGAAATTGATAATTAAGAGAGAGAAATGTGAGATGTTATTTTTATTGAAAATGAATTTTGAAATTTTTGAAAAATTCGAGTTTTTTGATTAAATATTCAAAAAGCAATTCGTAAAAAAAATTAATTAATTATTTAATTCGACGATCAAGAATGGAATTTTAGAGACGTTAATTAAATCTTAATACGTTCGTCGATAAAAAAGCTTGAAACGTCTTTGTTAATTTTTGAAAACTTAAGATTACCTTTCACGATTTGAAATATAAATCGATAAACGTTTTAATTAAAAAGATTCGTAAAAGCGTGTTCATTTTAAAAGAAATCCTCAAATTGAAAAATAATAATAATAATCTTTTAAAATATAAAATTCAAAACAAAAATGAAATTCGATATCTTAAACATAAAAATATAACGAATTAAAAAAAAAAATTATAAGAAAAATTTTTCTCGACGAAAAAAATGAAAAACATTTATTTTACGTAATCGTTTCGGATTATGAAAATCAACAATCCGATCTCGATTCGAAATTCGAGATTCGAAATTCGAAATTCGAAATATAAAATTCAATACAAAAAAGAATTCAATATAAGAGAAAATTTAATATAAAATAAAATAAAAATTAAAACGAGAGATGCTCATTTTGAAATTCGATTTTAATGAAAAAGAATTTTAATATTTAAAAGCTGATGATTATGTCGGAGAATTAATGTTTAAAATTAATAATATTAAAACGAACATTTAATGTTGTTATCAATTAATAAAGTTTTTAATAAAAATGAAATTTTTATATTACGAAACGATTTTTTTTATATGCGAAAATAAAAGAATAAAAAAAAACAAAAAAACAAGTCATATTATTGAGTGTGTGATGATTTTTGTATTTTTTATATTAAAAAAGTTACGTTATATTAAATGCCAAGCTATCTAGCAAGCAATCATAATAATAATTTATATATAATTCGAAATATATTTCGATTTCATAAAGGCAAAGTTTATATAAAAAGAGATATTGAGAGTCGTGACTTCGATGATTATGAAGAGAGAAAGCTTGTATTTATTTATTTTATATATCGCGTTTAATATCAATACCTCGTAATTGAGCTTTAAAATCTTTTAAAACGATTTTCGATAAAAGAATAAAAATTTTATCTTTTATATGATTGAATTTTTAATTATACGCACAAATTAGGTTTTTCGATTGTGTAATTGTTATATTAAAATTTGTGTCGCAGTTATTAATTTAAGCGCTTCGCTTTTGATCTTTTTTTTAACATTATAAACGTTTTATAATTTAATTATCGAATTTTTCTCGTCGATGTTAAGACGTAAAAAAAATATAATTTACTTTAAATAAGCTTCGAAATATGTTTGATTGATAATGATATTTTGAATTTTCTGAATTATAGCGATTTTTCGTATTGTCGAATGAGATTCAGATAGAATATAATCGTAATTGTGTATAAAATTCATTATTATAAAATTTCAAATCTGTTTGAATTTCGTTTATTTTAATACGCTGAGCAATGACATTAAAAAAATAATCAATTAATCGACTAAAAGTGATTCGTTTATTTATATTTTTTTTTTTTTTTTTTCTTTTCATCGCGATCGCAGCGAATTCACGTCTTTTTGACAATTTCATCTTTTTTGAAACGTTTTATAAGGTTTTTGATGACAACATAGCTTTGAGAATTTGCATGTTGTTGTATGCGTAAAATAAAAACATTAAGGTCGACGTTCGTTCAATCGTCAGAAGGTGAATCCAAGGTCATTGTCGTTAATATATAAAAAGAGAATGCAAATAATGAATGTTCTATGAAACGCAAGATCTTGAAGATTTTCGACCCTATTTCGATTACGTGCGAGATTTATACCCGATCGGGTTAACGCCTTGATATCAGCTAATTGGATCTGAGGGGGTATACGCCTAACAAACATGGGGGTATACGCTTATCAGACAAGGGGTATACGCGTAGTGCCAGCCTAGGAATATCATCACTCCTGAAAAAGATACGCCACGACTTGCTACTGAGTTCCACTTCACATTCCCTCGGTCTTGTATGATATTAATGTTCTACAGCCCAATGTTTCCAGAGTATATCTCACACTATGAAATTACCAAAGCTCGGACGTGAATATCAAAATTGCGAGGCTTAACTGAAAGTATCTAAGGACATGGCCCGACACTCGGTATCAGCCAATTTTGGGGGACTTTGCGCCGAGAACCTCATGGGGAAAGGAACTAAGTTACGCCGTTTTGTTGAGGCTTTCGTGTAGATGATCCGGCTCCAATGAATTCTCCTCGGCTTTGCGCCGTATTGCTCCGGCATCAAATGCTGTCTCCTTTGAACCAAATACGAATTCCATCTCCTCAAGGCTGCGGCCTTTGGTCTGGATGCACACAGAAAGAGTCAGTAACCTGAGCATGGGAAATGGCAGACGCAGGGGTCACTCGCCTCTTTGAGGAATACCCACGAATACACGGAAATGGCCCAATTGAATATACAGAACATTAGGAATGTTCGCCACCCTATGTTTGCAATAGCGTGCGGCGTTATCTGGGATAGGACGAAGTTGAACAACCACTGACTGGCGGCGCCCGTGGCAACGCCGAATTCACGTATCCTAGTAGGGAAGATTTCGCCAATATATAGCCTGGGTATGTCAGCTTCCATCATGGAGGACAATTCGATCCGAGAGCATACCAAGCGACTGGTCCCCAAGACAAGTTATACATTGCCGCTTCGAGATAGACCATGGCAATCGCAGCGGCTCCGGGGCTCGAGATCTTGGCAGTCGTAGTGGCACGGGGAGGATTGTACTTCACAATCAGTGCGATTATCAGGAACTGGATGCCCATGCCGATAGAACCTCCTATGAAGGCTCCTTTCCGGCCTACGCTTTCCACAACAAACGTCCACACGTAGAAATACCTGTAAGTCTAAAGCTGGCCCGCAGCTGATCGAACCGGAATGAGGATATAGGTTGGGGTACATACTATGAATATCCCCACCGAGACGACCTTTATAATCCCAAAGAATCCTGTGACGAGAAGACTTGAAGTACCAGCTCCGACTTCCTTAAAAATTTGTGGAGCATAGTATGCAAGAGATGTGTTCCCGGTTAATTGTTGATTCAATTGAATTGTGATTGCGAGGAAGAGGCGATACCGATTTGCCGGCAGAAGACACCTAAATGATTTCGGAGTCAGAACGTCTCTTTTGGGATCATATTGGAGTCGCGAAACAAGCCCCGGGCATTCTTTCACTCCTAAGATAAGTCTCGCAACTCAAAACGCAGTACGAATTCAGGAAAAATGGCTTGGAAAACATAACTCACTCTCTCCACGTCACATTTTCTTTTGCCCGAACCTCTTCACTGACGCCCTTGAGGATTTCGGCAAACTCTCCTTGTACTTCTGCACTATCACCTCCACGGATCCAGATCAAGCTTTTGAGTGCTTCATCAACGCGGTCACGTTTTGCCAGCCACCTGCAGCTTTCTGGAATGAGTAGCATGCCTAAACACAGAATGCCTCCGGGGACGAGCTGTAAACCGATAGGGATCTGCCATTGCCTTGTTGAAGCTGGTACACGTGACTGCAATGGAGTGGTGAGAAATCGAAATCACTTTCAAAGATGCTCTGACGTACCTCGACGGTGTAGTCGACCCTAAACTTTCCGTCAGATAGACCAAGACAAGAATTCTACAGGGCCATACCAATAGGACACACAGACACCTCCTGCAAAGAAGAGCTGGAAACAGGATCCCAGTCTTCCACGTATC
This sequence comes from Alectoria sarmentosa, assembly GCA_009733775.1. NCBI lineage: Eukaryota > Fungi > Ascomycota > Lecanoromycetes > Lecanorales > Parmeliaceae > Alectoria > Alectoria sarmentosa. The sequence goes on from WOGZ01000006.1 coordinate 65,587, forward strand.
TCTTTCGGGGCCATTTCAGCGGAAAACATGGGCACGACGACAGTGCAAGCGCCAACGCCTAATCCACTGACTACCCTTCCCACAAAGAAAAGGGAGAGCGAGTGACTGTTGACAACCTGCATGATGGAACCAACAATGAAAATGATAGAGCCGACGACCAGAGACCAGCGCCGGCCGAGACGTGAAGCAATCGGCCATACTAGGAAGCATCCAAAGAACGCTCCACCTTGGAGTACGCTCACTGCATTGGCGTTGATGTTTGTCGATTGCTAGCCTTGGGCCTCAGTAGGGTCTTTGCAGATTTTTGGATGTATCCTTCTACCTTGGCAGTATACCGAAAGTCTTTCTCGAATGATTTCAAAGTCAATATGCCTCCTACAATACCTTGGAATACCGTGAGTTACACCACCCTTTGACTTTGTGACTTCTGGATCGGTTTTTACCGGTATCGTAGGCAAAGAGGAATGATCTACACCAACAGTCAACTTTTGCTCGTCTGAAGCGCCCGTTGAACTTCCATTAATTACCCCATGCAGCAGATAGTGACAAGGTACATAGCACGAAATGTGCCCAATCGATGGCCCATGGTGAAAGCAAGAGCAAGAGCAAGAGCAAGAGCAAGGATTTCAACTTCACTTTTCGGGGTGCTGTTACATTCTTCCCGCGAATCTTCTACCTGCTCGCAAACACAATATAGAATATTCTGAGAAAAACGGTGCCGATAAGAGCCATTTTATATACTTACTACGGCTTGGCCTGTTGATTGTCTCATACCTGGATGAAGTAGTAGCATGGCGTGATAGGCTAGCTGATGAGAGTGGGGCAATACTAGAGATATTTTGGTTGGAGTCCGAACATATCTTCAGATCTGTGTGGATAATACGGGGTGATCGACAGGTCCGCTCATGCCTGTGCAGCCCGCTGTTCAACGGCGGGCGCCGGTGCTCAACCTTCCCGCCCTGACCTCATCAGTTGGAAAATCAACTGACGACAACTACAACGACTTGCATATTCCTGGCTCGATTTGACGTACTGAATCAGAGCACTCCGTTCTTTCCTGCCGCGTAGCCTAAAAATGGTATAGCTCCTATTGAGTCCAAAACTGTTTCTGCCATCCAATTGTTCTGTATTTGCTGGGCGGTGGTCGTTGTTTTCCTCGAAACCATCACGTTCGATGCGTCCAAGCATCCCAATTTCTTCATCATCATGGGAGATGAGCTGAGCTTCAGCGACTGCGGATGCTTCAGATCAGAACTTAGGAATCCAAATATCAACAGACTTCGTAACGATGGCGTGCGCTATAACGGGTTTCATTCCGCTGCTGCTTGCTCACCAGCTCACGCCATGATCCTAACTGGGACAGACCATCGTATCGCTGGGTTAGGGAACCTTATAGAGTGGACCAAATATTCAAGGCAGATATTTCCAAAGGGTTCCAAATGCTCCACGGCTCCGCAAAGGGGAATGCCAGGGTATTAAGGCTATTTAAACGAAAAGGTGGCTACTATTCCAGAAATTCTTAAAAGTGATGGTTACCACACTGTGATGAGCGGGAAGTGGCATCTAGGCCTCAAAGTGGAGCGATCTCCCCATTCCAGAGGGTTTGAACGATCGTTAGCTCTCCTGCCAGCTTGCTAGAATCGCTATGCTCATGAGCCCGTGGAAGAGGGATTGCCCAGTTTTCTGAAGATGTCCACGGATGTGCTCCACATGGAGGACGATTGCTACGTGAATGAGCTTCTAGAGGACTGGTATTCATCTGATGGTCACGGAGACCAAAGGCTCCAGCATTTGAAGGAATGGAAGGAGAGAGGGGACGACCGTCCATGCTTTGCCTCTTACACTTTCTCGGCTCCTCATTGGCCACTGCAAGCCCCGAAGGAATGTATTGACCATTATCGAGGCGTCCATGACGACGGACCTGAAACTCTTCGTCAGAAACGTCTCGCTAATCTTGTCAAATTAGGCATGTTTCATGCAGACACGAAACCTTATCCCGTCGTCGCTGATGAGGTGACGGGCTGGGAAGAGATGACGGAGTAGGAGCGTAAACTTCGTGCAGAGCAATGGAGGCGTACTCAGGTATGGTTGAATGTCTTGATCACAATATGGGGAGAGTCGTAGATTACCTCGAGAGTATATGTGAGCTGGACAAGACCTATGTCATGTTTTAGAGCGACAATGGAGCCGAAGGAGCATCTTATGAGGCATATCCGATGGTGAAGGGGCCACTGATGCAGTACTTGGGTCAGTAATACAACAACGGTATGCGCAACATCCAGGGCCGCGAGTTAGTGCCAATGCGAGGGAAGGGTATGTCTCGATGGGTCAGAGGCCAAGAAGAGCGAGTGCACGAGCGAGACCATGTCCACGGCGGGGAGCTTTGTGGCCGAGAGGCTATCCGGAAAGGCAACTGGAAGGCAGACTTGATCCCGAAGCCAAAAGGTACGGAAAGATGGCAGCTACATGAGCTGTCGAAAGATGCTGGTGAGATTGAAGACCTAGGCGAGAAGCAGGCTCGGAAGGTCGAGGAGCTGTGGGGACATTGGGAGAAAGGTGAGCTGCCTGCTTGGAAGGGTTTGGAGTTTGGGTTCGAGGTGGATGGAGGACGAGTATTGAAGCCAAGTGGGAGAAAGAGCAGGGAGGAGTTGATGCGCACGCAATGCTCCAAAGTTATCAGGGGCTTGAAAGCAATAAGCAACAAGCAATAAGCAACAAGCAATAAGCAATGGAAGATGATGGTGTGCTTTGAGGATCGAAGCTGATTTCCATAGTAAAGTAGATTTGAAACATTGGAATTATGTCACCTTTGTTTATCCCCGAATAAATCCATAAATGGGCCTTGACTTGATCAGGACTCTCGCCCAACGCATCTCTCCGTACCTACCTTACTTTACCCTTCCTACCCTCCCTACCCCAGGTGCAGATTAACACATTTTCAAGTTGCAAGAGAACCATCTTCCCTAACGCCGCTCTCTCTACCGCACTCTTGGCCTCCAACTCGCCGCTGTTGAGTGTGAAGGGGATGCGTGATCTTGACGATTTCAAGTAGAAGGGATCAAACGTGAATGGAGATATTGACCAGTCAGGGTAGGATGGTCAACTTGCAAAGCGACTACTCTTCCCACCATAGTCAACATTTACACCGTCACACAATCATGTCCTTGGCCCAAATTACCACTTCAGCTTCTCCAATCTCAATTCGACCCTCGTCACTTCCCCTCCCTTCCCTTCCCTTCCTTCCCTTGCCATCCCATTCAGACGACTTCAATCTTTCCTTCCCTCCCTTACCATGCAAACATCTTTCACCTCACCCAACACTCTTTTGTCCCACTTCATCATACAACTACCTGCATCTTTACCCTTCCGACTATCTTCAATCCTTCACCTTCATTTTACTCCACTTCGTCATACAACAGCGTGCATCTTTACTCGGCAGTCGCTTCAATCATGGCTTCTCCCGAGCGTGCTCCTCGTCTTTTTATGGTCTCCAACAAAACTCCTGTCAGCATTAAGCGGTCACCGGAAGGGTCGTACAGCTTTTCTCAAGGTTCAGGTGGATTGATAAGCGGAGTAAGTGGCTTGTCCCACACGACACCATACACATGGTACGGCTGGCCTGGCCTCGAGGTTCCAGAAGAGGACGCTGCTGCCCTGTCCAGACGGTTGAGAGACGACTTTGCATCTGTACCAGTCTTTCTCGATGACGAGCTTGCAGACCGCTACTACAACGGCTTCGCAAGTAATCTTGTCCTTGGCCTTACACACAATGACATGGGCTGATCCCCTTGCACCAGATTCCATCCTATGGCCCATCTTCCACTATCACCCGGGCGAGATGAACTTCAGCGAGGAGGCGTGGTCAGCGTACAAGAAAGCCAACAGGATATTTGCGAAAACCGTTGCCAAAGATGTCAAGGACGGAGACGTGGTCTGGATCCATGACTTCCATCTTTTCCTTGTGCCATCCATGCTACGAGAGGAACTTGGTCCCAGCGTGAATGTCAAGATCGGATTCTTTCTCCACACTACCTTCCCTTCCTCGGAAGTTTACCGTATTCTACCCGTCCGGAATGAGCTCCTGCTGGGGGTCTTGCACAGCGACCTGATTGGATTCCACACAAACTCATATGCTCGCCACTTTTTGAGCAGTTGCTCCAGCGTTCTGTAAGCATGTTTTCTGGGTAGCAAGGAGAATAATGGCTGATAAGCAATTAAAGTAGTCTGCCTACAACGAGTCGAAATGTTACGTTTCAGGGCAGGATCGTAACTGTAGGGACCTTTCCTATCGGTATACAACCAGAACGATTCACCCAAACCCTTGCCGACACCAAAGTTCAAGAGCGGATAGCTGCGCTCGAACGCGAGTTCAAGGGACGCAAGCTCATGGTCGGCGTCGATCGGTTGGACTATGTCAAAGGACTTCCGCAGAAGCTTCGGGCTCTGGAAGTGCTTCTGACAAACCATCCCGAGCTTGTTGGGTCTGTTGTCTTGGTACAGATTGCTGTTCCCACTCGTGGTGAAGTGGAAGAATACCAAAATCTTCGTGTGTTGGTCAATGAGCTTGTTGGCAGAATCAATGGAAAATTCGGTAAATTACCCCTGTGTTGACCTTTTCCCTAGGAACGGCGCATGTCCTAACGTTTCTCTTTGTTAGGAACGATCGAGTATACACCAATTCATTTCATGCATCAGTCCATGGCTTTCGAGGAATTGTTGGCGCTCTATGCCACGTCGGATGCTTGTGTCATTGCATCAACCCGGGATGGTATGAATTTGGTATCCTTTGAATACATCGCTTGCCAACAAAAGCGGCATGGATCATTGATACTGAGCGAGTTCGCCGGGTCAGCTCAAAGTCTCACTGGGTCCCTTATTGTCAATCCGTGGAATGTGAACGAGATGGCAAGGGCCATGCAAAAAGCTCTTACTATGGAGGATTGGGAACGAGCCGAACGATTCGAGCAGATGAACGGCTATGTTCAGAACAACACGAGGTAGGTTCAGGCATCTTCGTGAACGAATACCCAGAGAGCGAGTACTAATCAGAGCATGATAGTGCCTTCTGGGGTGCGTCATTCATCAAAGAGCTGAGGAGCGTAGGTGAGGAGCCGGAACGCTTATTGAAGTTCGGGCGAGATCCCCCTCCAATCAAAATAGACTGGAGAAGCTATGACGGCGAAGCATAGGCTTCAAGGCCTGGAGCTGGAGGCTGAGCGACCTTGAGTTATTGTTGTTGTAGACAGCGGTATTGATAGACAGGTGCATTAATAGACAAGACCATTCCTCCTTTCCTTCGTGAACACCAGCTGGATCCAGACCAGAATGGTACTGGCCTTCTTGATTTCAGCTATTTAATATTGACAACTGCCAGCTCCATGCAATGCACCAAACGCCATTCGCTGAGTACAACGTCAATCTCTCCCAAGTCCCAAGGTCCCTGCATCTCTATTGCATTTGCTTTTTTTCCCATTCCTCAGGTGTGAAGCACTTGGGTGTCCAGGCATGAATGGCTGCGATCTCAGTCTTTAACGCTGAGTTGACGAGTCGATGCCTGGCAAGGCTATTCTTCTTTTCGAAAAGCGGAGAAACGATCATGGCTTGAAACATTTGGCCACACCCGCCTGATAATAGGGGTGGTCAGCACCAGCAAAGCATGAGCTTCTCTAGGCACATTGCTCTTACCTGACATATCCTCTATATCAACATGTTTTGCATCCAGCTTGTCTGTTATGGTCTTTTGCAAAGTTTCGGTGGTGATGCCGGATGTGTTGGCGACAGTCTCTGCTTGGGCATCGGTTTCTGCGGCAGAAGGAGCGCTCATGTTGGCATAAGATTTGGTGAGTGGACGAAGATTGATGAGTCTCTGGGCTGAACGAAGGCGGGGAAGACTGATGAGGCGCTGCATGAATGGACAAATTAAATTGTGTAGACAAGCCAATCGTCACACGTCGAAGATTGGTATGCGACCTGAAGAGTGACGCAAACCCGGGCCGCTTTGTCACCGTTGCCAAGACCTCGATTCATATCATTCGCTAATAACTACCTTAAGTACCTACTTGTAGGTACCGAAAAAGCAAGATTTAAGTACCTGGGTACAAGACTTGCAAGATTTACCCGCGTCGATCTGTTGGGTCTCGAACATCTGGTGACCCTGTGTTTCTTTTGTCATTAGGTACTACTCCATGCTGCGAAGAGCCTTTGGTCAAGTAGCAAAGATGAGTACCTATACCACCGATAAGGCGTCGCCATTCACTCGGGCTGTCATTAGCTCGATGAGAAAGCTGTAGGATCAGGCGCGTCAATTGCAGCGCGAGCGATAGGCTGACGCTTTGTTTACTTGCAGATATCCCGAAGCATTGGCGGATCAGAGCTTCGATAATACCGGATGTACGTCTCACAACTGTCTTAGCTCTAAGCTGAAGCTGACAAGGTGGAAAGTACTTCTAGAGGCACCATTCGATCCTATAAGACGGCAGATGAACTCTGTCCTCCTCACTATTGATCTTACGAAAGCCGTTGCGGACGAGGCTATAGAGCGGAAGGATTGCATTGTCGTTTCGTACCGTATGCTCGCCTAGGGACATGACTCTCAAGACACAGCTCTGACTGGAAAAAGATCCTATCATCTTCAAGGGCTTCAAGGCTCTCACTCTAGCAGATACCCAGCAACAGTCTCTGCTACGACTGGCTCTCGAGGGTATAAGCGTACAACGAACCATAACATAGTGGGCTGGGCTATCACTGACATCACCGCTATAGGTCTACAGTCCCCATACAGCGGTTGATGCAGCGCCGGGGGGCCTCGGCGACTGGCTCGCAGACATCGTAACAGGAACCTTACCAGGGCCGGAGCCGGAGACACATACTGCAAGACCAGAGGACGAAGTCACAGATGCCGTAGGGAGAGACGCTGACGGGAACCCAGCAATACCAGAAGAGCAAGAGGGCAAGCAGTCTGCGAAAACGGAAGAAAGCCCAGAGCTCAAAGCAAAACAGAGGCCAGGCCGACCGTCAATGGGTCAACGCCAGAGCACATACTCCAAGCCCACCTATCCAAAACCTTCTGAGCTTGAGAAAACAGACCTTTCGCCCTCAACGACGGGTCATTCGCGGAGCGTGATCCACGCCATCAAGGGCGTCGAAGGCTTTGGCGAAGCAGGCATGGGCCGCCTGGTAAAGTTCAAGGAGCCTCAACTACTGACTCATCTTATTGAGCGTATCGCCCAAGGCGTTGGCTCGCCGAAAGGATTCCCAGTCGCCATACCGCAGACGCAGCAGGTTGAAGATATTCAGATACGCTCTGTTGGTATCTGCGCTGGCTCGGGTCATTCTGTGCTCAAGGACGTCGATGCAGATTTGCTCTTTACTGGTGAGCTGTCGCATCATGATGCGTTGGCTGCGACGGAGAAAGGGAAATGTGTGGTCACGCTGTTCCATAGTAATACTGAAAGAGGCTTTTTGAGTAGTGTGCTGAAAGATAAGCTTACGGCTGTACTGAAGGAAGAGTGGAAGAGAGTCAGGGAAGAGGTGAGGGGAGAGATTGACAGCAATTGGGATCTAGCAAATGAGTGGGAGGACGCACTGAAGGATGGGGATGTGCTGGTGGAGTGCAGTGAGAGGGACAGAGATCCATTTGGTATAGTCATATTGCAGAGTTCACCGCAGGTTGGAAAGCCCCTATCGGATGGATCGTGAGAGCTTTCGTAGGATTTTTTATTGAGCTTTCTGGCTGTCTAGCTGCTGTGTGAGCTGAGCTGAGCTGAGCTGTACGCACATGATACCCTTTTCTTTCATGCAATTCATATCTCGTTTCCGTCTTTACGACATCCCGTCTCACAGCGCTGTCCTGGTTCAGTGAATGTCAATCTGATGATGATGTGTTTTTCAGAGATTGCTGAGGACCTTCTCAGCAGCGGATTCTGAGAATATAATATTAGCAATCTAATTGAAGAGATGTCTCGGAAGCTTTTTGCAATTACCATTGACTCCAGTATTGTCAGGCTCCACGTGGGCGCTCTTGACTTTGCCATCCTCAATCACCAATGCGTAACGCTTGCTACGATCCTGACCGAAGACAGCAGCACTATCGAAAGAAAGGTCGAGGTCCTTGGTGAATTGGCCGGACGGATCGCCAAGAAAGCGGATCTGTATTTAAGGATAAGTTGGGAGAGTGTGAGAGGGAGAGGGTAGGAGTCATACATCGGTCTTGGAGGTTGGGTCAAGGGTTGCACCCCAGGCTTTCATGCTAAACGACTGTCAGCCTCAAGAGTTTCACAAGTGAGGACACATCAAACAAGAGCTACCTACACAAATGGATCATTGACCGAGACAACGAAGACTTTGCCGGCATTCTTGAGCTTGTCGCTGCTGACGTAGCCGGGAATGTGGGTAGCTGAGCAAGAAGGGCCTGATAACTGATAAGCGTAAATGTAACACCATAAAGATTGCCGTCTACGTTGAAGCTGTTGCACCTGGATGGCGACAGAGCGTACTTACTGAAGGCTGCAGGCACACCAACGACGAGGCCTTTACCGGAGGCAAGCTCCTTAGATAGGTTGACCTTATCACCAGGCGAACCTTCGACTAGGTCGACATTCGGGATGGAATCACCGACTTTAACCATGTTGACGGCTGTGTGATGGAAGACTCGAATAGATTTGTAGGTTGATTGAAGAAGTGAATGGGCTATGCTTCGAGTGCTGAGCATGGATATGTCTTTGTTTGTCTTATTAAATTATTATTGACTATTACAACGGAGGCAGAGGCACAAAGTGAGGCAGAAATTATCGGTTTGCTTATGCTTCTGCCGAAGTTTCGCCGGCGGGAGACTTTAGGATTACCTAGGTGCGAGGCCGAGGGTGCTTACCTTACCTAAGCACCTTATAATTCCCTTAGGTGCCTGGTCCGAGGGATTCCCCCTTGCCCCTTTAGCACTGGTGGGCTTCACTTGGCTGAGTGCTTTCAAGATCTGAACGACGGAAAGTTCAAAGCCGGCCACGGTGATCTCAGCCTACATATTCCCTTTACGTACACTTGAAGATGAAGACTGACGTCTCGAATCGCTAGCTTTGACTTAGGAAGGGCTTCATGCCAAGACAGGGCATACATCCGAGGTTGGAGCTTTGACCGGGTCAAATGGTGGCAGGACTAGGCGTCCCAGATAATGCAGGAAAGCGAAGCCGTGGGTCATGGGCAGAGCATCACCAACCGCTTGATACCAACCTACCAAGTCCACCGATCCGCCCTTTCTTTAATTGGAAGGGCCATTATGTAGTACATAGGTGAAATGCGTGCAGCGTGGGACGGCGGTGGGAAAGAGCATGGAGAACTTGCATTATGAGATGAACATGCCGATTTCTCGTCCTCTGCTTTCGTAGCTACATTTTGATTCAGCGTTGAATGAGACAGAAGGTGGTTGCATGGAAAAGATGCAATGCTGCTGACCGGGGAATGGGCAACATTTCACTCAAAGGCTGCAGTCCACCGTCAATTGATGCGAACATACAGAATACTGAAGCTGCGACTTGTAAGCCAGCAGGACTCTTCAGGCACCGATTGTAGGAATTTTGGCCTTCATGAGTCTTGCATGCACTGCATGAAGTGATTCAATCGCCAGCTGCCCCGCGCTCGCGCTTGTCTACTTTAGCTCTCGAGTCTAAAAGTCCACCATTATTCTATATATGCTGGGGAGGAAGAGAGAGAGAAACAGAGAGAGAGACAGAGAGAGAGAGAGGGCATATTTAATCACCATTTCCTTCGCCCATTAGATCTTCATCGCCAATCAAGTCGATCCAATGCGCTTCGACGACAATATGGACGACCGGCAGAGTATTGGCGGTGCGAGCGCAAACAGCTCCAGCGATTTTGTAAGTTGCTTCGCCTATCCACCACCCTACAAATGGTGACCTGCTCACTCTTGTCTAGGTGCGAAAGCTTTACAAGTATGCCTGCCTTGGTACATGATCCCTTCTCCCATGAGCAAAATACTAATGACACAATAAGAATGTTGGAGGATCCGTCATACTCCCAAGTCGTGCGGTGGGGCGACGACGGCGGGAGCTTTGTAGTACTTGAGGTGCGAGCAAATGAACAACACCCATCAATCGCTCTAGCTGACTCCCTGCGCAGAACGAGAGATTCACCAAGTCTATCCTTCCCAAACACTTCAAGCATAGCAACTTCGCCAGCTTCGTGCGCCAGCTCAACAAGTATGACTTCCACAAGGTGCGACACAACAATGAAGAGAGTGGACATTCTCCATACGGCTCGGGCGTAAGTGTATGTGTGAATAAGGGGTATGCTTCACGGCTGATGTTCCCAGGCATGGGAATTCAAGCATCCTGAGTTCAAGGCGAACAACAAAGATTCATTGGACAATATCCGCCGCAAAGCTCCAGCACCCCGGAAAACACCCCAAGTCGTCGATGAGGCGGCCCCAACCCAACAGATGGACCTTGTGAACACTCAATTAGTAGCCACACAACAGCAACTGCAGCAGCTCCAGCAACGTTATGAGGAACTCAATATACATCACTCAATACTCACGCAAGAGCTAATGAATGTACAAAAGACGGTTGTCAATCACGAACATGTAATGCAAAATGTAATGAGTTACCTGCATTCTGTAGATGCAAGGCAAAGACGGGATAGCAAGATTGGGGGACCCTTCGCACACACGGAGGAGAACAATGTACCACCAGCCACGGTGGACCCGGCACAGCAGCAGATTTCTCCACTGGAAGACGAGCCCGCTTCGCCATTACAACATGCAACCAAACTGCTGCACGATCTGAATGCGGACGTCCAATTGAACTATAAAAACCTGGAGCACATGTCGGATTTGCACAATCGGAATGGCGCCATGTCCACTCCGCCTCCAGATGGGTCTCGCGGTCATGCAAGGGCGCCAACATCCGCTGGCTCAAGCTCATCAATGGGTTATGCCAAACTCCATGGAGATTCAGAAGCCATAGTCTATCCTGTCGGCCAGTCGAACGGTATCGATCCAATGTACAGCGAGCATATCCACAACATACCATATCCCATGCCATCGAAAGAGAACGAGGTCGTAGACTCGCGAATGTCAGCGCCAGCTGCGCGGAAAAAGAGTACGCAAGTTGATCCAGGCTGGGTGAGGGCTCCTCAAATATTGCTCGTTGAGGACGACCCAACATGTCGTAGGATTGGAAGCAAATTCTTGTACTCTTTTCGCTGCGCAATAGATAGTGCGGTGAGTGATTGTGAAAAGACACTGTTTGGGGGAATGCTGATGGTCGTAGTTCGATGGGTTGGAGGCCGTCAACAAAATGAATGCAGGTTCGAAGTACGACTTGGTGCTAATGGATATCATCATGCCGAATCTTGATGGCGTTTCGGCAACACATTTGATACGGCAATTTGATCACACCCCAATCATAGCCATGACTTCAAACATACGCAGTGATGATATTTCGATGTATTTCCAACACGGTAAGTAATCTGCCTGTCGATGCAACACTAAGTGTTAACGACGAGACAGGTATGAACGATGTCCTACCTAAGCCTTTTACCAAGGAAGGTCTTTTGAACATGCTCGAGAAACATTTGGGGCATCTAAAGCACATGCCAGATGGGATGGAGCCAATGGCGCCTCATCCAGGGTCTTCGATACCCCAAAGTTCAGCTGGACACTCACTGAAAGACGAAAGCTCTCCAGCTCAGTCACCGTCAACCATATCAAACTGGCAATCGCCCGGACAGTTTTCTGGCATCTCACCTACTCACGCAGCTGCACCACATCAGTTCATGCACCCCATGCATGCCGGGTATAGCCAGGAGCAAAGCCCCGTGCAATTTCAACCTCCCCATACGCCTCTTGGTGCTCCACGGCAGATGCAGCACCGAAGACAGATCTCAGAGATCGGAAGTGAAGATATATCTAGTGACCCTAAACGTCAACGAATGTACGATCAATCAAACCCTCTAGGAATGAACCCAATGCATTCAGGCCGGCCCCGGTAGCACAATGGGATCCTTGTCCATGAACCATTTTGTGATTTTTGCAAATATGCATTGATACTGTTTAAGATGGCGAGTGCCATTTAGCCGATGCTCAATATAGGTCGCATATATTAAGTCATGTGCAAAAAGGGGAAAAAAGGCGTCTCTCGAACATGCTTGAGGACTTTGGTTTGGTAGCAGGGCTTGATGTGTTTGGGTCTTCCTCTCTGTTAATCTGATCGAGCCACCCGTGAGGAAGAAATTTGGCTCGGTAGTTGAGAAAGCTGGTGAAGGTGTTGATGATGGAGGATTTGCAGGTGGACAAGAATGCATTACGACTCAGTTTCAGGTATCAGCAAAATGAATAATTTCTCTTGAAAAGTTTCCAGGCTGAACAGGCTGAAAAGCGAGGGGTCGTTGGAAATAAGTATTGCTCTGTAGGAAATCCAGGCCTTGTGGTCTTTTGTTCTGGACTCTTCAGGAACACTTTCCCTCAAGAATCTAGATCAACCGGCCAAAAATTTGGCCGAACATTAAATACTTAAAGCCGGTGCACACAGTAGTGTACAAAAGTACCTTACTCACGATATCCATCGCGTCTGTAAACAAATTCCTTCCTCTTGTTAAGATCAATCAGAGCTACAAAAAGTTATCCTTATGGCCCCAAAGAATTCCAAGTCTGCAAAGGCAAAACCAATCCCGCAAGAAGATCAAAGGGAAGAGTCGTTACAAGCAGTTGTCAGTGTAAGTCTTGCCTCGGTGAAAGAATTATACTGACACCGACTTTGTAGGTTCTTGCCGACTCATTCGAGACAAGATTCACACCTTTTACCCTGGAACGTCCAAGAGTAACCATGACCTCTTAATTTGACTCCTCAATGTCGTCGCTGATCCCGCAGTAGTGTCTACTTCCTCTCGCAAATACTCCGTTGATCGAATATACTCTGGAGTTCCTCGCCAATGCTGGCGTCCAGGACGTTTTTGTATACTGTGGTAGCCATCCGGACCAAGTTGAAGACTACGTCAAGTGAGTCGCCCTCTATCAAAGATCCTGACCAATGTCTCCACCCTTCTCATCCCTGACTTGGTATCTCTCACACAGCGCCTCGAAATGGAAACTCAAGTCATCTCCTTTCCGTAATTTGACATTGCTCAAGTCCACTGCAAACTCTGTAGGCGACGCTATGCGCGACCTGGATAATCGTGACCTCATAACAGGTGATTTCCTCCTTGTCTCCGGCGATGTGGTCTCCAACATGTCCATTGAACTCGCGTTGGCAAAGCATCGAGCTCGCCGAGAAAAAAATAAAGACGCTATCATGACTATGATACTCCGGGAAGCGGGCATTGGTCATAGGACCAAGAGCAACGGGTCAAGGCCAGTATTCGTCATCGACCCGAGTGTAGAAAGATGTCTTTACTATGAGGAAATGGGTAGTCGAGGGGGTAGAAGTAGACATATCACCCTGGATCCGGACCTGCTTGCTTCTAACGCAGAAATCGATGTTCGGGACGATCTCATCGATTGCCACATAGACATCTGCACGCTTGATGTCCTAACCCAATGGAGCGACAATTTCGATTTTCAGTCTCTACGCAAGAGCTTTCTACATGGAGTGCTGAAGGACTATGAGACCTACGGGAAGACGATACACACGTATATCGTGACAGATCAGTATGCTGCTAGAGTCAAGAGCTTACGGGCGTACAATGCCATCAGCAAGGACATTATGGGACGATGGGCGTACCCCCTTTGCCCGGACAGTAACCTTGTGCCCGATCAGATTTATCGCTTTGGGAAAGGCAGGGTGTATCAAGAGGATAGGGTTGTGATTGGGAGGACATTGATAAAGAAATCGGTTATCGGCAATCAGCCCAGTATAGGGGAGGACAGTATGATCTCTGGAAGTACCATCGGAAGAAGATGCAAGATTGGAAAGAATGTGGTCATCGAAGGAGCCTACATTTGGGACGATGTTACTGTTGGAGACGGTTCCGTCATCCGCGAAGCCATTATAGCCAACGATACTACAATAGGCAAAAACTGCACAATTGAGTCTGGAGCATTGATTTCGTTTGGAGTGAATTTGCCGGACCACATTGGTATCTCAATGGACCGCAAGATCTCTCGATATCAAGAAAGTTTTTTCGATAATAGGGTGGACCCCGAGGACTCTGATACCTCCAGTGTTGCATCCTCCCGTCTCATCTACCGTCATACTTCAGCTTCTAGCTCCGCTTCTTCTATATCTACACTGACATCCTTAGACGATGGTTTGGAACTTGCACGAGACTCGTCCCGCCGAAGTAGCTTCCGTTCCGATCCTTCGGACGACGTAGCGGAAACCCGAGATTTCCACGAGGAAGCAACCGCGAGCATCCTCGATGGCCTACAGAAAGGGGATCCTGCTGACACTATCATACTTGAATTGAACGGTTATCGTATGTCCACAAATGCAAGCCAACATGAGGTACGCAAGGCCGTCGTGGCGGCGATCATGAAGAGAGTTTTCAGCCTTAGTGCTGGAGATGAAGTATCTGGTATCAGTGTGCGCGAGGCTGTGAGGGAGGTTTTCAGGGGGTACAAAGCATTAGTCGAACGGACGATATTCGATCAAGACAGGGCAGAAAAAGCCGATCAAGTGGATTTCTTGCTGTTGCTCCAGAAAGAGGCGCTTGGTCGACCAAATGGAGATCAGTCACTGTTGTTCGTAACCAAAGAGGTGTATGACTTGGACGTTGTAGAGGAAGATGGGGTACTACAGTGGTGGAACAGTGAGCGAAGTGCGGAAGGGGAGATGGGTAAAGTGAGGGATCTGACGGAGCAGTTCATTACCTATTTGAAAGAGGCCGAGGAGGATGATGGCAGTGAAGACGAAGGTGAAGACGAAGATGAAGATGGAGACGTGGAGGACTGAGAGGCTGATAGTGACACGGTGCCATGCCCTTTGTGGCGCAGCGAGCAAGTGTATACCAACATCTTCACAGCCATCCGAGGCATAGGTATCTCAGGCTGTACAATGCAATAATGTAATCCCAGCGCTAGATTTGTGTGCTCCATCACCACACTCCCTATGTCACGAAGCCACCGCAGTTCCTTCGACCATACCCTCCACCCTATCCTCCGCACTCTCCCCTTTCTCCGGATTCCTCTCTCGCCGCCTTTCCTTTTTCCTTTCCGTCTTCTCCTGCAGCCTCCTTGCTCTCTCCTCCGCACTAAGCACTGGCGGCCTTTCCTCAATACTCGGACCCCAGGGCGCCACTATCTCAGTGACTACATGCCTAATATGCCGACTTATCTGGCGCTCAGGGGCGATTTTGACAACGTCGCCGGCGCGGAGGGACGAGTTGGGGTCGGAGACGAGATAGCTGTCGCGGCTTTGGAAATGCTGTGAGATTTAGTAACGATTGGAGAAGAGGGGTGGGGTGGGCAGAGCTGGAGGCGCACTTTTTTGAGGAAGTTGTTGTAGGTCTGTTTGGCGGTGCGGACCTTGACCGCCTTCATCATTTTGCCGGCGGAGACGACGACCCCGCAGATAACTTTCGGAGGGGGGCCAGGCATGGCGGTGTGGCCCAGCAAGGGCCAGGATACGTTTGTTGTCGTTTGATTTAGATAGCCCAATGTCAAGGAATAGATCTCGTTGAATGAAACATCTTTTGTCGCTTCGTTGTATCAGATCAGATGCAGCAAGGGTCCCGTTGCCAAGACATTTTCAAGCGCGTCATTTTTCAGGTGACAAGGCTCAAGTTTCTGTCGAGTGTAAACACTCCGCTGCCAAGATTCGAACACTCCACCTGCCACTCCTCGTTTTGGAGCGCCCATGCTTCTTACTCTATCTTCCAGAATCTAGGAACAATTTGACGACAGGAGCTGAGATCTTACCGGCAAGATGTTTATGCTCAGAAATGGTGAGTCAAGTTGAATTTGGCACCCTACATACTTCTGCCCGATGACTACAGCATCAGTCCGTCTCTTCGTTGTCGTTGTGGTGTACTTAAGCATGGAGGTTCTGAAGGATGCCAAGGCTTTCTACTTTGATCTTGGATATCCAGTTATTACCCCTCATAACACCACACAAAGAGCTCTTTCGCAGCCTCCACAGTTACAAGCTGAATGCCCGCTCCTTCTGTCAACGCTAACCTTGACTCTTATACATAGCGACCAAGTATCTCTTCGGCAACGCTTCGAAAGAGTCCATTATTGAAATATCACAAGGCAAACTCTACCTGGTCCGCCCTCTATCGCCCAAAGGAACTTCGGAGCTCATCTTCAAGGACGCCGCTGCAAGCATCAGGCGTACAACCCAAGAATACCATTACGAAATCGTCATCCAACGAGCTTACGAGGAGGGTGAGGCAGAGCTAGCGGCAGAAGACAATGATGAGGATGGTGCCGCAGACGCCTTAGATCCTGAAAAAGACGAGAAGACTTTTCTACTTGATCAGAGCTTGCACTTCAGGTCTGAGATTAGGGAGGACGGAGAGAAAGTTTTCGCTTGGCAGGACTTGAGTGGAGACCCTGGAGACCTCTACGAATTCATCTGCGACGAATCCATCAAGCCCGGAGAAGTGAGCACCTTTGAGATTGTTGCCATTGAATGCCAATACGAGAGAAAATACCGAAAACCGAAGGAGACTGCCACCGATCGACAGTTGCAACAATTCAACTTCACCGAGCAACCGATCCCGACCGCTAGTCCATTAGCAAGTCCTACAGTCAAAGCTCTCACAGCGCCTCTAACGAAGGGTCAAGCTATGAGAGACCCACCAGCCATGGTTGCAAAGGAGAGGACAAATGCGAAGAAGTCGCAGAAGCAGAAGGTCCCGGAGCGAGAGACCACTCCTACAGTAGCTCCACCATCAGCTGTAGTTCCTACTTCAAGGGAGGTTCTCACCAAAGAGAGGGCCGAACTCCACCTCTTCGATTTTGAGTCGGGTTCCTTCATCCTTCAGGACCAGTCTATTGTGGCCAAAGTCTCAGAGACAGGCAATTGGCAATACTGGCTTCACATTAGTGGTGCAGAGAAAGAGTGGCTTGGTCAGCGAGTCGTCGCAGACCTCAACCCGGTCTTCAACTTCGAGTATCTATCTTTCATTTTTAACCACTACACCGAAGATGGATCTGCTTATTCATGGCTCCTGAGATTCAAGGATCAGGAGACCGAAGAACGCTTTCAAGACGGGTTGATGCGGGCACTTTGGGAACAGCTAAATGAGACAAAGTGGAAGAAAGTTAACAAAGATGACCAGCAATATGTATTGGATGCGTTTCAAGATCTTACGATGGAGGATGCACCTGCCGAGGAGGATGAAGAGGAAGAACAGGACGAAGATGACGGACAACAGAGCGAGCACTACGACAGTGATGAGTCTGAAGATGATGTCGTGACACGGGACGACGATGGCAATGTCAACTCAAAGCTGGCTGTTGGCTACAAGCACGATCGGTCCTTCGTTGTGCGCGGATCAAAGATTGGTGTTTTCAAGCATACTCCCAACAACAACTTGGAATTTTCGACAAACATCTCAAAGGTCGAAACACCAGGTGGCAAATTGTTCAGCCCAAACAAGGTCATGCTGCACTCCGAAGACAACAATATGATTCTCCAAAACAAGGACAACCCCAACTCTCTGTATCGGATGGACCTCGAGTACGGAAAGGTTGTTGATGAATGGAAGATTCATGACGATATAAGCGTGAAGTCCTTTGCTCCTGACAAGGTATGATCCCAAGATCCTGATCCTCGATGAAATCGAACTAATGCAAGTCTAGAAATACGCACAAATGACAGGAGAACAAACCTTCCTCGGTCTTTCTGAGAATGCCCTGTACCGCATTGATCCCCGTCTGTCTGGCAACAAACTTGTGGACTCAGAGCTGAAGCAATACGCTTCAAGCTCAAAGAACGCCTTTTCCCACGCAGCAACCACTGAGCAAGGCTACATTGCCGTTGCCTCGGACAAAGGTGACATTCGTCTGTTCGACCGTCTCGGTATCAATGCCAAGACGGCTATCCCTGCTCTTGGCGAGTCAATCATTGGATTGGATGTATCCGCTGATGGTCGTTGGGTCCTCGCTACCTGTCGAACATACCTAATGCTCATCGATGCTTTGCAACACGATGGCAAGAACGAGGGCAAGCTTGGCTTTGAGAAGCCCTTCGCCAAGGATTCGAAGCCTCAACCTCGTCGTCTCGCTCTGACGCCCAGCCATGTCGCTCAGTTCCAATACGAGACCAAAGCACCGTTGTCTTTCACGCCCGCACGCTTTAATACTGGAGTTGACGACAAGGAGACGTCCATAATCACAGCCACAGGTCCCTTCATCATTACCTGGAACATGAAGAAGGTTCTCAATGGACGGAAGGATCCTTATACCATCAAGCGGTATGAAGAAGAGGTCAAGGCCGACGACTTTAAGTACGGTAGCGATAAGAACGTCATCGTAGCCTTGCCCAACGAAGTGAATATGGTAGCTAAGCAGAGCTTCAAGAAGCCAACACGGGAGAGTATTGCTGCCACTCCGAGACAAAGTGGCGCAAGGAGGAGATTAGGTAGAGATGAAGTCGTCGATTCGCCTTACTGATGCCGGTCCTGGGGTTTCTTAGATGATGATGGGGCGGTTTGATGATGATGATGATGATGACTAGCGAAGTTGATGAATTCAGGCGTTGGATTTGCTTCATGATATCCCACCAGCGTTCGCTTTTAGAGCGACGCTCTAGGTAGCACTAGATAGTATACAAAGATATGCAAACACGCTTCATGGCCTCATAAACGAGCCAAGACGTTTCGCAAATTGAAAGAACTCATCTTAACGTGTCGGCTTTGGGGAGATACTGTCTCAAAACACTTGATTCCAGGGCTCAATCAAAGAGCACAGGACGAGCGATGTTCGAGTGCCAAGCTAATACTTGATATCCGCTCCATCACCAATTCTGCATACAGTTGCTGATTATGATGAGCCCATCACATGGTTTTTTCCAGCAACGCGGCATGGGAGACTCAATACATGTCGTTTCAACGGTACACAGATGCCGCAAGCCCACTACCGCTACCGCGGCTCAAAATAGCCCCAACAGATCCTCATTAGTCTTTTTGCCTCCCTGGAGCTGCTGCCCTGCCGGCGGCGGCTGACTCGCAGCATTCATGTCTAAGCTTGCAAACCCACCAAGCACGTCCTCGTTACTCATCCTCATCCCATTTCCACTCGCTTGCTGCCCGAAACCACCAGCGCTGCCATTCGACAATTCCATCAGGTCGTCTAGATTCCCTCCCGAAGTCAGCATCTTTGGTCTATCAATCACAGCGGGCGAAGCAACGCGCTGTGGGGTGCCCGCCAGACCTTCCAGGCCCGACATGCCTGACAGCGGAGACTTTTGGGCAGAGGCGGGTGCAGCACCATCAAAATCGATGTCGAGCAGGTTTTCGGCATTTGCTTGCGGTGGAGGAACGCCAGACACCGCAGCTGCCGCTGCAGCGGCGGCAAGAGGGTTTTCGCGTGCGTTCTGCATCTGTTCTTCGATAGCGGCCTTCTGAACGGCGTCGGCACCATAGCGACCTTGACCGATGAAAGATTCGGGGGGCTTGTGATAGACGGAGGCGAGAGTTGAGAGTTCTGTTAGCAGGCGTTCAAGGAGGGCCGGTGGGAGAGATTGGATGGTGGTGGTGATGGGTGGCTTGTCCGATAGAATGACATTCTTTGCGATCTGGGGGTTGCTGGAGAGAAGGCGCCAGTAGACGTACGCTCGGTCTCGGACATCCGGATTGTCGTTTTCTGCGGTGGCTGACTGGAATATCTTTTGGACTAGTGTTTGCGCTTGAGGTTGATCAGGCTTCTTGAGGAAGAACTTGACAACGGCCGTCAAGATTTGCAGTTGCGTCTGCCAACAGTCAGTGGACATTTTCGTCTACCCAATTTTTGGTCTCACATACTTGTGTAAACTCCTCCATGAAGCCGTCCACAAACCCAGCAAGGATATCACCAGCGTTGCTGATCTTCTCTGCGTACTCTCCAACAATCCAAATCAAAGATCCTCGAGCATTAGGTTCGTCTAGTTCGTCGATACATTTGCACAAGGTAGGTATTATCCCCTCATAGCCGGGATACTTGCGGAAGATGTCTTTGATGACAACAATCGCCTCTTGCACCACATAATTGACCTTGGTGTTGATGAGATCCAGCAACGTATTTACGCATCTCTCAGTGGCGCTTTCGATCTTGATAGCGACTTGCCCAATCGCCTTCACAGCCCGCTTCACGATATCCATGTCAACTTCGAGTGCGTACTCCTTCAATTCTGCCAGGAGCTGATCAACGTTTTTGTCATTAGCTATTCGTACCATAATCTCAAGCTTTTCGAATTTGATATATGAAGGATCGTTATATTTGCAGAAAAAGACACGCAGCTCTTTGCTTAAAATGTCGGGTTGTTTTTGAAGGAGAAGATCAATGTTCCGTAGTGCAACATATTGAACTTCGGGAGGTGAAGCGACAAGAGTGACTATGAGGTATCAGCAACAGAATGCCGAACCTCTACGAAGGAGACGAACCTAATGGAGGTGCCATCTTCTTCAAATACGATTTTGCAGTCTCTGGACTTATGTACTTCATGTGCAGAAAGACGCACTTGACCGCGGCAAGGACAACGCTCGGATTGACATGTTGGAATTGCGGTGATACTCTCTCGCAGATGTGCTCTGCTTCTTTGACGTCCACTGCCTTGTGATCCGCTAACGTTGATAATATTGTCACTCTTCCCCACTCCGTACATTCATTCAAGGCCATCAGCATCTTCTTCAAAGTGTTCGACGATATTTGTAATGCTCGCGTTTCTGGTGCGGCCTCGTTGATTTCTGCCAGAGCTGTGACTGCGTTCGCTACAACCATAGGATTTGGGTCTCCCATTAATTCTTGCAAAGTCTCAAGAAATCCATTCTCCAGACACAAAGCGGGATTCAAATCAAAGAGCTTGGCCACGCAGATTGCTGCGGTCTTGCGGACGTAGGGCGATTCGTCTCGCAATGTCTTCCTCAGCGGCTCCTCCATGTAATCCACCATCTTCTCTACCCTGATGCATCCCATTGTCCGTATCGCTAGTGCTCGTACCAAGGGGTTTGGATCCTCTGAATCTTGAACGAAGGTATTGACGGCGAGGATGCAAAGATCTGGATGTGATTTTGCGTAGTTCATGAGATATAGGTAGACGAGCTTTTTCTGGTCCAAGTCCGCCGTCGCTATGTTCTTCAGGACGTCTGGAAACAGTGCGGAGACGTCTTTGCCTAATGTCATGGACATGATGGTTTTCTGAATAGCCTCCTTACGCTCGTAGGCGTACTGTGAGACCAGACCAGCCCTGAGCTCGAACGTTTCTCCTTTTCTAGGTGCTGCAAACTGGGCCTTTATCCTATTTACCGCCATCCTGGTGGCCAGTATCAGGACATGCGACCAAAGCCGCGCTGCTGTCTGACTCGATCAAACCCCACAGGCTGCTCTGGATGGCGGAATTGGTGTTGGTTTAATCGCTCTGGCAGCTTATTGTTCGTTATCGATTTCACGGTATTCTAAAAGTAGTAGTATCTGTTCAGATTGATGTGGATAGCTCGCGTAAGGGTTCGAGTGTGCGTTGCGAATGAAAGCCTTATTGAGGGTGGTTGCTGTCAGGAAGTAGTGGTCTCCGCGAAGCTTCTTCTCAACGGCTTCACCCCCACTTCTCGACCTACATGCTACACCTAAGTGACCTGACAAAGTCTGCCTGGGCATTCACTCGAAAGCCGAGCCCAGAATGGTATTCGCTCTCAAATCTGGCACCTTGACTATCGTTTTCTGACCTGTGTGCAGGCCAATCTGCCAAACCTTCGACGCCTTTTTGTCGATGCGAGGACTGAGGCGGAGGAGAGCTCCTATTCCAGGAACGCTGTGAGGTTTCTTAGGCCTGATTCATGGCTTACTCATCTAACACATCAAAGTTCTACAACTTAATCCTTTTCATGTCTTCCGTTGCTGCCTTCAGTCTGATAGCTCAACGAATGAGTGGTGGAAGGACAGCTTTGGGGCATTGATCAGACTTGACGGCATTATTTCAATGCTTGCTATCTCACATCTTATACGAAGCTCGAGCATTCAAGCAATCAGCACAGCTCGATACCAGACCCTGTCATCAAACCGGAAATGCTCAATTATACAGGCCCATGCCTCAAACGCTGTCACAGCCAGCCAATCATAGTGGAAAAATGGAAGGGTATCGGTCAATCGGTCTCTTCGCCGTCATCATCGTTCAAAAAATCGAGTTCTTGCAGACCTCTCGCCAGCCGCCTCTTCGGCCTACCTGTGGTTTCGTCCTCTCCCTCAGATTCTCCCTTGCCCCATTGCTTGGCACCCTCTTGTATGGCCATCAGATCGACCTTTAACTCTCGTTCATCCTTGATCTGGTGGGCTTTCTCGACGGAGTATCTTCCTGTCATCCCAGCATCGGCTAAAAGTTCTTTGAGATGACGGATCCTTGCCTTGGAGCTGTCATATGGAGCTAGCTCTCTGTGCCACATCTTCCTTATGCCGCATTTAATCAGCCATGATTGAAGTCGTTTTATCTCCTCCGCGTCCGGGTCTGTAGATTGTTCAGAGGATTGTTTTCGTTTCGACATTTCGGTCTTCTTCGCGTTGGGCTTTACTGAATCCGAATTTCGCTTCCGGACCTTTGCTTTCGGAGCTTCGTCCAGGACCTCAGACATCTCGCTCTCCGATGCGTCTGCTTTCGCTCCATCGGCCTTCGCACTAGGCTTTGCGGATCCCCTTTTTTGTTTTCGGCCTTTTGTCTTTGGCGCCTCGTCAAGGACCTCAGATATCTCGCTTTCCGATGCCTCACGTTTTGTCCCAGTGACCTTCGAGTTGCCGTTGATGTTGTCTGAGATTTGTCCAGCTTTCTTGCTGTTTCCCGGTTCTGGATACGGGCTCGAGCTGGACATATCCTTCCTCGATTTGGACACGGATTTCTTGCTCGGAAAATCCTCTTTTTCACTACCAGACCCATGAAAACTTGAAGCCTCCTTCTGCTGACGTTCCTCCGGTACTGCCTTCTCACTGGAGGCGCGCTTCTTCCGTTTTCCTACCGGCTTCCTTGGCGGTACTTCCTTCTCTTCACTAGTAGAGCCTTCCGGATCAGGCGTTTCCTTTTTCCGACGCTTCTTAGGTCCTGCATTCTCGATGGAGGCGCGCTTCGTTCCTCGAAAATCCTGATTCGGCTTCTGTGACTTAGGCAGGTTTGTTTGTGCCTTTTGGCTTTTGGAAGGCTGGCGTGGAGATGGAATTGAGGATGGTTGTTCACTAATGGTATTGGCATCTGCTTGGCTGTCCTGAAAGTGCTCGTCAGCCAAATGTACGCAATCAGAGAACACAAGTTGGATAAACGCGTACCACCTCGGATTGAATGATGTCTTTGCTTTTCTCTTTCCACGCAGAGTCATTCTTGAAAAAGTCGTCTTGCAAATCGAGATCTCCTTCTACAGATTTGCGTATGCGTTTGACTGTTAGTTGGTTGAGATCTCCACTCCGGTAGACCTCTCTGACGGCATTACGCAAAGCCTGTTCCAATACCGCCTCTGATGGAGGACCATCAGAAAGCGAGGAGGCGGACATCATTGGAGAGGTTTGTGGGTACCAACAATATTCCCAAGAACAGACTGTGATGATGTTGAAGTGTATGAGACCCCGCGCCAGGGCGCGTCTGGTTTCCTCTATTTTTTCCCCGCGGCTACCCGGTGCTCAGTCCCACGGCTCTATATTTTTTTCCAACAACAATCTTTCAATGCCATGCTCCGATCAGAAACCTATTCGAGGAACGCTTTTCTCGACAAAAAATGTCTACCTAGATATTTACTCACTCGATTCTTAGGACTAGTGCTTAGTCTGCTGTTTCGAACCCAGAAAATTCTTTGGTGAATAGGTAGGGACCAGAGAATTGCCTTGTCATACTCGAGTGTTGGTTCAGGATTGGAAAATAAACATGGCGCTGACCTAGCAGGGCTATCCCTTTACGTTTATATTTACTCTTGATGGGCCATCAAGAGTTCACTTATTCTCTCTGACTCCTCCGTGCAATGCATCTCCTCTGAGCATTCTTTTTTTCCTATCATCGAGTGATGATTGGGAGCAGCAACGAGAAACCCACCTTTGAATTTTATGCTGCTCGCTCAAATGGACCTCCTGCCTAGTACGGGGTCCGGAGACGGGGAGGCTCCGCCATTATCCAAGAATAAACTTAAGAAACTCAAGCGCGACCAGGAATGGGAGGCGAATCGGGCAAAGCGGAAAGAAAAACGGCGAGAGAAACAAATCGAAAAGAAAAAGCGTAAGCGCGCTGCCCGTCAAGGATCTGCGCCAACTGTCCCTACCAACCAAACGCCGGCTCATCAGAACGGGCAAGAGACGAAGACCGCCGAAGCAAATAAGTCGACTCGGCAGGAGTACACACAGCTTCCGATCACTTTAGTCCTGGACTGCGCGTTTGACGATCTAATGGTTGATAAAGAGCGGAAGTCTCTGGGCTCTCAGGTCACACGGTCCTATTCTGATAACCACAAAGCTCCTCTTCAAGCCCATCTTGCCATCAGCTCTTTCGGAGGCCACCTGAAGGAAAGGTTTGACGGTGTCCTCGCTGGCCACTATCGTTCGTGGAAGAGTGTCAGGTTTCTGGAAGGCGACTTTGTGCAAGCTGCGGAGCAGGCGAAAGAATGGATGAAAGGAGAGCGCGGGGGTAAGCTTGCGGGTGCTTTGGCCAAGGAGAATGATTCAGCACCGACATTACACGCGCAAGACGAAGCTGGAGAAGTGGTGTACTTGACAAGCGACAGCCCAGATACATTGACCCAACTGCGACCATACAGCACATACGTTATTGGAGGTCTGGTGGACCGAAACAGACACAAAGGTGTTTGCTACAAGAGAGCCACGGACAGAGGCATGAGAACGGCAAAGCTTCCAATTGGGGATTACATGCAAATGGCAAGCAGGTTCGTTCTAGCTACCAATCATGTCGCGGAGATCATGCTTCGCTGGCTCGAGCTGGGTGATTGGGGCAAGGCATTTCTTCAAGTGGTGCCCAAAAGGAAAGGTGGAGTGCTTAAAATTAACATTGAAGACCCAAATGACGAGGCGGATGATGAAGCTTTGGAGAATGAGAACACGAATGACGAGGTTTCGAGTAGGAGAGTTGAAGACGTGGAAGCTGAGACCTCGGAAGGGGAAGACGGCACCAACGGCTCTGAGTACGTATCGAACGGTCAAGGGGTAGACATGGCGCCGAAGAGCGACATTATCGCTAGCTAGGCCATGCCATTCTACTATCGGAGTAGTATTAAATAATGATCCTCGTGAAAACCATGGCTTTTCAACACACCTCCACAACGAGAGCTTTGGCGAAGAAAAGCTTGGCAATGAATGTTGAGCTTTTGATGTTCTCTATAATTGCGACATGGAAAATTTCGTCTTCAAAGCGCTGGTCAACGAGATATCGGGTGATGAAGTGTTCTTAGTTTTGTTGTTTCCGCGCCAATATTTGCGGGTACAAGGACCATCATTTAATACTACCTTAGGTACGGTAAGGTACCTTAGCGAGCAGCAGGGGTATACTTTTACGGTGTATACACCGTGTATGCACCGTAGCAAAAGATAAACGTATTTATTAAACTCCTCTGCCTAAAGGCGATGATATTTTACAAACGTATTCGAGTTTGTACAGTAAATTTCAAATTTACAGTATTATTCTTTATCCAGCAAGAACGTAAAAAAACCATGTTACTGTAAAGTAATTATAACCGTAAAAATTCATATTACTGTTGATTAATCAGCAGTTATTATCCAACAGGGTCCAGCATGCATCATCCCTCTCATCAACCATCACCCCCACCAGCCCCCACTTATAGGCGCGCATCTAAGGGGAAACCGTATTCGCGAGAAAATCGTTCAAATCGTTCATTTTTGCAATCAGATCTTCAAAAGCGTTGATGATTCTCAATATGCAGCATTTCCGAGAATTTGGCTTGGCAAGTTTAATTAATCTCATTAATTCTAATAGTTTTATAACGGTTTTTAATAATAAACAGTAACAGGGTTATATTCGTTATTTTTGTATTCGATTTTTGATAAAAAATGATAAAGAATTATACTCGTTAATTTTACATTAACGTTTATATATAATAATCAATCTGTTATCGTATTATCAATAAAACAGATTAAGATTTATACCGTGATACAAATATTTTGGTAACATAGTTCTTTACTTTATAACCGCCTAAAGGCGGTCTCGTAAGCAATTACAGTTTAGACACCGTTTCTTGAACTCGCAGCCCTCCGCTAAGGTAGTTACCCCGATAGTAGATTCCATTAGCGTTTGCTTTGGCTCAGGCTTTGACAAGAAAGATGAAATTCGAGCACAGCCATCTGCTGATTGCGAGATATTGTTGTGCAAATAAAGAGATTGAGAGCATGTACGCAGTGGACTTGATTGACTGGCACCACTAGCCTTGTGGTCTTGTAAGAGAACCGAAACAACGGCTCCAAATCACCCTGCGGCTCCCGAAACCCCAAGATTGACGTTTTCAACTCAACTCAATTCACAATATCTCTGGCCCTGACGTGTTGGCCTCGTCTACTCGCGACCGTCCCCCCTCAGTCCTCACATTGGTCCGATAAATATGTGTAGTACTCGTACTCGGTAAATTCTCATAACGATGCTCTCCCACGGCAATTGATCTTCCCCAATGTCGTCTACTCCCCAAAGTGCCTCCACCACAGGCTCCCCAACCCCTTCCTCCCAAACCCCCACCTCTTACCTATCCTACCCTGTTTCTCACGTTGTCTCTGGCCTCTATCGGCGCCTGACCGAACCCTCTCCCAATCGCTCTGCCATTCCGCGCCTCCAAAGTCACACTTGCGATCAAGATCCAGCAAACAACTTGTCCCATGGCGTTTACACTCCTCCGCATCGGACCGCATCGCCATTCCAACCTCCGCCCTTGACGCCCCTTACGCTTTCCGGCTCTACATCTTCTACAATCTTGTCAAGAGCAATCGCCGAGGAGATCCGACTGCTTCTACCTCCGCGTCTTCAGCTTGTGGAACAGTGGTCTCTAGCATACAGCCTTGAGCAAGACGGCGTCAGCTTGGGCACACTCTATAACAAGTGTGCATCGCCTAAACTACCCCAAGATGCGTCATTTGTTCTTGTAGTGCAAGATGGTGTTGGCGGTGTAGGTCTCCCAATCCCCCATCTTACGCTCCTGAATAATTATACTAACGGGACGTCTGCCAGATATTCGGCGCCTACCTGACCTCCCCCCCACACCCTAATTCCTCCTTCTACGGCACCGGCGAATGCTTCCTCTGGCGTGTCTCCATCCTTCCATCCTCCTCTCTTCTCTCCAATCTCCCACCTCCACCTTCGGCACCCGACACAGCGAGTATGGGCCGTAGTACTACGATTGCGAGCCCGACATCCCATTCCCATTCTTCATTGCACCTTTCACCATCGGCCGCAACGAACGGTGGTGATCGGACGAGTGACGGTGCTAATGTTGAAAGCGCAAGTGGAACGTCGACGCCGGATCTGATACGATTTAAGGCGTTTCCGTACAGCGGCGTGAATGATTATCTGATGTTCTGCGAACAAGGCTACCTAAGTGTGGGAGGCGGGGATGGCAAATATGGATTATGGCTTGATGGGGTGCTGGAGAAAGGGATCAGTAGTCATTGCATGACTTTTGGGAATGAGCCATTGAGCGAGGAGGGGGAGAGATTTGAGGTAGTGGGCGTGGAGGTGTGGTGTGTTGGTGCTTTACGGCCATTTTATAATGGCAACGAGGAGCACAAGGCCGTCTTGGTTTGAAGAGCCTGGAGTCCGAGGTATATCCACGAATGGAGGTGTTCCATAGTAATAAAGCGTATGCCGCGCCCTTCAAAGGAAGGGGCCAATCAGCTAAGCAACACCCTGATTTCTCCACTCGTCCTAGGGAATAGCGACCTCAATGGCACCAGCTCTTGCTCTTCATTCTCATTTTCCTCTTTCCCCTCGCGCAGAGCAATTTCTCTCAACTCATCGACCGCTGTTAATTTCCCCTCCACGAATTCAAAGTCCTCGCAGAACCTCTCTGCCGCATCTGCTGTTATCTCCTGTGACAATTTTGTGTTGCCCAAACGCTTGAGATTCTCCATTGCGTCCATAAGCGCTGAGGGCAAGAAATCATCAAGAGTCTGGCCGGCGTCGGTGAGTGGCTGAAGCTGGAACGGTGGAAGCGTTGGAACTTTGAGAAGACTACCCGGGGTGTCTTCTGTAGGCGCTAGAGCGGCGAGCAGCGGATGAAGACCAGAGGTATGGAGGAAGAAGGCGTGCTGGTATTCTACGAGGCCATAAGTCAAGCTTGCAAGTTGCTCGTTCAGCTCCGACACTCGATCTTGGACAAAGTCGTAAGCGGAGAGCGTTGTTTTAGCTGCTATGAGGCAATTAGTGATGAAAATGCCGGCGGAGGGCTCGTTGGTTTCTTTGGCCATCTTCTCACAGGTAGCAAGAAATGGGTTGAGGGCTTGAGAGATGATGGACTTGAAATCCGCGACGCTGGATGAAGCTGCGGTGAGAGATGAATCGTAGGTTTTCAAGAGGGTGGTGAATTGGGTGAGGGCTTCGTCCAGGAAGTCGGGTATCCCCAGGTCTGGAGTGGGTGCTGCAATCTCTGCCTGGATGGCCGAGGCATTGTCGGACATCACAGTTTGGAACTGGAGAAGGGCAGACTGCACAAGCGAAGAAAGTGTTTCGAGCATACTCGAATCTGGGCCTAGCAGCTTGATGAATGTGACGCGATAGAATATGACGAGGTTAGCGATCTTGTACAATAGCACTGCGTCTTCGTGGTTCTGGAGAATTTGTTCTATTCGTTGGCGGAGCGCTCTTGCCACTCCAGCTAGGTTGCGGTTGACAAGCTCTCCCAATGCTTTTCGTCCGTCAAAAGCCTCGTCGTCGCCTGCCGACCAAGGCTCCGCCTGTTTACCTGCTTTGAAACCTTTACTTATCTCGTCTCCGTCAGATATGAAGAGTGACTCTAAAGCCTCGCGCTCAGATACCGCTGCAGAGTGGGTCCATGCAAGCATATCACCCACATAGCGAAGGGGATCATGGGCATAAAACTCAATTGGTTTCGTCACTGGGTTCTGATTGTCTCCACTTGACGAACCGGTCAACGCTGAATAGATGGCATCAGTCAGGATATGCTCTCGAGTTTCCGCAAACAAGTCTAAACAGCTTTGGAACAGCGTTGGTCGTTCAGCAAGTGCTCGCAAGGCACGGCGAATGACGGAACTGATCTGTGGACTCTCCAGATTCGACGTCTTGAATTCTTTTTGAATCCATCTGTAGAGCTTCTGATAGCCGATATTAAGATTTCTTGAGCTTTGATCCATAAGCTCAAGCCCAAGCCTTTGGTTCTCAGTCCCAAGTAGGACTTGACAATCAACGTAGATCTGTTTCACTCTCATCAAAATTGAAAAAAAGGTATCATCCACGGCCTCAGTAACACCTGTAAGAACCAGTAGATCTTCTTCTGACATGATGAAATGCTTGTTGAAGGCATCTAGCAATTGCTTTTTCGTCTCTAGTTCTTGCTTTTGGACCAACAGAGTGGAAGCTTCCTCAAGTACAGGTGCGTTTTCATGACGAGCCGCCGTCACATGTTGACGCATAACCTCGCAACATGCTGTCAGGCTGTTGATGGTCGCACCAATACGTTTCAGTTGCTGACGCCTCTTCAGCATAAGCATTCAATGCGTTGAACCAGACGAACCTCTGCCACATTACCATACTCTTGGACGACGACGCCGTTCCGTTGTATCACCTGCTTTTGGACATTGAGTTTCAGTCTCCGCCTTGTCTCTGCTGTGTTTTTGATCTCATTCTCATCCAGACTATGCAGGGCATCTCTGATCTCAGAGTCAGCATAGGATGCGGAGAGAACGCCAGAGAACTTGTTCGATAGCGCATTCGATCTCTGCGGTGTCGACGAGATGATCAGTCTCTCATCCAAAGTCCCTGAGAGATCATCACCATATAATTGAGTACCCGCCATGCTGGGAGACTGAAGCCTGGACTGGTGGTTCATTTTCGTTTAAATATGGATGCTTGGCGCTGGAAGCAATGAGATATGAAACCCCCGAGCTTAACCATGAAAAAACAGTTTTATATATAATCAAATAAGTCCAATTATACATCTCTTGCCCCTATGGCTAAGTGGTAAAGCGTATCACTGTTAGTTGACTTCGTCCTTTACTTTTACATCTTCTATCTAACTAAAACTACAGCGTAATGATAAGGTCCTCGGTAATTGGAATATCACCCAATTTTGATTGATTATCACTAACGGAGTAAAAGGTTCGATTCCGAGTGGGGGCTCATTTTTTATCTTTTTCCAATAGCAGCGGTCACTCTAAACTTAACAGGGATTGACTCCGGGGTAAATTTCTTACCTACCTTAGCGAAAGGCTATGAATTGGGCGAACGTTATCTACACGGTTTTTTTACGGATTTTCAAAATTAACGGTTCCACTTAAGTCCTCTGCCTAAAGGCGATGACAATTGTAATACGTTTTTTTAAAGTTACGATTAAAACCTGTGTTACGGGTTCAAGAATTAACCGAAACTTGCTTAGTCAATTGTATTTTACAATTAACTTGATATATTTGATAGAGATTAAGATTCTTTAATGAACCTCACATTCAACATATTCATTAATCTTTATAACCATAATCGCATATATAAAAAACGTTATTTTCGCGAGAAAATCGTTTAAATCGCTCATTTTTGAACTTTACTTTTCAAAAGCGTTGATGTTTTTCAATATAAAGCATTTTCGAATATTTAGCTTGACAAGCTTGATAAATTTTAATGTATTATAACGAATCTACGACGGTTCTTGATGGAGAACGATAATAGAATCATATTCATTATTTTTGTAATAACGTTTATGCGTGAAAATTAACTTATTATCGTATTATAAATGAAATCGTTGAAGATTCACGACGTAATATAAATGTTTCGATACGATAATTATACTATTTAACTGCTGCCTAAAGGCGGTCTCGTAAGCAGTTACAGTTCAAATACAGGTTTTCAAACTCATAGCCTTCCGCTAAGGTACCTTATGTCTTGGCTACCTAAGGTAGGCTTCACAAGCTATAGCTTGGCACTCACGTTGGGACCCCTTTGGATGCGGGAACATCACCATCCCATTTCACATGACTCAACAACAACACGCGACTCGCTCTACAGGGCTGTGGTGCCGGAATCATATCAAGTGTGTTCGATAGGGTCTTGTGGTGACGGTCGATTTCAGTATGCAGATGTCCTGATAATCAGAGGCATCTGTCCCCAACATGCCTGAACCCTAGGCAACCTTACTTGAGCAGCCCAGCTGCACTTTCACAATGATGGCCTCGAATATCATATCCCGCTTTCTGCCCCCGGCGGTGGGAGAACCCTCGGTATATGAGACATTGCAGCAGCATGACGAGCTGTCAGATCTGTCAGATATAGAAGAAAGAGTAGGCATGACTTTGGATGAAGAGAACATCGGCACTGGCTTCCATCGTTATGAACTTGATGATGCTCTCGCCGATGCTGCTGCTAGTCAAGTTATTCCACCGAGGACAAGAGATTCGAGCCGGCAAAGCCACGGGACCTCTGCCAGGAAAGCCAAAAGTCGGATTAGGACGCCACACGCTGGCAGCAAAATCAACATAGACGACTTGGATGACGAAGTTCCTCAGTCATTGCTCATCGAAGACGAACAAGACCCATTGCCGGTGTTGGTAGCTGGGCAGAACAAAGTCACGCCGCCGCCCGTGCCTGGTCCGTTGAGTAGAGCAACTCGGGCTAAATGGCAAGCTACCCAGGAACAGCAGCGATTACACCAAGACCCCTTATTCCCGCCAATGCGTAATAAAGGAAATTCTCGAAGAGGCCAACCTCTAGGGATGATAAACCCAACAGATCGAGCCATGTGGATGTGGGCGAATGTCGAAAACCTGGACAATTTTCTGAAGGATGTTTACGACTACTACGTCGGCAACGGGATCTGGTGCATACTACTGAATAGGGTTCTAAGTCTTCTGTAAGAGATATGTGTTACAGCTTACGGGTCCATGAAAATTAATTGTCGCACAGTACCTTGGCATTCGTGGTTGCCTTCAGCATGTTTCTCGGCTCATGCATCAACTACAAGGAGGTACCGGACAGTAAGAAGATGTCTCAGATTCTTGTTCCACAATGCACCAAGAAGATGTCCGGGTCCGCTAACTTAATCATCTGGCTATTCGCTTTCTTTTGGATTTGTAAATTGTTTCAATACGGCTTCGACTTTCGCCACCTAAGGCATATGCAAAATTTCTATCGCTACCTGCTGGAGATCTCGGACACTGACATTCAGACGGTCTCATGGCAAGAAATCGTCAAGCGTTTGATGTTACTGAGAGACTCAAACCCCATTACAGCGGCAGCCATTAAAGAAAAACATCGTCGCTTCCTAGGCAGCCAATCGAAGCAACGCATGGATGCCCACGACATTGCAAACCGTCTGATGCGAAGAGAAAATTATCTGATTGCCCTGATCAACAAAGACATTCTCGATCTCACGCTACCGTTGCCCTTTTTGAGCAATAGGCAGTTTTTTTCGAAGACCCTCGAGTGGAACTTGAGCTTGTGTATCCTAGATTTCGTGTTCAACGAGCAAGGTCAGGTCAGGCCTCTGTTCCTCAAAGATATCCGCCGCCGTGCTCTCAGCGATAAATTACGACAACGATTCATCTTCGCAGGATTCATGAATCTCTTCTGTGCTCCTTTCCTAGTGATCTTCTTCATGCTCTATTATTTCTTCCGCTATTTCAATGAATACCAACGCAATCCCTCTCAAATCGGGTCCCGTCAATATACTCCGCTGGCAGAGTGGAAGTTTCGGGAGTTCAATGAGCTCTGGCACCTATTCCAGCGACGTGTCAACATGTCATACCCTTTTGCTTCACGTTACCTCGAGCAGTTTCCCAAAGACAAAACAATTCAAATATCAAGGTTCGTTGCATTCGTCACCGGCGCCCTGGCTTCCGTTTTAGCCTTGGCCTCTGTCATTGATCCGGAATTGTTCCTGGCATTCGAGATCACGCCTGAACGGACAGTCCTGTTTTACCTCGGTGTCTTTGGAACTATCTGGGCCGTCGCTAGAGGGATTGTGCCTGAAGAAAACCTCGTGTTCGACCCCGAGTACGCTCTCAACAATGTGGCGGAATACACCCACTATCTTCCAAGCCACTGGCGGGATCGACTCCACACCAACGAAGTACGTACGGAGTTTGCTACCCTCTACAAAATGAAGTTGGTAATATTCCTGGAAGAGATTCTCAGCATTATCATCACGCCTTTCATACTCTGGTTCAGCCTTCCCAAATGCAGCGATCGGCTTATAGACTTCTTCCGCGAATTCACGGTTCATGTTGATGGACTCGGATACGTCTGCTCTTTTGCGGTTTTTGACTTCAAGAAAGGAGGCAACAACACTGCTCCTCTAGATGGTGAAGCAGCGCAGGACCTCCGCGAGGAGTACTATTCGACCAAGGATGGCAAAATGCTAGCTTCGTACTACGGGTTCATCGACAACTATGTGACGAACCAACGGCCTGGGGCTCCGTTCCTCCATCCAACGACAAGGTCAAGCTTTCATGCACCCCCCGTATTCCCAGGCCTGATGTCCCCAACTCTGGCTGCCGAAATTCATGGGCCGGGTCTTAGCCGGCCAGCGAGAGCGGATCGTCACAAGCGAGCTCCCGCCCGATCAGCCTTGTCCGGCGCAATGGCAGGACAACAATCGATGCACCAGCGTACTTCAAGATTCGCTCCCGCAGGCGGTCATGCATCACCTGTGGCTTCAACCTTGTTGGATCCTCAACATCAACCTTTACCCACCGGTCCGAGGACGCAGCGAAGATTTGGTATCCAGTCTCGATTGCGGACGTCAACTAAGCCACTCCAGGATCCTGTAGAAGATGAGGAACAGGCTCTGCTGGAGAACGATGGACGCTCGGGTGCCGAAGGTAGTGAAGGAGCAGCAGACGATAGTAATCTGGGTGAATCGTGGAAAACGACTCGTGCAGGCACGCTGGATGAGAATGACGAGGAAGACGTCCAGGCAACAAATCACGAAAGGGGGCCCGGTGGAATTTTGGGCTTGGTCTACCAATTTTCGAAGGCCCAAGAGGCTAGGGGCACAGGTGTAAGCATTTAGCGTTTCAGTTTGAATGAAACCGTTGAATAGGACACCCGCATTAGCTTTACCCAAGGCGTGGTTTATGAGTGCGGTCAAATTCGCTTATAGTGGAAAAATGAAGAATAATGAGACAAGAACCAAATCATCTATCCACGACCATGATATACTCGGACTTCTTTGCTCTCCTCTTTTATTGCACTTGTTTATCCAATCCAATATGGGGCCTTGAATCTGTAGTGGAACACTCTGGTGACTGGTAGAGAAGGTCTAATTCATGGAGCAGCCTACTATCTCACGTGATTGAATATGAAAGAAGTCAATTAGAGACAATCTATACAGTTTGATCAAACTTGTTCTGTTTGTGGTGATGGCGTGACTGCAGAGGTCTGTTTGGGTGGAAATTTGGCTAGAGTGATCTAGAACGATGGACCATGATGTAGTTGACAAGAAAGTCTGAAATTCCCAGTGCAAAGTTGCAAACGACCTTCATTTTACCTGCGCCCGTCAAACCTACCGACACATAAACAGTTCCTGCAGCCCTCATCCTCAATGAGTCTCCTAGAGCTTCATAGCACATTCGCCCACTCTTAACTACATCACGGCCGAACTACCTTCTCTAGCCCCACCGTTGGATCTGAGGTCCATGGCCGCCCATGACCCAGTCCCGGTGGAGGATATCGAGTGAGTGATTGGTTGGAAATCTTGATGCTCAAGCATAAAGTTACTGAGTCTAAATCGCAGCTATGAAGTTCTACCGCCCAACTTTACAGCCTGGGAGAACATGTTGGCTGGTGGATTTGCTGGGGTCGCCGTGAGTTCGCCCCACGGCGCTGAGCTCTCAGACTCCATGCAGAGCTAATGAGATCTAAGGAACACTCTGTCATGTATCCAGTCGACATGCTTAAAGTATTTCTCATTCCTACGAAATTTTCTGGCTTTGCGCTGAAGCTCCGCAGACCCGCCTCCAAGTACTTAAGCCTGCGGAGGGCGGCCTGTATACCGGCATGCATCAAGCTTTTTGGAAGATACGGAGGATAGAGGGAATCAGATCGATGTGGAAAGGTGTCTCAAGCGTGATCGTTGGGGCTGGTATGCTGTGTGTGCTGTAACGGGGAGCCCAGAGTAATGACATGGTGAAGGTCCAGCGCATGCCCTCTACTTTTTGACATACGAGGCGGTGAAGCATGCCATGGGAGGGAACAACTCAGGTCATCATCCACTCGCAGGAGGTAAGATGCACCGATTTCAAGATATTCTGGAAATGGGCTGACAAGGTCTAGCTGTCAGTGGGGCTTGCGCAACGATTGCCAGTGACGCCTTGATGAACCCATTCGATGGTGAGAATCGTCGCCATATCTGATCGAATACTTCTGACGATTCGGCTAGTTATTAAACAGCGTATGCAGGTCCATGGCTCGATGTACAGGTCAATACGACAGTGTACGAAATCAGTCTACCAGAACGAGGGCCTGCGGGCATTCTACATTTCGTATCCAACGACGATAAGCATGACTGTTCCGTTCACCGCGCTGCAATTCTCGGCTTACGGCTCCATCTCGCAATACCTCAATCCCTCACGAGACTACAACCCTACGACGCACATGGTTGCCGGCGGGCTCGCGGGGGGCTTGGCCGCGGCATTGACGACACCATTGGATGTGATCAAGACTCTGCTGCAAACGAGAGGTAGCGCGAAAGATAATGAGCTGAGACATGCGAAAGGGATGTTCGATGCCGCGGCCATTATCAAGAGACAACATGGATATGGGGGCTTTTTCCGCGGTCTACAACCAAGAATTCTGACTACGGTACCTAGCACTGCTATCTGCTGGTAAGCTGACTCCTTCACGTCATTTGTATTCCGTACGAGGGAAATAACTTTGTAATTCAGGAGCTCGTACGAGTTGGCTAAGAATTATTTCATCCGTCATAACGACGAGCTATGACAGAAAAGTGGCATCTCCTGAGTTCAACCGATGACCCTGCGTACAGCAACGAGATTCTTTCTACTTCAACAGCTGCCTTGTGTACTTTTGTGTACTTGCGTTTTCTTTCAATACCCAATTTTCGATCGTCGGTAGAGCATCGTGTCATTGAGCGGGCGTTGGAAAAAATTTGGACAGCATAGCAGCATAATGTGTAACATAATACAGGGAGGGAACAGCATTGTCTTGCATCGAGCGGGACAAAAGATCGGTAGCATTTGCAGGTTGCAGGGCGTACTGGCGCGCTTCCGGCCCACTTTTGTACATAGGACACATAGAACATTTGCAGCCATTTAGCATCCAAATAACAAGCAGATACGTGGTGACTGGTGTACTGGGTGGGTGTATGTAGTGTCTCTGCTTGACCATGTCCCAGCAGAATGACCAGGCCTTTGACAGTTGATCAGCCTTTCTTCAACGCGAGATAGTCGTCGTCGTTGTGTAGATTCTATTCCTCTATAGGTCACAGTAATTCCAGCACCCGATCATATACTTGATAGATAGTTTTAAATTAAAAGCTTACAGATATTGGTGGTCCTGTGGGTAGGAACTAGCTACCTAGGTAGCTATCGATAGTGGTAATTGTATGTAAGGTAAAGTAGGTATCATTATTTAGGGGTATAGTACTGTATGATGGTTATCGAAGGGTCCACTTCTCGAGATGCCAAACTCAAACTAAAAGATGGCTCCCTCCGAGCCTCGTCCGAGCCTCCTCCAAGCCATTTCTTTACTGCTACACTAGGTAGGTGCTCGTACTCTACTGCCCCATGCTAACTTTCACTTATCTGCCTTGACAGCAATATAAACACTAGCAAATCATATTTACAGCATCTTGAGACGGTGCCACTTGTATCTTGTACCTTCATTTTCTCACCTATGTTGTAATTCCTTAGCAACTCCTCATTTGCATCCTACAGGGAAAGTACGCCCCCCACGGACGTCACTCGCTACCTGAACACGAGGCCTTCGAACTTCAGGCAGACTGACCAGCTCCAAGCCTTGACCTCATTCTATCTATCGCCTGTCCCATTTGCCTTTGACCAAATTCTCATGGACAAGTCTAAGCGACCAGCTACCATCAATGATGCGCAACAAGGCCTCGTCTTCTATGCAGAAGACTTACGACGAATGCTATCTAGTCTGTTCAACCGCTGTCTACTTTGAAGGTCAGGTATGTGAATTAACTTCTTTAGAACGCGTTCCCATCCTCCCACTGACCGTAATCTCCTCGATAGAACAACGAAGCAGAGGCGCTACGGTCATGGCGTTCTGCATTGGATCAGATATACTACCACAATGCTTACAGGGTCCCGCCAAACTACCAGCCCAAGTCAGAGACCGAGAAGGCGTTGCAGGAATCGCTTCGGAACATGGAGCTGCAATGCAAGGAACGAGTGGATCTCTTGGAGGCACTGCGAAAGAGTCGTAAGGAGGCCAAAGACAACGGTGACAGGTTCAGCAGCAGCTCAACAGTGCGAGGCCGGCCACCGGTGCCTACGAAGCCTGACCATCCGGTGGGATATCAGACAAATACAGGATGGCTTGGAGAGGGCACTGTGCCTGCTGTGGATTATCCGGACCTTTCGAAAGTTCCTCCTGCTCTTCCCCGACGTCCTCTTCTATCAGCGAGAGATTCCAACTACTCTCTAACGGATCGGTCTTACAGCAGTCCTCAGATTCACACGATGAGCTCTACGATACCTTATACGCCACCTACGCTGCCAGTACCCGCCACGAAAACATCAAGAACACCCAGCCCAGATAAAAAAGGCCACGTGATGTTGACTACTCTGCGAGGACCCAAGGACGGCAAGAAGCATTCCAAATCGCCTAGAGCTTCGGGTGGTCGCTTTGGCGCCCCTCCCGCGTCATCAAAAGCTGCAGGTCTTGCTTGGGACTCAATATCGAAAGGTTCCGGACAGAAGCTGGGACAGAATTTGGCCGGCAGGAACGGCAGCACGACTACAGTGGACTCTATCCATCGTGACAGCGTAGGAGGTTACACGTCGTCCAGACCAGACTCTACGAATGTTACGGATGGAGAAGAGCAAACGTTAGGGGGCAACGCGTTGGTGCGACCAGATGCACGTACGCCACCGGATTTAATGTCATTCCAAGATGATGCTCGACCTAGCACCTCATCCACAACACAGTCAAGTTCCAGCCAGCAGAATTCAATGGGAATCTCAAGCTTGCGTCCGCAGACTCATGCAGACCTCATCACCCTTGAGCCACCAACGCCCCCACTGCACGCTGACTCGTTGCGGGATCCCATGGTGACAAAGGTCAGAGCCAAATCACCAACGCGGCCCAAAATTCCAGTCGACTATCCTTCCTACAGATCCGAGTTTCCCCAAACCACGGCTAGCTCACGAGCGACAGCGCAATTCCTTGCAAGGACTAATCGTTCGGATGACAGCGCAAGGGCATCCAGTCTACCAACGCGACAACGATCTCCTCAGAGGAAGACCCGGCCTCCAGTCCCAACTAGTATTGCTCGGCGTCCCGTAGCAAACATCTCCTCGCCTCGGTCAAATAAGCACGATATAGATGGGTCAGGCAAGCGAGTATCTTCCGGAAGCAACGATGACAATACCAGCAGTAGCTATGAGAAAGAGGAGAAGAAGAGACGCGCTCCTCGCAAAGCTCGCGAAAATCCCATTCCAGTTGACCCGGCACTTGAATCGACTAGGCCAGACGAAGATCAGTCCGATACCACCCAGCACTTGTCGGCTTGGCACAAGCGTGTAAAATACATCAAAAAGAATTTGCCCAAAGGAGTTGATGAAGGTGCAGCTAAGCAGATATTCAACGAGATCGTGGTCCAGGGAGATGAAGTTCATTGGGCTGATGTAGCTGGTCTAGAGGTTGCTAAGAAGGCCTTGAAAGAAGCAGTCGTTTACCCTTTCCTACGCCCAGATCTCTTCATGGGTCTCCGTGAACCAGCCAGAGGAATGTTACTCTTCGGACCTCCTGGAACCGGAAAGACGATGCTTGCTAGAGCCGTAGCCACTGAGTCAAGATCGACGTTCTTTGCCATCTCCGCCAGTAGTCTCACTTCCAAATGGTTAGGCGAGTCGGAGAAGTTAGTCCGCGCACTTTTCTCTCTCGCAAAAGCACTGGCACCTTCGATTATCTTCGTGGACGAGATAGATTCACTCTTATCATCTCGAGGAGGATCAGGCGAGCATGAGTCTACACGACGCATCAAGACAGAATTCTTGATACAATGGTCAGATTTGCAGCGTGCGGCAGCAGGCAGCAAACAGACAGACAAAGAGAAAGCCGAGGGCGATGCGTCTAGGGTCCTGGTCCTTGCCGCTACGAATATGCCTTGGGCGATTGACGAAGCTGCTAGACGAAG
The DNA here is from genome assembly GCA_009733775.1 of Alectoria sarmentosa. NCBI lineage: Eukaryota > Fungi > Ascomycota > Lecanoromycetes > Lecanorales > Parmeliaceae > Alectoria > Alectoria sarmentosa. The sequence continues at coordinate 105,208 of WOGZ01000006.1, forward strand.
ATTTGTGAGGAGGCAATACATACCCTTGCCTGAGGCACCTGTCAGAGGAGAGCAGCTAAAGACGCTTTTGGGGCATCAGAAGCATAACCTCTCCAAGAAGGATATCCAGGTCTTGGTAGAACTGACAGATGGTATGTTCTCCTTTTCATGCTCGTATCCCTGGTCCATATATTGACACCAAGGCCAGGTTTCTCCGGCAGCGATATCACGGCCTTAGCGAAAGATGCAGCGATGGGTCCGCTCCGAAGCTTAGGCGAGGCGCTATTGTACATGTCGACGGATGAAATACGGCCCATCCAATTTGAGGACTTTGAGGCAAGTTTGATAAATATTCGGCCGAGTGTCAGCAAGCAGGGCTTACAGGAATTCGAGGACTGGGCAAAGGAATTTGGGGAAAGGGGCGGGTGAGGGTTTGATATGAGATTGCGAGCGGCCACGAAGGAATGAAAGTCTACCTTTCTGAAGATGGCTTATTTGATGATATTACTGCTACGATGTTACAATCTTGGCTGCGAACGTTACAACGAGGTGTGCGCGGCTTGGCTAAAGCAATCTTCGCGTCCCAGCCATACCTTTGTGACTTCTGCGTCGACCAAATGTCATGCCGCCAGCCATGGTGAATAACAACGTTTGGCTAAGTCCGCTTCCGCGTCAAGAGCGCATGCCCCTGCCACTTATCACGTCTTCTTCAGGTCATTTGGTGAACCAAAAGTAGATTGGAACTTCCATTCTTGCCTCTTTACAAAGAGGAATTGTCTCTTTGCTACCTGCAGGATATCTGAGCGAAAAGGAGATCATGGCGGAAATTGCGCGGGTGCTCCCATCTTCAAGTGCTCCAACGTTGGTCATAACCTGCGCATCTTGTATCCATCCATGTCTTCTTTGACAAGTTTCGCCCAGCGTTTGATCGCGGCTCTAACATTGTGGTGACCATGGTTATTGTAGGAGAGAGGGAGAGACCACTGTATTCGACTCGACACGTCGGAGAAAAGCTTGACCTATCGAACGTTTGGATCGCTTTGAGCTCCGGGGGAGAAGGCTGTACCAGAAGAGCTTTCCCCAAACCGGCTGTGGACCATTCGTCCGGCTCCGGCAAAGTACCTGCCCCGCGCCTGGGGATTCAAGCGCAAGAGTCAGAGACAGCAAACTTGCACCCTCTGGAGGACGCGCCTCGAGCCCCTGTACTGTCTTTTGATATTATACAGGTGATCATAGATAGATGCAAGTATTCGCTCGACGGGGATGAGATTGGAAGACATCTAGCGGAGACTGAGACTTATGCAAACTTAAGTGGTGCTCTGAACCTCTCTGGTCCTTTTGACCCGAGGGACCCTTCCCCGAACGCGTCGCGATTACGAGTAGAGTGCTACGAGTAGACAAGGCAGTTGAATTGTGAGGGTCCGAGGATATACGACGTGCGACCGGCGAAAAACGCGACAGATCTTGCAGGGTACGCAAGAGGGAGCTCTAGCACATCTACCTCTTTGAGGTTGGCTTGAATGGAGTATATTGAAATGATGGCATGGCAAGTTTGACATGGCAGTCCACAACAGAAGCACAACCTTGGAGAACCCCTACCGGCTTTATAGTCATGGTGATGTGTCAAGTGATTCCACAAGGATGCCAGACAACGCACTTGGAAACCTGCTCGGACATTTCAAGGCTTACGACTGCCTCGGATCTCGTACGGAAAAGCATGGAATTCTTTCGCGTCTTGCCCGCTCAGCAAGCGATGATGCAGCAGCAAAGGCCGTTGACACGTGATTCAGTATGACACCCGTATCCAGTTCGTCGGTATCAAAGCGTCTTCCATTACCCTGACAGAAAGATTGGCAATTGCAGGGTTGGAAACCGTCGAATGTGGACAACACAGCCACAAGGTATGGGATGTATGGTCCAAAAAACAGATTTTTTCTTTCTTTCAGGCTCCCCTTGTGCTCAACAGTCAGATTGGCACAGTTACGCCTTTTCACTGCCGAGACGGAATTTGAATGTGATCGAATGTCAATACGAGCTTGGCTGACAGAATCTTTATCCCACATCCGGGCATGTCACTAGCAGAATTTCCACCATCTTGGTGACTGGTCGGGTAAGAGCAAGCTTATTGCATCCGATTACACCTTCTTCTTGCCTTTGAAAAACGTCCTCAAGCTCTCAACCACCTCCCCAAAACCGTCTGATCCGCCCTTGACGATACCCTGCCTGATCCATGCTGGCAGCTTCCCCTCGATTCTCGCCGTCCTATACCGCCTATCCAGTAGCAGAATACTCGCATAATCTCCTTTATGTCTGATAGCCCTCCCGATGCTCTGATTTACCGCTCTCATGCACGCGTTCTCGTAGAACCCTCTAGCTGCAGCCTTTCCCTCATTACGACTTCCTGTTCGTGTTGTCGTGCTTTGTTCAATGTATTCCAGCTTGGCTTTCCATTGGGCACTCTGGATGTTGGGGAAAGGAAGGCCAACGACTACAACGCCGCGTCCAAGTGCATCGGAGAAGTTGATGCCTTCGGACATCTTGCCGCCGATGACGGAGAGGAGGAGGCCACCGTGGCCATTGGCCATGGCTCGGGAGTATTGATCGAGGACGTCATCAATACCCGTGGTGGCTTTTGCTTCTCGGAAAATCGGCTTCCTCTCCAGTAACCTGTCCCAGATAGGCTTTACTGTTCCGCTACTCTTCATTTGCCAGTGGTGTACCACTTGTTCGAGGTAGGCGTAGCTTGGGAAAAATACCACCAAGCCGTCAGGGACGATGTTTGAGAGCTGGACGAGACAGCCTCCGAGAGCCTCGATCATGGCGGATGAGTTGCGCTTGTCGTAAGTAAAATCGAAATCTATACCATCTGGTCCCTTGGCTACCGGGAGCGCAATGAGGTTTTCCTTTGGTATTATGTGCCCGCAGCTGAAGGTTTTCAGGCGACCAGGATCAACATATGCGAAAAGGTGGCGGATGAAGTCATCCATCTGAGGAATTGTCAGCGAATACTCAAACAGAAGATTGAGATGAGGAAATATCACAGGTGACATCGTCCCTCCAGCTAGTATTATTGCTCTTGCATCTTCAACAATCTCTTTAAAGTGATGCGTCGGATCCAAGAGCATGTATCTGAGAGAGAGGTCATCCTTTTCGTCTTTCTCACAGAAAAAGCGACCCTCAGCAGCAGGATTTGTCAAGGTCTGTAGGAAAGACTGGACATGGGTCAACACAGGCATCGTTGAGACGTGGGCTTCGGCCTCCTTTTCGGACTTGGCTTTCGACTCCTGCTCTTGAGCGTGAGTGGTATAGCCTTCCACTTTCCGAGCGAGCTTGCTTTCCTGGAGGTAACGCATAAGCTTGTAGAGATTGATTTGGTCCACTCCTTTCCCGGCCATCAGATGACCAATATCCACGATCCCCTCTGAATATTGCTTTCCAGTCATCCTAATCTCGAGACACCCTGATACCGAATCAATCAAGCGTACCATTTGGGCAACATAGACTCTGTTCTTGCCCTTTAATCTGTTGCGAAAGTTTTGGAGGTAAACGCCTAGCTGAGATCTGCATCGCTTCAATTGGCCTTGGGTCACAGTGATGGAATGTATATTTGATATGGTGTCCATCAGATTGTGTGCCTCATCAATGATGATCACGTGCCCTTTTAAAGAGATACCAAGGGCTTCTCTGGCTGACTTTTGCAACAGCAAAGGATACGGCAATGTGACGATCTACGTTTTGTTAGCTGTCCGTGACTGTGGGCGCTTAACCGGTCTGACCTCGCTAGGTTTAATTGTTACCCTCGAGGCATAATAGGGGCATATGCCTATCTTCTTGCCAAGCTTTCCCAGATCCTCAATGTCTCTGATTTTTGCAAGAGTGTGGTCTCGGAAGTCGTTCACCAGTGTCTCATTCTCCTTATTTGGGATGAATGGGCATTTGTGATCTTTGGAAGTGTTAGGTTGTTGCAATTCCAGGCAGCGTTCATTAATAGCAGGCGCACTACCGAGCCGAGAGACATTTGAGTTGATGCAAAGGTTCTTCCTTGATCCCAGGGGAAGATGCTTGACCACTGCTTTGTCCTCTGTGTCGCCTGCTGTCGAAGCATCCTTTTTCGCTGCCCAGGATACCTCTGGAAAATCAACGCGCCGTAGTTCTTGGACGAATTGTGCCAGTTGCGAGTGGGTTCTTGAGCAGAAGTAGATCTTGACATCGTCTGTCGACATTATATCCTCGTTATCGGAGGGCTTGGAAACGAAGCCTAACCTGTGGCACGGTATCAGTCAGTGTATCACGTAAAATCGACAGAGTGCGAGGCAAAAACTTTTCCATTAATTGCAAGCTTGCTGAAGAAAGACCTAGATCTTTAGAAGGCTGAGATGAGTTCTTGGCTTTCGGGTCCTCATCGTCGCTGTTGTACTCGTCAAGCTCGAATCGTGCATCGTCTTCAGCATAAGAAGTGGCTCGAACCTCGTCGGCTTTCTTTGAGATTTATTAGTGATTGACCTCAAGCTTCAAGCTGCAACAACATACTGTGCGCTTGGCCTTGGGCTCGCCGCTCTCATATTTCTGCTTTTGCCGGAGCTCCTTGGCCCGAACTTGTCTGAGACGTGCTTCGAGCTCTGACTTCTGTTGAACTTCCGCGTTCCTTCTCTGAGCCTGAGCGTGCTCAAATACCCAATTGGGTTCGTCATTCTCTACGAAGTTTCAGGAGACAAAAGTCAATAAACATCTCGGGAGGCCAACCTTGTTCAAGCGTTCCTTCGCATTGTAACGCGTCCTCTTGAAAGTCTCGAAGCCACGTCAAGGAGCTACAGATCAGACTAAGAGACTTGCCCTGAGAATATATCAGCAAAAGACTTGGTAATATATGCATGACCGAGATGGAAAGCAATTTGAAGACCATAGTAGGGCTTAACAAACAAGAAAAAGTAGCGCAGCGAAGAAAGAGCAAAGATTAGGGCGAGTGTTGATTCAACATACGGTTCCTAGGCATCAGTTCAGATGGGTCACGAGAAGATTGCAGAAGTGGTATACCTGTGGGAGATTCCAGAATGCCAATCTTTCCTTCCACGATACATTGATAGATGACGTTCATCAGCTCATATTGGATATCATAGGGTTGGTAGGGATGGTGAAAGTCCTTGATGGCAGGCTCCATCTCCGCTGCAGGACATTTGTTTAATTTGCCCAACCACTCGGGCCCACTGCTCCAAAGTGTGTGGAGATGTCAAGGATGAGAAGAGTACTAGCTAGAGAGTGACAAGCAAAGGGTGTTTAGTTTTCCGATCATCGAAGGCAGTAAACGCTGTTGACGCGTTATAATCCGAATGCCCGCGACAGTAAGTATCATCTCGGTCCATCATTTTGAATCTTCAGAACGGACTCAATAAAAGGATGCTTATCATCTTTTGATACAGCGCCCTGTACACATACACATACACATACACATTACATGCAGAAGACCAGGCATTCTTGCGTTATTGCATTATTGCATTATTGCATTTCTGTATTTTTGCGTTGTTTGATACACGTGCTAGGCGTCTATGCCTTGTTCGCTTTCAAATACTTGTTAAAGTAAGGTAAAGTAATTGAGGTGCAACACTAGGCGTAGATCTTTGAGACCGCCAATCAGAGAGTCGAGTTCAACCTGATTTTGCTGTGTACCTAGGCGCTATATAGACTAGCGGCAGAGATTACTTTATCGCCCATTGAATTCGGCACGAGCCACGAATCAAGGGAATGGGGGTTCGCCAAGCCCAAATGCTTGGCCCAAAATCCCTGTCAATGTGGCTAGGTAGGTGTATCCCGTTGCGCCCCGCGTTTCTAATAATACTGAATATTGATTCCGTCAAATGCATGGCTGTGTTTTATCCCTCTCACTTTCACAACCAGTTCCTTCGCAGCAATAGAAGTAGAAACAAATACTCTGATGCTTCCTCATTCTTCTCCCTTCTGATAGAAAGGACGCATCAGCCAGTAGAGAAAGAAAGAAGGCTTCCTTTGTTCTTCGTCACGGCAACCGCTTTGAGGGCGCAGATTCCTCATTGACTGCCATCATGCTTCCTCAATTTCGAATCGCCACACTTGCTCAATAAATCTACTCGCAAAGGAGCTTCTTTGTATCAATAGGTCGGCTCAGCCCGGAACGGGAAGGATTGGGGGGTGGACACCAGAAGCTCCTCGTCCTCGCCCCGGGCATGGGGAGTCAGCAAGGCCAGCGTCCTTCTCTGGGTGCTACCTTCTATCCCGGGGGTGTTGATGACTTCCATATGCCCGAACTCATCTCTCCTTCGCCACAACGGTGCGTGCTCTAGCACGTCTTGGTCTTGACACGTAACCTGTGAGCACGACAGACGCTAATTGGCTATAAAGGATCACGCCAGAAGTTCCCAGTAAGATCCAGGACAATCTCGCACATCTAGAACATGATGACGCTCCGGGTGAGAGCTTGTCCGGATTGCAGTCACCCGCTCCTGTAAGCGGAAAGCAAGTCATGACGACGCCCTCCTTCTCGAATCTCAATGTGACAGACGATCCAAGCCAGAGCCAGGGCTACCATACTCAGTCTCACAATCAATTTCAAGGCCAAGGAATACATGATATTGACGCCGATGAACGACCAACGTTTTCGCCGTTCCCCCCCCTCCGCAATCGCCCAGCGAACGTCCCCCCGTCAGACGAAGAGAAGGAAGGCATCCTCGAAAGCGCGCGCACACCAGTCCTGAATTCAGAGGACGCAGAGATGCAATTAAGCTGGGCTCAAGATACGCTAGTCTACGTTGAGATTGCGGCCCAAAACGAAATCCGAATTTCTGAGAATCAAGCAGCAAGGCCTCAAACACCTCATGTGGAGCATCAATTGCGGGTAGATGCCATCAACGTCGTGTCATTTCTGGCTGATCAGCATCACCCCAAAGCAGAATTCATGAAAGGCATGTGGCTGGAATTCGGAAAATTTCATTTCCGAGTAGACAAGAAAGAAGCGTTCCGATGCTACCAGCGGGCAGCACAAAAAGGGTACGCAAGAGCCGAATATCGGATAGGCATGCAGTTCGAAAGCTACATTGATCCTGAGAAGGCAATAAAGCATTACAATCTGGGTCTACAAGCTGGCGACTCCGCCTCTCACTACGTAGGCCGAGCCTTTTTCTGCGCTGGTGTATCCACACGCAGTGTGTTCGTGAGACTCAGCTAACCGGTATAGCGTCTCGGAATGATGACTCTTCTCGGGCAACATGGCCAGCCTCTGAATTATGAGCGTGGCATCAAGCTCATTAGCTATTCTGCACAGACTGCTGACGAGAACGCACCCCAAGGAGCATACGTGAGGCCTAATCATCCTGGTAGCTGTGGTAGGGACTGATCAGCGCGGCAGGTCTTCGGCATGCTGCAAGCCCATGAATTGGCCCAGATGAATTTACCCGAGGAGTGCCTACCTTTGAATATCATTGGTGCCAGGTTCAATATAGAGAAAGCCGCATACCTTGGGTTTGCGAAGGCGCAGAGCAAGTTGGGCCTGGCGTATGAGCTCTGCCAGCTTGGCTGTGAATTTGACCCTGCTCTTTCACTTCATTACAGCGCCTTGGCTGCTAAACAAGGCGAACCCGAAGCCGAAATGTGTATCAGCAAATGGTTTCTGTGTGGATTCGATGGCATATTCGAGAAGAACGAAGAGTTAGCTTTCACGCACGCGCAGCGTGCAGCACAGAGTGGATTGGCAACTGCAGAATTCGCAATGGGCTACTTTTACGAGATCGGCATCTACGTCCCTATGAATCTCAAGGAATCTAGATCATGGTATGAGAAGGCAGCGGATCGTGGCAACAAAGACGCTGCAGCAAGAATTACCGACATATCTCGCTCCAACACGTTGTCCAAGAAAGATCATCAAAACATTGCAGTTGCCAAAATCCAGTCGCAGTATGGCTCACATAGGGGGCAAAGGCCCGCACGCTTCAAGAACCCTCCGACGACCATGCCTACAATAGCGGACATTCCCATTGACATGCCAGAGCCAAACCTACCCAGACCGAAACCTGGGGCAAATCCACCTAATGCGTATAGAACTGCAAACAATCAATTTCCCTCGCCTGCTTCCGCCCAATATCCCATCGACAATGGCCGAGGCCGGCCTCTACCCAGGCCAGCAAACGGATCAAGCTATGCCGATCCCAATGTCCCCATAAATCTGGACACCCGGCCGACTTCAGCTGCCGCATCAGAAGTTTCATTTGGCGATAACAATTACAGAGGTTCAGCTTATCCCACGTTCCAACCTGCTCGACCAGGTCCAGCTGGTGAAAATATTGGAGCTGGGCGTGGAAAAAGTGGCCCATCGCATGGGGGTCCTGGCGTGCAACGCCCTCCCCAGGAATACCAACAGACCATTTCTGGTTACACAAGTCCTCGTCTTCCCGAATCTCCTTCCTTGAACACCTCACGACCGCCGAGTGCGCCTGCGATAGATATCGGGTACTCGGCTCCTCCAGACCCATCAGGTGCTGACCGCAGGAGAAGACAACAAAGATCCGATAATGCGAACATGCCTCCGCCCAGACACCCAAGCTACGACGTCTCAGCAGGCCGTCCTCCGGACAGACTGTCAGGTCTACCGCATTCACAGACCATGCCCGTATTCAATCGTCCCGATAGTGCGCAGGTTAGGCCTAATTCTTCCGAAATGCAAGGCATAACACGACAGGATATGCCGCCGAGGGTTGATAGTGCAGCACACTTGCCGAACATTCCTCTCAAAACACCCAATCCGGATCGACCAGCCGCTACACCACCTCCCAGTGGTCCTGTATCTAGGCTCCCGGGTAAAGGTCCGAAAACATTCCAAGAGATGGGTGTACCAGCAACAAAGCAAGAAGGTGACTGTGTAAGTCGCTCCAAATTGGATGGTCTTGGTGCATCTACTTACCGCGTGGCAGGTAATTATGTGAATTCGGGGTGCATGTAGATTTGGATGCATTGCGTGGAAGGAAATACCCGGATCTGTTGAATCTAGAAATTGATCGAGCGTTACCGTGGCATATGACTATATGACTGACTTATGAGAGGAATGGATCAAATCTGAAGTTGTTTTCTAGCTAGATGGAAATCACTACGGGAATGCCTAATCATAAGTAAAGTAAGCGAGAATTCAAGACCTGAATTGCCGCTTGGCCAATGTTCGCTCAGACATTCTTCTCCCCTGAGATTGATTCTGTGCACTTCAAACTCCAAATCATCATCGTTCAGAATATACTGTGAGACTTGTCCTCAGTCTTGACGAAACATGGCTCCTCGAAAGGAGAAGACGGAGAAGGCCACCGCAGATCAAGGTGATGACAATCAATCATTCAGCCCGGACTCTGGCTCTAACGCTGCGGAGTAGGAAGTGCAATGATCATTGACTACCTGAGTACGTCTCAGCCTGACTCAGACCCTTGTCAATTGCTGATCTTCGCAGAGAAGCAGAAGTTGGTGGAATCGTTGGCTCTCGATGCTTGAAGTTTGACTGAATTTGCCCTTGACATTAGCCGTCCCTACTCTGTGAGCGACATTCCCGCCCATTGACCATCACTGAGTCCCAGCCTCTGATGCCTACTGTACGGCAGGCAACCGATATTTCAGCCAACTTGCACAACAAAGTCACCAAGAGTAGGATTGGTGCACATGACTCTATGAGAGGGAGGAGAATGGCTTACGCCATGTTAGCTTACGCCGCCAAAGTCTTGAAGGAACTCCACGAATCCCAGGTGGTTGCTGGCAAGGGCGCTGGTACGGTAGCTGCCCCGACTCATTTGCAAGCCAGTCACAAACTTTACGAAAAACAGGGAAGCAGTGGGTCTATCACGCGGTCCAAGACCCCGACGACGCCATGAGCCTCGAAGATATCGCAGCTATGGACAGGGAGATCGCAGACCTGCGGGAAACGATTGCTACCGCCAAAGCCAACGAAAAGCTTCTGCGAGCAAACCTCATCTCCGTCAATGCAACGCTCTCCACGGAAGAACTCCGCAGCAACGTCTCCCTGCTTGGGTTGGAGAAGCAGGAAATGGTTGCGCGGCTGGGTCCGTTGAGGTCTGGAAACGTGAAGCGGGTGGTGGCGGAGGAGAAGGAGGCGGTGGATAAGGCGTGGAAGGAGTGGTCAAGGAAGGCGAGATCGAGGAAGAAGATTTGCATGGAGCTCTGGGTAGTCGGTACTGAAGAGATAGAGCCGGGGAAAACGAGGAAGGAGTTGTGGGTATGAGTGCTGCTTCGTGGGATATGGCATGCTGTCTGCTAACGTTGATGGATGGATGCAGGAGGAGCTGGGTCTGGAAGACGATGAGTAGCCAGTCACCAGGTTTAATCAGGTGGCCTCGGTTTCAGAGGAAGGTAGCATTATCATCCTGCCAGAGCTTACTCAGTCGTAAGGAAGGAAGGCTGTTAGCACGGGATCATCTTTTTCATTAGCTTGGGGCCATGGAAGTGCTCTTGACAGGGAGGAGTGGGAAGCAAGTCATCAAATAGACGGCATTCGGTGTCTTGTTGATCTCGACGGTTGGTGTGAAGAAAGTAAGGATGTCATCAGGATGGCATGATAGTCATTTATAGTCTTTCTTGTTTTGATGTATGGATGGGATCATGTGCTGCATCGATAGTCCTCGTGACACCTTGGAATGGTTGCATTTTGCATCTTTGTCTCAGCACTGCCGAAATACTTGGACCCTAGACGCCATTCTATCGACTTGGTCAAAGATGCAAGAACTCCCACCGCTCCCTCGACTGATGAATATATACCTACAGATTTACAAAACCTACATACCATAAATACACAGAGGGAGAGATATAGGGCACCAGTGAGAGGTATCTATTGGGGCGGCACGCTAAGATAACCCTTGTGCGGATTCGATATCGATAGCGGATTTAGACTAATTACTAAGCCGTGTACTCTAGAGTCCTAGACCGAGGGATCCTGCTCGACTCCAATCTCCACTGATTCTCCGCAATTCATAGAAACATTATTTCACCATTACTCTCTCTCATAAACCTCACTCTTCACTCTTCACTCTTCACTCTTCACTCTTCACTCTTCACTCCTCACTCCTCCTCACTCTTCATTCCTCACTCACCCCGTACAACTTGATTTCCTCACAAAGCTCAAGCACAGTTGTTGGCAGTAGTAGTTGTTGGCAGTCGTCTCCAATCATCCCCGCCCTCATGGCGACCTTCCTTCCTCAACAAGCCGCCTCGAGACCCTTGCCCGATTTCCTGCCAAGCTCCTCCCCACCCGACCCAGCAATCTTTAACAACCTGTCGCAACAAACACACTCTACCCAAAACGGCAACGGTGTCGGCAACGGCAATGGCAACAGAATACAACATCGGCTGTCGGCAGACTTTAGGGCGAATGGGGCGGCAGCATACACGAATGGCAACGGCGCTATGCCTGTTCCAAACGGCCTGCCTCACCAAATTCCCAACGGAGGCTCGCGACATAGAGGGACAATGAGTCTGGGAGCATTTGACGGCCCACGGAGTCCTCCGAATACGAAAAGTGATGCCCCACATCAGTACGAAATTTGGGCACCGGCAAGACTTACTAACTCTTACCACGCAGATACTTCACACGTCCCTTGCAAGTTCTTCAGGTCAGGACAGTGCCAGGCTGGCAAAGCTTGCCCCTTCTCACACTCAACTGATGTCTCCACCGTCGACACGCCTTGTAAATACTTTGCCAAGGTACGAGGGGCCAAACTCGAGGTCCTCACCGCCATGCATGTACTGACTTACCGGCCAGGGCAACTGCAAGTTCGGAGCAAAATGCGCACTGGCACACGTCCTTCCAAATGGAAGAAGGGTCAATCGACCGAATGGACCTGTTGGAGGGCAGCTCAACCTCGGCGGCAGGTTGGATCCTCAATTATACCAGCAATCAGACCCTGCTTTGGCACACTCACTTCTAGCTCAGCAAGCGAACGGAGCTCCACTACCTTTTGGTCACCAGATCCCTCCGTATGCGGAGAACGAATACGCTATGCAACAGAAGCTGAACGAGGACGTGCCAACAATAGACACGGGCTACACATCACACCATGATTCAACGTATGGCTCTCCTCGAGACGATAGTCGGTTACCAATCTCGCCCATCGCCCATCTCAGTGCCCTTGATGCACCCATGCCAGCCTCCTTCGACAGTCAGGGCATCTCCTACATCGCCAGGCACGGCGCCGTTGCGGCGTCTGTCCCTTCCAAATTTGGTCTCGAATCGCCTCCTGGATCACTACCGAAGAAAGTCGCTCAACCCACGGATGCTGTCAGGACTTTACACAGCTCAGTATATCCAAGAGAGGTCCGTGCAAGAGGTCCAGATCTAGGATCATCACCTTTAGGATCTGGCGATGAGGGCTTTGGCCAGCGCATTATGCATTCTAAACGAATAGCCAGACCCGGCGTGATGTCAGCAAGTCTACCCAGAGGTCGAGGGCATGTGAGTGATGACTGGGATGATGGCTTTATCTTTGGTGGAGAAGAAGACTTTCTCCCCACCAGCCTTGATGATCTACTTACCCCACAAGAGAAGATGCGAAGGCTATCGAGAACAGAGAAGGAACCTAAAAACCGGCGCGACAGCCTCAGTGGGCTGGGCACCCCGACCGATTCATTGAGTAAAGTGGGCTCTCCAGGCACAGGCAGCCCGTCCCGCTACGGTACTTTCTTTGCCCGCCAAAAGCAGGATGAAAGTAGCAATAATGCTGCTTCAGCATTTGGACACGTTGGCTCTCCTCTCCGCAATTCCTCTCTTCATACGCTCGCCAGCCCCTCTCTCCGTGCCACGAAAGTACCAGGTGACATATCGCCAGCCTTTGCCAGTCCACCTCGTCAATCCTCCATGTCCATGATATCTCAGCAGCTAGCACGCGCACGGATCTCGTCTCAAACAGCAGAGTCGAATGACAATGCCAACCCTAGTACTAATTACAACAACAGTCTCCAGCCTGGTTTGACTCGCCACGCTTCCTTATCCTCCAATACCACGAATCGCGTGCTCTCGTCTTCTAGCGCTAGCGGCACCGGCAGGATTGACAAAGAGCATGGGGAGGGTGTCTTCTCTATGGAAGAAGAAGAGGACGATCATCGGAAACGATATAGCGGGAACGCGTGGGGATACAACTCTGGGAAAGCCTCTCCTCGGTTGGGCGCCATTGGCTCTGGTAGAGGCAGTGGCGTAGAAGGAAAGGATTACTGGAACGGAATTGCATGAAAGGGCGCACATTCTTGAGATTTGGATCCTTGGATCGGAGAGTAGTGCTTGACGATACCCTGCCTTCTGTTCTAGAAGGCATTGGAACACTTGAGCATGACGCTCGTCGGGATGACTATCATGTGAAGCAGACACGGTTTGAGGCGGCTTGGATGACTAGCGATTAGCGTGCAGTTGTTTTGTGCTCGCATTTTAAGCGGTAGAGTATCTGCTTGGTGCAAATGGTCGTTTGGAGCTTGGTGGTCCTTTTTGGGTCATCTCCGTGGTTGGCACGAGGGTCGATAGCACAAAGACGTCGAGCTGCTCCTGAAGCTAGAAGAGCAGATGGAAAACCCCGACAGAAAATAGAGGTCGATTGTCTGTATAGTCATCGATCAAATTCAAAATCTGTGGACGGAACAAAGAGTAATATACATATTCTAGACAAGATCGGAATCTAGACACATTCACGCCTATAATCTTACAGCTCATCCTTCTCTCTTCTCTTCCTCTCCTCATCCTCCTCCTGCAGCACCTCCTGCACATTCTCCCCTCCTCCCTCCGCCACAATCTTCTCCCCCTGTCCCTCCGCATCTTTGAACACCTTCGCAATCTCTTCGTCAATCCCCGTCCACTCCGGCACCTGTCTCCTCGCCCGGCTCAACTTCGGCTCCTTCGTCTCCGGGTTATTACACAAATCGATTGTCCGCGCCTCCTTTAGACTCTCATCAGAACACCACGTCTCGCACCACAGCCACTCCTGCGGTAAACTGTGGATCTTGAGCACGTGCTGCATGTGGTTCGGCAGATCCTGATCTAGATTGCTCAAACTGGCCGGGTCCGCGGATAGTTGGTGGTATTGTTGTCTTAACCGGTCGCCGGCCGCCATTTCGCGGAATTTGATCAGGTCGACAACGTAGAGGGCTGAGATGTGGTATGGGCGACCGCGGAGAAAATTGGCCCAGTAACCTGTTTTCCAGAAACGGAATCCTTCCATCGAAGTGCGTGAGTCGCACATGGGGGTGAAGCCGTAGGCTGCACCTTCCAGGTCGTGGGTGACGAGGTCATACATGTCTGTTCTCACGATCTGGTCTGCGTCGACGAAGATGACCTTGTCAAGGGAGGTCGGAAAGAGGACGTCGAGAAAGAGGATCTTGTAGCCCCAGATCTCGCGCTGTTTCTCGGATTGGGCGCGCAGCCAGTGGGGCCATTTGTAGGTGATGAGTGAATATTGGAAATTGTAGTGGGTGGCGAGTGTGGGGAGGGAGGCTTTGAAGGAGGGGGAGAGAAATTGTTCGATGAACCAGAATTTAACGGTGTGTTGCGTGTGCCTCATCACGCTGACCATCATTATGTTGAGCATACGCTCATAGAGATGGCCGCTGGCTACGGAGAAGATGTTGATGTCTGCGTGCTTGGGAGCGGATGGGGCGAGGCCGATGGTGGTGAGGAGAGACGAGGCGAACTTGGAGGCTTTGGAAAGGTAGTCCATTGGTGTGCCGGGCTTGACGGATTCTTCGAGTACGTCTTCCTCTTCTTGGCCAGCTTTGCGGGATAGACGCGGGTAGAGGGTCTTTCCTTGGAAGCTCATCAGGGTGATATCAGTACTTTCGTCGCCAGGCTGTGGGTTGTAGCCTTGCTGTCCGGCGCTGTCGATATGGAAAATCTGTTCGCTTCGGCCCGGTTGGAGCTGGATCTTCCAGTATCCTGGGTTGGCTTTGAATTGGAAGTAGCCAAGATTAGCCATTATGATTGTGTCCGCGAAGTGAGGATCCTTTTCTGTCCCAAGGTAGAGCTGAACCCCTCGTGGAGGAGGTCCGACGGTGATATCCCTTGAGTGACCCTCAATAAGGACATGTTCTAGTTCATAGATTGCATCAACATCTACACCTTCTTTGAGCGCGCTGAGCTTGATGTTGTCAAGATCGTGGACAGACTCTTTGGGAGCAACAAGCCAAGCGGGAGGGACATCGAGCGCCAGATTCAGCAAAGCTTCTTTGGGCAGGCCGCTAAAGCTTGCTTTGAGGTCCCGCAAGTCTCCATCCTGGGTGAAAGTCGGTCTTGCGTCAAGAACATGGCGGTAGAACCTCTTCACAGGTAGCTCCTTCATTTTCTCCTTCGGGTTGAGATATAGCTTGAGATGGACACCACTTAGCTCAGACAACACCTTCAAAATAGGTATCCAGCGCTGGGCTATCTCGCTTGTTGGGTCTATCGATGCGACGAGGTGAATCGATGAGGTCTCCGCGTCACCAGTCTGGATCACGGTATGATTTCTGGCAAACCCGTCGAATTTGTTCATGCGAATCGTGGGGGCTGACTCGAAGATGCCTTCTGGCACATCGGAGATTGTGGAGAGGGCGATAGTTGAAGACAGTATAGCAGCATTCAATGGGTACTCTGCTTGTTTCCCGGGAAAGAGGGCTGTGATGGCTGCATTTGCTGGGTCAATGCGTTTGGAACGCTCGAATTGAAGCAACTGATCAAAGTCGCTCGCCGTAAAATCAGCGTCCTTGGGTAATGGTCCAACCACCCTGCCATTAAGCATCAAAGCTTGCTGTCCGGGCTGAAAGCCAAGAGTCTGAACGACCGGACTGAAAGACTGCCAGAAGTCATTGGCTTGGTCAACAGCTTCGCGAGAATACTCCGCGTTCCAAAACTTGTCTAGCCGGCTTTTCGAGGAATTGTCTTGCTCTTTGGTCTGTCCGAGGACTGTCTTGAGATCCAGAGTGGATTCCAGCCAATGGATATCAAAGTTCCGATGGCCGTCTTTCATCTGCTCCCAAAACATGATTGAATGGGGGAAGAATTCCGATTTGGCGCCGCTGTGAACGAACAACAGCTCAACACCTTCATGCTTTTGGCAGAAGGTTACGGCCGACATCAAAAGGTCTGAACCTTTCTCGGAGTCCAGATCGGCGACTACCAACAATTGTACAGTCCCATGCTCCGATGGATGTCCATCGATCCGCGCCAGCAGACGTGGTAACTTTTCGAATATAACAACGTGCTTGGATATCAAGTCTGCTACGTCAATGATGACGATGTTACTTTCGTCTTCAGGGATGATTAGAGCGTTACGATGCGTGATAGCCCTCTCTAAATATTGACCAGCCAGCCAGGTATCCTCGGGAATCACCTCTTCATAAACTTGGCGCTGAATTGTTCGAAGGTCCATGTCAATCTTCTGGCTCATCGTCTGTAACCACGCCTCATTTCGAGGCATCGCCACTCCATTGGCGAAGAGTGGCGCGGGAATTTCATCCGCTCCGAGTCGTTTGAGGTACTCCTTTGTACCATGAACTCGAGATTCAGACTCCGTCGCGTCAAGAACAGTCCTAAAGTCGGATACATGTTGGTCTCTGCGAAGGCTTCGATCCTTGATGGAAGAATCGAAATTGGCCTTTTGGGGGAGCGAAACTCTCTTGCCAACTGCAGACTATTGCGTGTTAGCAATTGAAACCATAAGTCCGAAAGGCAACCTACTGCTTCCAAGTACGCGAAGACAGCACTGAGTCCGTATGTGTCCAAGAGATGGTATACGATTTTCGCTTGATCTATAGCAGCCGCTGAGGTTGTCATAGGCACAATTCCAAACCGAATTGGTATCTTGCGCTTGACGAAAGTCTGCAGGGATCCCACGAGCAGTTCGACATCTTTCACATCAGTCAGATCAAGCGGTATGATGACGTTGTGTATATCGCGACGGACTTGAGGCAGTTGACCCGGGTACGTTCGCTGCAGAAGCTACGCGGCAAAATGAGTGTTTGAGGTATGTCCGAATATGAACTAATACTTACTGCAGAAGTATGGGTGGGCCAGGCGCCATATCGCTTGTCTTTCTCGATGTCGTTAAGCCAGACAATGATTCTACCACCCTCGAGGTTATCACGGTAGTCATAACGTGGTGTGTCACCTTCTACTTTAGAACTCGCAATGGCCTCATGCGATAGAATCTGGATTGCCTCTGATCCACTGAATCCAATCTCACGCAGGCTATTCACAATGGAGCGTTCGCGTCTCAGTTGTTCGAGCAGTCCGAAAGCGTCCATTTGTCGAGCTTGAACTTGCAGCCCGTTCATCCAAATAACATTGTAGCCTGCTGGTAAAAAGAGATTACGATTGATGCTGTGTTCTTCCACAAAATCTGTAGATACATTACGTTTGGTTATTGCTGAAGAGTGCTTGGGAAAGTCTTGAGAGACCTTCACCAGAGTGTCAAAGGGATCATCGCTGGCCATAATGAAGCTTGCAGTTTTGAGGCCAAGACCTAATAGCTCTTTGGACGACAGAGGCTTGAGATCTGCTACTTCTTCGGTCTCGAGCAGGAACTCATCCGTAGCCGCTTCTGTGCCTGCCGGAAGTTCTTGATCATCCGCATCTTCTAATCCAGCACTTCTGTCATCAATGACGATATAGTCCGTTCTCTTGAGAGCAAGCTCGATCCCATATCCATTCACTGCCAATGGCCTTGCTGATTGAGACTGAGAAGGTCTATACCGAATTCGATAAGTTGTTCGTCCATTGCGAGCCGTGCTACTTATTGTTTGGTGGAATTGACCGAAAAGAGGCGATGTGATGTCGGCGTACAGTATTGAGGGAGCTTCGACCGCTTTAGAGCTTACATCGAGGACGCGGTCAAATGGCAACCTCTCTGGATTTCTGGGCCTTGTTAGCTGGGCGTATCCCCGGTACGTGGGGGTCCAACCTTACTTCAATGCGCCAACATCCTGCTGGGCTCGGTCCAAAGCGGGTGAGCAATATTGCTTCCCATCGAAATGCACCCAGACTGGACATGCTGCATCTTGCGCTGCCATCAAAGAAGGTTTCACGGAGGCATCGTAATAATGGTAATGGGCTTCTATTCGGGGAGCAGCGGAGTGTATGGACAAGGCGAATTGAAAAGAAGACATCGCCTCGGCATTCATGATATGTCCATCGTCCTGCAGGACCTGTGTAAAGGTGTTATACAGCTCCTGGTCCGAGCTGCAATCAGCAAAGCGCCCCTCAGCAATTCGATCGAGGATGGGGAAATAGGCGGTGGAGTTTTCTTCCGCAGCTGTTTCCCTGCAAAATGTAAGCCCTCCAAGCACGCCGGATCTGAAGTTTGAAAGTCACCAACAGCAGCTCTAGTATATAGGGAGGAGCATTGAAAGAAGCCTGGAGAGCGACGTTCACATTTGGACCGGCAAGAGCATGCCGGACTGTCACAGCGGACGACACCAGCAGCACGCCGAGGAGCTCAGACGGTAGTAGAGAGAGATGCATGGCTTTGGCCTCCTTAGCTTCTCCAAATTTGCTGCTGTTTAGGATACACCAATCATTTCTGTTGTATCACCAGGGCATTGACGCAGTCCATGACATTGAGACATGGAGCGGCACGCATCCCATCAATTTGACACGCAGTTGTATTTTGAACAAGTGAGCTTCCACCTTACTCATAATGGCCAGATTTATTCTTTGCCATCGGACTCGGATCATCTTATCAGCCGTTCCGATGTTTAGCCACCGCCAGAAATTGGGGGTTTTCGGATTTCCAGCCCCCCTCGGCCTCCATTTGTGTCACCCTCACAGACTAAATTTACTTCAGATATTCAAAAAGTTGCAGTCTTTCGATGGAGTCAACGAGGTAACGTTACCAAGTCGTCGGCTCCATGAGTACGCAGTAGCCGCTGCTCTCACTTGTTACAACCTTTTAAAACAAAAATTATTGACGATATCGAGCAAGATGAACACGTTCGAACAGCGCCTCCAACAATTGGCTTCAAATTCAAATTCCCGTGAAACAACCATCACACCTCCTCCACCGAACGGTTCCCGGAAAAAGCCTTCCTCTAATTCACTTCCTTGCTCTACCCTCGACGTTTTTACGACAACCCGTTTCAAAGGAAATCAACTTGCAGTGATCCATGTCCCTTCCTCACTGCCTCTTCCCGCTTCAGTTCTTCTTTCGCAGGAAACCAAACAAACGATAGCGCGCGAATTCAACTTTTCCGAAACCGTCTTCCTCCATGACGCTGTCGCTGGGACGTCGGATCGGCGACTCGACATCTTCACGCTCAAAGAAGAACTCCCCTTCGCCGGCCATCCCATCATTGGAACCATCTGTCACGTGTGTCAGAGCGAGGAGCCTCCTTTGGAGAGCGTGACTCTGCTTTGTAAAGCAGGGCCCATCATGGGACGGTATGATCCAGAGACAAAGCTCGCAGAGGCAGAGATTCCACACAATGTGAGGATCCATCAGGCACCCGTATCTGGCAGAGCAGTCCTGAAGGCACAGCCATATCTTAGCAGAACTTCTGTAGTAACCAACGAGCTTCGTGTGGTCTCGATTGTCCATGGAATGTCCTATGTGCTCATCCAGGTGCCTTCGATATCCCCTCACCTCGAAAAGCTCGAAGTAGGCGGTCCTAGCGTTGACTGCGATTCTGTGAAATTAGATGAAGGCTGGACTCCTTCCTTTATTGGCACCTACTTTTACGCCATCACTTCACACAGCAGTGACAAAATTGTTAGGCTGAGGACAAGGATGCTGGAGCCGAGTGTTGGCGAAGACTCGGCGACCGGTAGTGCAGCAAGCACGCTTGCGTCGTTCCTGGCTCTGAAGGACGGTACAGGGAAAATGACATTTTATTACTCTATTGAGCAAGGTGTTGAGATGGGGCGGGCAAGTGAAATTCAAGTGAAAGTGACTTTGGATGCAACTGGAAAAGCCGTTGAAAAGGTGGTTTTGGCGGGGAGGGCAGTCCGTAAGTGCACTTTTCGGAGCAAATATCCCCCAATTTACACGGTGTTTCAGTCGCGAGACATTTTTCGGGAGCAAACGACTCGGGTTACTCACGAGACCTCTCTTACAAACTGACCGTTTGCCTTAAAGTAATTATGCTGACTTCGAAATGTGTAGGCGTCACGCAAGGGGTTCTGTATCTGCCTGAGAGCAGGACAAGTACGTGAAGTATTCAACATACATTTCTCATCCTCGCCACATCGTGGAAGTGAAGTCTCTTCAATGATGCTCGGACAGGAATTCCAGAGGAGTAGAACCTTGTGTCGTGCCATTTCCTTTGATTATAGCATCTCAATGAAGATGTGATATCAGGAACAGACGAATCGTTGCGTATACAGTCCGTCGAGTATATCAATCAAGTATTCTCGAATGTACTCCTACCCATACGGAGCATGGCAACACCATTCAGGCAAGCCGCCAAAACAAAGTGGCAATCTTGTGTACTAGCGTCTTCCAGGTCTCGTGCTTTCAATGGGTAAAAGCCAAGAAATTCTGGCACTCGATGTGCAGAAACAGTCCAAAGGCTGCTTCATGGGCCATAAGCTTCGGACTTGATATGCAATTTGTCAGCATTCAAGGGGGATTCTACCATAGCAACTGCCACATTTTCTGGCAGCGCGCCTACAGTGGATGGACATGAGAGCAGGTCGACCTGGTATTTACCGTGGGATCTTGTCCAGGATCAGGAATATGAAAATCAAAGTCTGGATAAAGGTTCGAGTGCTCCGAGAGGCAGCTTAGGATGTTACACGGCAGAACCTGTGTTGCAAGTACGACTGTCCCAGGCAGTGCATTACGAGGACTTGACCTTCGATCTGCAATCGAGAATATGAATGCAGATCCCTCTTACAGCGGTTGGGTAGTATGCCAGGGTTGTAGGGATAGATCTGTTGCTGAACATGGGCCGGTATCGGGCACGGTATCCAGCCGTCGAGGTAGGCATCTGCGACTGATGTGACCTCGAGAGTATTTCGAGCCCTGAGGCCTCATCATCATACTCCAATTTCGTTTCAAGTCACAAGTACAGGATCTAACCACTAACAATTATTGGTTACCAGTACATGAGACGGCTCGGGCGACAGTCGACGTAGACCCACGATTACTTGTCGGGCTGTAGGGGCCAAGATGGCGTGGATCTCGCACTGGTAAACTGATCTCTGCCAGATCCAGGATTGGAGCTGACCCGGAAAAGTCTCTGCCAAGCCATTACCACTCTGCCACGGCCCACCAGAGACATAACTTGAGAGAGAGAGAGAAAGAGAGAGAAAGAGAGAGTATGGGTTCGAAGAATGGCGCGAGCACGTAGTCGAAGGATCTATGCAACCATGGCTCCCGTACTTCCTTTCACTTGAGACCCAAAAGAGTAGTGTGATCCAAGTCATGCGGTCTTTTATAAGTTAGGACCCTTAATGGACAGCCTCAGGAGTAAGGACAGAGTCAAGGCTTGATGTCGCCAGCAGATGTCCGATCATCGACTGGGAAGCTGTTGCCGACTGTGACGCGCTAACCCTTCCGCTGTCCAATCCTTTTGGTGATTGACACGCGACCCGCACCAGGCTTAAAGTATTAAAGTACTAGTACTTACTTTAGTGAAATCGCCGGTCCATCTTCCCACGTTCCCCCTGACCCAAAGTTGAGATGCCTTGTGCCACAGGCCAGAAGCAGGTCGATTCCTCAAATAGATATTGAAACTTTTGCAAGCCAGGCAAAATGCGTAACGAGTTGAAGAGTACTGTAGTGAGTCGGGGCATAAGCGTTGAGCCTGAAAAGCGAATTACTTTACCTAGTCAGCCTGTTGGCGTCCTTGAAGAGGACTGCAGTGTCTGGTTTGGGCTGAATGGGGGGAAGTGTCTTCGATAGCCCTATGCAGGAAAATGCAACATCGCATAAAGTTCAGCTCATCTTCAGACGCATCCAATTGTAACGTATCAGATACTTGGAAGGAGTGATCATGTCGCTGACGCTGCAGCCCCACCAATATGATATCCTGCCTTGTAGAAGTTTCTTTGGGAGACGGATCTGCCATGTCCAGCCTGGCCCCAGTCACCACTACCGGTAAGCCCGTCGTCAAGGCTTACTTGCCCGATCGGTTGTAAAGCCTTGTCCTTTGGACGGCGGGGGAGTAAAGAGTTGTGACATGGCTTTTAAATGCATAATGATAACGACTGTAATAACAACAATAATACTAATAAGTACCCCGTACTTGTTTACAAGTTGAAACATGTGCAATGTGCAATGTGCAATGTGCAATGTGCATGAAGATTGCTGCCGTTAGCCCGTTGTAGGTGGCATACATAAGGTAAGAGACGGGAAGGAAGAGGAGAAGCGGGAGCTTGTGTCGCAATATGTATGTAAGGTAAAGTACCTTCAAGCTTATGTATTGCAGAGAATCAAGGGCGCGGTTGACAACAGAAACCAAGGTAGTACTGTATTATTACCGTAGTGTAGGACTCGACCTAGGGGAGGACCGGAAATAGATTATTACAAAGTCCAAGCTTGTGATAGGTGGAGCACCATACACAGAGTAATATTGCCGCTTGAAAATTGAAAATTGAAAATTGCAAATTGATAGGGGATATTCGTAAAGATACTTTCGAGCTTTGCTGACTTAGTAGGTACTCTACTCGTCAAGCAGAAAGGAAGCCGCGTCCTCTTACCCCTTTGCTGTTCTTGTCAAAGAAACCAAAGAAACCAAAGAAACGGAACACAACACCTATTCATTCTCTCATTCTCATTCTCATTACCGTCATTATTATTGTTATTATTGTTACTACCTAACACTGTCCAGTCGTCGATCAGCTCCTGCTTCTCACCTCACATCTTTCTGCCCATTATCATTTGATAACCATCTTCATTGTGATTGAACCTCCAATAGCTAGCAGCATGATAACGATGACAATAATATTCCTCACCCTCAAAACACCCACACCTCGAAGCATTGAGCCACCTCCGCCGCACCACTACTGACCACGACACCCTCCTTAGAACTGACCTCTCCTTTTTTGTACCATCCCACCTCGTTGCCTTCCTTCGACCGTGACACCGTGTCATATCCATTGCAGCTCTATCCTCTTCCTCTTCCTCTTCCTCGGCCAGCGGCTTCCAAATTGTCTCGGAGATAGCCCGCCTCAAGTGTTTGCTCCCTTAGGCCAACACAAACACAGTTTGCATATCATATCATTTTATATCATTCGTAAAACCGACGGACTCGTGTACATGATAACTATCAAGTCGGGGTTTGCTTCGTCATTTAAGGGTTGAGCGGACTCGAACGGTGAGAGAGGAAACAAACCGCACGGCAACCGAAGTTCTGTAACTCATCAACAAATAAACCCGGCATCAACAACATCCTTCTGACAACCTATTACCATTGCGGGCATTGGACTCATCATGACATATTGAACTCACCTGGCTCAGACTCTGGTGTTTTGAATCTACGGCTGAGGCGCTACCCCAAACGCCTCCAACACATTCTCGATTCTTGTACCACATCACCGCCAAGCGCCATGTCTCCCCACAATAGCTCCTCCACTACATCCTCCAATGATGGGGCCGCCTTTCCTTGGATACTCGAACATCTTCTCGCATACCCGGGCACCTACGAGATCCCCTTACGAACAATGTATACACTTAATTCGACACCGCAAGCCCAGCAACACCAACGTCAATCCCTTCAGCCCGGCACTCCCTCTTTATCCTCAAGTGCATCAAGCGCCGGTAGCTCTCCAGCATCTCCAAACTTCCCACCGGAGCGCCAGCAAAACCAATTCGCTGCCCAAAGTGCTACAGACCACTTCAAAAACTGCCTGATGACACACATCAGTAATCTACCTTCCCAGCCCTTCTCGCTACCCCCATCATTCATTACATCTTTCGTCCGACGTTGCTTCCCGGCAGAACTACACCAGGTCGATTTCACGCAAGCTTTGACGGCATTGGATTACTTGAAAGATCTTGAGAATAGAAGGAAGCGAGAGCTTACTGTGGCCTTACAAAGACTGGGGTTGGACACTGCAATGGTAGAGAATGCTGGAGGGGAAATAAGCAAGAATGCAAAGATATCGGAATGGGTTCTCAGCATGCAGGGCAAGGAGAAGAAGGTCGAGGCATTGTATTCACAAGTGTACATTGGCCTCCGTCGCTGGGTATGGACTCTGACGACTTCCCCAAAGTTTACCGCTGGTCACTGACATAATATCTAGACCCTCATCAACGAAATGCGCCTTGAGCCTTTCAGCAAAGCCAACAGCATCGCCATGCTCAACACCCTCTATCCACCTTCCATGAATACCGCTCCGACTCGTCAAATAACGCTTCACATCCTCACCTCTCAACGCAGCGCCTTTTTCCGCTACATCCAAGCTGTTGAGAAGAATGGTAAAGGTATCCTCAAGAACCTCGAACATCAAGGTCAATGCCCTGGCGACGCCAATGGCTGGACAGTTGTCAGGGATGTCGTAGACAAGTACCTACGTGCGGCCAACGGAGTGATCGAAGAATGCCTCGAGGTCTCGGGACCAGAGTATTTCGACCCAGAAATCGAAGCACACCGCCGCAGTGACCGAAGAGCGGACTCTGGGGTGAGCTTCGCTACTGGCGATCGGCCTTCCACCAGCAGCACCACAGGCAGTAAAAGCAATACCTCTACCAAAGATAAGCCCCTTCCAGCGTCTCCAGCACACTCGGGGCCATCTGTGCCACCAACGCCCAAAAAGCGGGGAACCACACTAGAAAAGATTGCAAGAGAGATTCGAAACCTCCGATCGCGCAATGATGTGAAAGAGACATCTGGCAACTATAGCAGCGAAGTGAAAGATCCAAAAGCTCGCTCTCTGAAGAAGATGAAATCAACAAGCTCAATTGGCGGAGCAAAAGCCAAACATGCCAGAATGGGCAACGACGAAGCGATGACGGACTTCAACATCGACGATGCGAGGCGGCAGCGTATGATATGGGAGGCGCAGCGGGAGAAAGAAAATCAAGTACCTGATCCCGCCAGAATGGGTGTGAAGCCGCTTGGGAGGAGCATCGATCTAGAGGCTTGAACAAGGGAGTGTCCTTTTCTTTTTGTACTCGGTTTATTGAGACTTAGCGAAGGGTAGCGAGGGCGTTTGAATCGCCGGAAGGGTTTTATGAGGGCGCGGATGTGAAAACCACAGCGGGACCACAAAGCATTGCAGCATCAGGTTACGAATTCCAACATCTCTTCTCGCGGGAGCCAGATGGATGATCTGACGGATGGGAAAAAAGAGTGCATGGTGAATGAAGACCGATCTCATGTATAACGAACATGTATTATTGTTGATCACGGCCTATGAACATTGAAAGGCGAAAAAGAATTGTACTGCTCTATCAGTGTAATGGTGGTACAGTGATTTAGCAAAACGTTGTAGAGACTTTTGGTACCTCATGTTGATACTACTACTCTCTGTAAAAAAGTAAACAATGTTCGGGAAATTGCCCTGAGTCAGCCTAATCCAGCTTAGCGTGAAAGCTCAACTGCAAATCGATTGTTTGCTTTATCTCATTCCTCTGGCAGAGTGAAGTGCGAGAATGAATCTCTTTGACGAAATAATACCCAAACAGTCATCGTCTGGCATTGGTAGCCTCCTATGAGTTCATTATCAGTATCGACGAATGCCTTGGCATCACCATTGGCCACGCACCGCAACAAGGAAAAGCCTGCCGATTTGAATGTCCGCAATGTTGTGCTTGGAGACATCCTTTTCAAGACGTGGTATCCGTCTTTCTATCCAGAGGAACTGGTTGGCAGGGAGCTTGAGAGACTCTTTGTCTGTCAATGGTGCTTCAAGTACTCCAAGGACCTCATGCCTTACCTAGCACACACAGTCCGTGCATCTCACACTTGGTGAATCTTGCACTGGCTAATGAGGTACGCTAGAAAGTATGCGCCTTGAAACATGAAGGCCCCCCTGGAAGACCAATTTACTCGCGAGACCTGCACGCTATCTACGAGGTGGACGGCGAGGAACATCAGGTTGGTTCCCCCAATTATCTCAATTACTGAGCTTGGCGCTCACCGTCACCCCCCAGTTTTTCGCCCAAAATTTGTCCCTGTTTGCGAAGCTCTTCCTCGACAATAAGTCAATCTTCTTCGACGTCAGCTCCTTCAACTACTACCTCCTCGTCCACATCCCTAACTCCACCAGCTCGCATCATCCCCAGATCGTCGGCTTCTTCAGTAAGGAAAAAATGAGTTGGGACAATAATAACCTCGCCTGCATCCTCGTGTTCCCGCCCTGGCAGCGTAAAGGCCTTGGCAAAATTCTCATGGGTGTTAGCTACGAACTTAGCAGACGAGAGAACCGCCTTGGTGGGCCAGAGAAACCATTGAGTGAGTTGGGCAGGAAAGGATATATGCGATTCTGGGAGGCTAGAGTTGCGAGGGCGATTCTGGAAGTGAAGGCCAAGAGAACGCTGAGTGTGGGGGAGCTTGCGGAGGCTTGTTGGGTGCTGCCTGAGGATGTGGTGGGCACGTTGAAAGACATGCGAGTGCTGACAGCAAGTAAGAGGGCCGATGGTGCTGCAGTAATTAGCAAGGCGAAGCTGAGGGAGTACGTCTTGAATAGAGGGTTGGATCCTACGCCGCCAATCAGTGAAGAAGGCTTTCTGGACAAATGGGTACCTGGACCTGGGGAGGGTGAGGTCTAAATCTTCGGAATGTGACCCATACATAGTTCCAAAACCTCTCACAGCCCATACACTCGGATAAAGTGTTCGGATCTTCACCTTTACTGCTGCGGCACAAGCTGGTCTAAGACTTGACTCAGACTGTGCTCGAGTCAAGCAGACTGAGACCGAAGGCCATCTCGCCAACAATCGAGTCTACATCCTTAGAGAGCTGAAAGTTGGCATGATAAAGGATGTTTTTGGGCTCGGAGCGAAGCTCAGCTTGTTGAGTGTCTGTATGCGGGATCCTGCAGGATGCATACGTCGTCTCGTTTCAAGAGTGGACATGCTTTGGTTTGGGGCGAGGCGAACGATGACGACGAGCCTCTGATTCGAAGAAATTTGTGGAGGCATTGCGGCAGGTGTCCTACTTGAGCGGATGACTGCCAGCAAGGCTCTTGTCGTCGATGCTACGACACTCTGCATAGCAGCCAGAATGCATGGATTGAGGGCCCGAGTTTTCTTTCGTGCAACTCTGATCCTTGCTATCAAGTCAAAGGCTTTGAATTTGAGTACCGAGCGACACCCTTTCTGTAAACCATTGACGCCTTCACCCTCCGAAGACCAAAAATAAGGAAACTTTGGTTCTCAGAAGCTACAGGCATCTGCCAAGACACAAGAATTAACACCTCGTTCTGCCAAGCGAATATGCTGTTGCATCCTTCCACTGCTTCACGCTTCTTCACCAATCTAGCAAACTCCACACGTTCTAAAGCTTCCACACTCTCTTCATTTCCTTTGTTTCCCGACTGCTTCCTAGATTGTTCTCACGAATTCATTCACAGGTAGTATAGACACCCTGCTACCACTCAACCCAAACCCACAACCTTCGGAGTCTCCAATTCACATCTCCTTCGTGTATCGACATGGCCTCCGCTTCCATCAGCAGCATCAAAACAGTCGCACAGAATCAGCATACCGAGGCAATGACCATGTGCGGGCCCCATTGAGATTCCTGCGACTACAAACACTGACCAATATCACAGGCTGTTTGACTCTGGCGAAGACTCCGATTTCGAAGTCAAATGTGGCAACCGTGTCTGGTAATTCTACTTCTCCGATTAAATCCTTCCTGGTCGTCAAAAAGTTGTGGGTTGTATGACCTGTTTCGAGAGATGATCACACTCGGACAGAATCTTGTACATCCAACCACGTCTCAAAGGACAATGCTGACTCCGAAAATATATAGGCAGCTGCACCGCGTTCTTCTCCGCTCGGGGTCTGAGTACTTCAAGAACGCATGTAGTGCAAAATTTGAGGTATGTGAGGAAGGGCTGCAACACTTTGTTCAATGTGGCCAATATTGACACTGAGTCATGGAAGGAGGGTTGCCGTGGTAGTATCGAGCTCAAGGAAGAGGATCCCCAATACGCAGGGATACTACTGCGGTATTTCTACGCCCACGACTACCAGATCGACGACAACGGAAAGCCACCTCTCGTTGTCCACACACGCGTTTACGCCATCGCAGAC
The DNA here is from genome assembly GCA_009733775.1 of Alectoria sarmentosa. NCBI lineage: Eukaryota > Fungi > Ascomycota > Lecanoromycetes > Lecanorales > Parmeliaceae > Alectoria > Alectoria sarmentosa. The sequence goes on from WOGZ01000006.1 coordinate 133,350, forward strand.
AAGTACGGCGTGGGCCTGTTGAAGGATCTTGCCAAAGGAAAGTTCGCAAACGCCCTGAACAACGCGAGAGTCTCCGATATACCAAGCTTCATTGCGGCAATAGAGACCATCTACACCACTACCTTAAGCTCGGATCGAGGCTTGCGCGACTCCATCCTTCCGAAGCTGAAGGAGTTTAGGCAGCAATTGCGAGACAATGACGAGTTCATGAACTTGTTCTCATCGGGCATGGGTGATGGGGACTTCGCGGTTGAGGTGATGGATGCATGGGCCGGTTTGAGCCGGACAAGGCGCAGCTAGGACTCTCACGGCTGTGATGTGTATTACGGCTCGAGACCATCGATATTGTGTTACTGGGTACTAGAATCTGATTCGATGCTGCTAGAAATCCTGCTACCATTGGTAGTGAACCTGATTACTCCAGAAGAGGGTAGATCCGTCGAAAATCAACATGGTCATCGACTCCGGTGCTTCCTCGCTGATCGTGATTGCTTTGACACGCTCCTGCCTGGCCATACTTGGTGTGAAAACAACCAGCGTCACCGAACATCCATGGAACCTCAGCACTAATCCCTTTCGAAAACTTCCAGGTTTGCATTGATACTGTTTTCAAACTTGTTCGATCTTCATGAAACATCAATACATGCCCCTTCCGTCCACCCTCAGCATCTTCTCGACAAATAAATCCCTTCGACATTATTTCCCAAATGTTAGACCAAATCAAGAAGCCAGAGGGGACAGGTGCTACAACGGAAGCCAAAGCCACGACTCAGATTTAGATGTTGGAGTGTACAAGATGACAACAGAACGAGGGTCCTGTCCAGGAAGTACGTGGGCGAGCTGCAGAGTGTAATGGGATCCAGTTGCAGCAGGGGAGCCTCATTTTCATGTGCCCAATAACATTGTACTTTACCGGACATGGCCGCAAGCCCGAGTTGGGTAACAACAGTCCCACCCTAGTCTATGTCTATGGTCAAGGGGGCGGGCCCTCCGTGAAGGAATCACACACACACTAATACGACCCTTTGCACCCCTTGAAGGCCTCGGTGGCTATTCTGCGCCCTTGTTTTGAAGAGCTGTGGGTCGCACCCACTCCTCCAGCCACATCCTTCCCTCAGCGTTGAGCCGATACGACCTCATCTCCCCTTTGCAGATGTATCCTGAACGACGGTTTCGACAGCTCGGCGCTTGTCTTCTCCAGCCTCGCCATCCTTGGTCTTGGACGAAGACCCTTTCCCTTCTTTCTCCTTTCCCTTGTGAGCTCTTTGTCCTCGTCGACCTAGGACGATGTTTTCAAGAGCCTTTAGCTCGTACCATCTGATTTTTGTCAGCATTTCAGATCAGAAAGCGTTAGCAGTCTTACCTCTCTTCGAACGTTTCCAGAACCCATGTCTTTGGGCTTTCGGTCAGGCGAATGGAGTCGCACCCCGGGGTCATGATACGGTTCCGGAGAAGTTTTCGTGCTCCCATGCTTCTCATGGCTACTATCCAATCCTCATCATCGACACTACCGGTGTCTTGACCCCCCCTCTTACCGTCGCCAATGCGAAATTGATGATATCGTCGTCTCCAGTCTTGAGGAAGTTTGAGTATCGGCTCCATGTCTGCTTCGCCAAGGCCTTTGACAGTCCCAAGAACCTCAAGGTCGCCATGGAGTTGAGCTCTCGAGGGATAGCTATAAGCTCGTTGTCTGCTAAAGTACTGAATGCTCGACGAGGTACTTTGATCCATTCTTCTTGAACGGACAGGGAGCTGCCAAAGCGCTCGCCCAAATATGTTACCGAGTCTTCAGTGAGAACGGTCAATCTGGAAGACGACATGTTGCGTGAGGAAAAGATGCACTTGTGGTAAGTGTCAGATAAAGAGAGGAGGAAGGTATTGTGGAATTTGCAGAGAGTTTCAACTTCCCAATAGAAAGTCGAATTAATGTTGTACATGATTTATTTTTTTATTGATTTGGTCAAGGCACATGAGCAGGTTTGAGGATGTTGGATAAGATAGAATGTTCACTACCAAGGATGCCCTTCTCCTATTCGTAGATGCAATAAGCAAAGCGTGCATCTCTACCAATGTTGTCATCAAATCAGATGCCTATCTTGAGTTTTTGCCGGCATTATTGAGCTGTCAAGATCCTTTGGCATAGGCGGATCAAGCGACCGCTCTTGCTCCGGGGCGGTTTCTGCGATTCAAAGACTACCAATCTGCACATTCATGCGTTTGTTTCGCTTGCTACCGCATACGATAGAGACTGAAAAAAGTCAGGAGATTCTCGACCAGTGTGTGAGCAGATTCGAGCAGCTGTTGATGCAGCTCGGCAATCTTGATGCCTGATAAATTGCCCACACCGACTGCTCAGGCTCGCTGCCTGAGTCGCAGGTCGGAGATGGATGGGGACTTTTTCGTTTCCGGAACCATCTAGTCGGGAACTCGGGCCTGCAGGTTTCCTCAGCGGACATGTCAATACTTGTATGGCGAGGCTCTGATGCCGGTTTGAGTCCACGGTGGAGTTGACACGTATATCAAGAAACCCAGTGTTGGGAACATTTGCTGTCGCAGAATCTCATGGACTCACTGGACAGCAAGTCGACTGCTTCTGCATCTCAGCGTCAGTAATTAAAGCAAGTCTAAACTCCTCATGATCTGTGGTATAATTAGCCCCAGTTGCTGTACCATGCAGTCCCTATGCAGCACAATGTGCACCTCAATGCAAATGCAGGTCGTAGCCTACAACTCTATCATCGCACATGGTCACCGTTTCCTTCTCGGCCTCACCTCTCCCCAAGTATCCTCGAAGACTGTAGGCTTCTTCCCAACAACACCCTCTATGAGATTCAACTTCCTCACCACCTTGAAAGCTCCCGTCCCCTGACTCATACTCTGCCCCATGATAATACACTCGCTGACCCCTTCGATCTTATCCCTCTTCATATGCCACGCCGCCTCAAACAAGTGATCTGGCGTCTTCTCGAAACTGGCAAGCTGTAGCACGCTATCTCTCATCTTGCTCAACCCGAAACGCGTTATGCCCAGCACCTCGCCTTTGTACGTCATAACATCAGCGAGCAGCTGCATGTGCCGCGGGTCAATGTCCATGTCGCCCATCACGAGGCTTATCTCATCAATGATGGTTTTTCGCGCTGCTTCAATCCCGAGGACGTCGCGTACTTCCATGACGGAGTTCGTTCTAGTGGCAAGTCCATTCACTCCTTGGGTCGTCATGCAATTGCGGAGACCATAACCTTCGACCAACAGTGCATTCGTGCCATGATCGTCAGTCTTGATGACAGCGCGCGAAGTTGCAGCGTATCCGCGAACGGGGATGTTGGGGAGGATGCGCTTGATCGATTGTGCACGGAGGAAGGACTCTGTGTCCTCTTTCGCGGTAGCTTTGATGGTAGAGTTCTTGGTGCCGCGTTTATACTTGTCTAAAGCCTGGATTTCAATGTGGATGGAGTCCTTGTGATATCTGATATTGTGATAGCTCAATTTGAGCTTCTTCTGCCTCACGATCGCGTCGGTGACGTCTCGAGCAGTGATGTCTAATTGTAGACGGCCTATTGTTTCGAAGTCTAGCTTCAAGGCTATAGAGCTGCCGTGAGGAGACCAGATATCTTCGACCCAGTAAATGATCTGTATGACTGTCAGCGTTTGAGAAGCGTATGAGTAAAGATTTGATAGCCACATACGTCTTTGATAAACGTCTGTTCTATGCGGCCCTTCACCACGCGGGCAGCAGTGATGCTGTCCTTACTATAGAGATCGCAGCTGATGACAGGCGTGCTAATAGTTCTCGAGGCGTTGATGATTTCTTTGATTCGCGGTACACCTTGCGTGATGCTCATGCCGGCCACACCAGCAAAATGAAAAGTTTTCAGAGTCATCTGCGTTCCAGGTTCCCCAATTGACTGCGCAGCGATGGCTCCTACCGCGGATCCTGGCTCCACCTTGGCTTTGTCGTACTTTTCCAAACATGCCCTAATGAATGCTATCAGGGTCGGTCTTGATATCTTTGCAGTACGCTCCACGTGTTCTTTAGCTTCCTTCACTAATCCAGATCAGCCTTGCATTGAATAGGAAGCATAAGATAAATTACTTTCAGCCTGTGAGAGACTAGATTGGGGCCAGTGATTTTTATGGAGACCCTCAGGCACCCCCAGTCGTTTGCGTGCCGCTGCTAGCTCATGAGCTTTTCGAGACGTAAAATCTTCGATAGTTTGCAGAAAGTCTCGAGCACACTCTTTATCATCGATGGCAGCAATACTTCGATCAAGGTACTCCAAATCCTCTCCCATCAGAGACTTGCGTGCCAGGTTTGTTCGGCGCTGTTGTAGCTGGTCACTGCATATTGACATTATTTCCCAAGGGAGTAGAGTTCGGTCCTTGTTGTCCCAAGTCGTCGCCTTACGTTGAGGTTAGTATCTAGCACAGACCAAATCAAAGAGAGAAAGCAACCAACCTCTGCATGGGTAAAGGTCCTTTCGAAATGTACAGGCTTCGCTTTACCCTCCATATCAAGGGGATCAAGCTTGTCGTCTCCGAATTGGAATTGAACGACGTTCGAAGATGAATTGCGCACGGTGTCGTCGTATCTAGTCGACAAGTCCTCAAGTGACTTCATCAACCTTCGAGACATATAACCGGTCTCTGCAGTCTTGACTGCAGTATCAACTAGACCCACTCTACCGGATATGGCGTGAAAGAAGAATTCTGAAGGGGTCAAGCCTGAAAAGAAACTGTTTCGTACAAATCCCTTTGAGGGCGGGTGACGGGCGTTTTTTGGAAAGTGAGGAAGACTTCGATCTTGAAAACCATCTGCGACTCGTTTGTCATCGATGATCTGCTGTCCCACAACGGCTACCATTTGCGATACGTTGATGTTAGAACCTTTTGATCCTGAGGTGGCCATGATCATAGGTGAGTTCCACCTGCTGAGCTCCGCAAAACAATGCTCTCCAGCCTGCTGTCGAACCTTGCTCAAGATTCCAGAAATCAGATTCTCCATTGTCTGTTCTTCATCGCAACCAGCAGCTTTTGCAAGATTACCCTCTTTGAATCGTTCGATAACCGCATCACACTCTGCATAAGCACTTTCAACAAGCACTTTCTTCAAGTGTATAAGCTTTTCCCCAGGATAGACGTCGCCAATACCGATTGAGAACCCCTGGTTTGTAAGCCAGCGAGCCGAGAGTCTTGCCAGGCGGTTCATAGCTTGCACGGCAGCGTCTGGGCCAAAGTCTCGCATTATCACGTAGAAGACTGAATCCTTCTTCCCTGAGCCAATGGTCGATTTGTCCATGACGCCACACATGATCTCCGAGTTGCGTATGCAAAGCCAGCTATCGTTCTCGTTCAGGTCCCGAGCTACTCCAGGCGTTACTCGGAACTGTCGACACGCTGCATCCAAGTTCACTCGGACTTCACAGTCCTTGTTTGGACGCATCATCACGTTGAAGACCTGTTTTCCAGTCCAGAGCATGACCGGTTTCAGAATCGTTGGCGGAGGCAAATCAATCTGCATATTTCCCTCAACCATGTACAAGCAAATGTTCGTGAATGCTTTTCGGTCGTAGAAGTTGTCCTTGTTGCTGAGCAGATACGAAGCAGTAATGAAATCTTGAATGGCAGAAATGATAGGTTCTCCATTCTTGGGCGTTGCTAGATTATGCTTGACTCCCATTAGTTCTATGGCTTCCGTACGAGCTTCTTCCGTCTGCGGTACATGCAAGTTCATCTCGTCTCCATCGAAATCAGCATTGTACGGATTGCAGACGCACTCGTTGAGGCGGAACGTCCGGTGTGGTCTGACCTTGACATAATGGCAGAGTATGCTGAGCTTGTGCAGAGAAGGCTGGCGGTTGAAAAGTACAATATCGCCATCTATAAGATGTCGTTCGACGATATCGCCAATTTTGAGATTTTCTGCATGGACACTCAGTCTGCCGTACTTCAGATACTGTTTTATATCTGTGTCCTTCTTCCAGATGTAATTGGCTCCGGGCCACTTATTTGGCCCATTTCTTACGCGCTTTTGTAGCTTCAATATGTTGTAGCGGGATGTTTTCTCGGGATATGTAAGGTTCTTCGCAACAAGCTCAGGGATAGCAACCTCATCGATTCCGAGGTTTGGATCTGGAGAAATGACGGTACGACCAGAAAAGTCCACACGCTTGCCAGATAGGTTTCCTCGGAATCGACCTTGCTTGCCCTTCAGCCGTTGGCACAAACCTCGAATGGGCGCTGAAAACCCGTGCGGTGGCTGAACACCAGGAGCGTCGCTGTTGACTATCATTGCGAGTTGGAGTTGCAGAAAGTCCCATTGCTCCATGATAGTTCCCACTGGCTGACCCGTCACAATTCCCTCACCGAGGAGTGTATTGATGTGCACAATATCAGATATTTTGGATGTGAGATCGTCCTCTGTAGTAGCGCCATCTTGTGGCACTGAAGGCCTGATACAGACCGGCGAAGTGGGAAAGTATTGCCATATGTACATTTCGGGTCTGCCCTCTGCAGGGTTCATGCCTAAAAGCTCACAATCTGATGCACTGATCCTCTTGAACAGATTGAGGACCCGCAGAGGATTCAGGTCATCTGCAGCCTTCATGAAATTCCTCCCGACGCCCTCGGCTACCTTCCGAGCTGCTTCAAATGATTTGTCAAATGCAATCTTAGCAGGTGGCGGTATTTTCTTCTGCGCTTTGGAATTATCGAAGTAGCTGAATTGTTCGTGAATTATCCTCAAGGGATGGGTCCCAGCCTTCTTGACCCGTCCATTGATCTCGCCGCAGTAATGACAGGACCTGGTCTTCCGGCACTGCTCATTGACCTTCTTACAAATCTGAGTCTTCCGCAGGTTGTCGATGTTCGGCCTACGCAAGTCCCGAAGGAAGGTTCGGCGCTCCTTCTCTGTAAGAAGCGTTCGAGCACACCCCTAGTGTATATCAGTCCCCGTGCCTTTCCCTTTGGGCTCGACATGTACTTTGCAGATATTTTGTAGAACCATGATAATTTTCTTGAGGTAGCCAATGGGCAGGGCTGGAAGTGCCAGCTTGACATATCCAAAGTGACCGTTGCATTTTTGCATGGGTTCTCCACATGTCTGACAGGATCCAACCTTGCCAGATATGCCCATAAGAGGGTCGAGAGGGCCATTGGCGGCAGGGGCTCGTTCTCGAGCTAGATCGTACAGCGCTCGATCGCATACTTCAACGACACCTTGGTTGACAATGTCCTGGCTTGAGCTGGGAGCAGTCTTAGCATTTACACACTTTCTTAGGTTGGGCAAGGCAGCTTACGCGATTCCAAACCTGAGCTCCTTGATTCGTTTGGGAAGGGTGTCGAGGACTTGCTCCTTGACAGACTCAGTGGCAGTAGCCATGATTGAAGTTGAATGACGAGTAGTGGGTGTGCAAGGGCGGAAGGTTGTGATGAGGGTGTATATGCTCAATGGATTGCCCGGGGGGTGGCTAGTGCTGGAGGATGAGGATGAGGATGAGGATGAGGATATGAGCTCGGAGTCCAGTCATAGCACAGACTTTTGTGGGCACTTTTGTCCCTAGTGGGGCATCCCTGCAAAACGACTTGCGTGCCCTAGCATTAGTTCAGCCTTGTACCCATCTTACTACTCCCGTACGGGAGAACCATTTACCCGGACTCTTGGTCAATAATTTCAAGCATCTTCCTGATTTATCGCCACTTCAACATATAAAGAATCATCACCCTCGCAGCATACTCTTTCCTGTATTATGGAGAGAGACGTGTCGTAGTCAATGACCCAAGTCCGCATATACTTAGTCTCTCGGGGTTAATATCTACTATTTAACAACCTGAAGATAGTGTGTAACTTCCAATACTCGCACAATCCCCTCCATAACAATCTAAACATTTGGCGTTTTTCTCCCTCAAGGAGTCAAGCTACTATCCTAAAGCCTACATTCTGTTTGAAACTTGTATTTCCGCCTAAGTCTAACGAGAATTTACCTCATAGTCTCCTCCTCAATCGCATTTTGAAGCTATACTACGAGACAAATCATGCAATGAGACCGCGTTCATGGCGGGCGTAGTCGATGCGGTAACAATAAGCAAAGGCGAGCAAGATGAGAGAGATACCTATGGTATGGAGCACTGCAACTATAGAGACTGCGGGTGCGGCTGGAGCTGCCGGAGACGGGTTCATTTTGTTCTTCTCACTTCATTCCGCAGCTTCGAATGGCTTAAGGCTTGAAAGTCACGGGTGTAGCTTCTGTGGTTGGAGGGTGTGGCTTCTGCAACAGGGATGACTGTAGGGGATTAGAGCGCTGGTGCTGTTGGAGGAGTACCGTTGAGAGAAACAAGTAGACGAATGCGAAGGAGTTGTAGAAGAGGAACTGGGTTCCGAATATAAAAGACGAGTGAAATCCGGGCTTTATGTAGATATGGGAGCTAAGCCACCATTCGGCAAGATGTAGACATGTGGCTTCTGGGTGTTCTAGAGTTTTTCTGCCGTGCAGCTTGATGTTCAGATGTCGCCTATGTCGCAATATCTAGAGGCAGGGGTAGAGACTGAGGCTGGCCGCATCCTTTCCCCCTCATACCATCAGGGTAGGCGGGTCTCAACATATGAGACAATGAGGCTATTGAAAAGAAACTTGTCAGGGATACCTTTCTCAACAAAAAGCGAGCGACCGCTGGCTTGACTTACCGTGAGAATGACATATTGATCACAATTTCTTAGTGAATAGAATTCGGGATTCGAGAATAGAACTTCATAGTCCCTCGACCGCAAGGTTCTCGGGTACGCCTTCCAACCGAATGGAATATCTATCTCGTGGGGGGTGAACGGGGTGGGGGGCCCTAGTTCCATCCAGCCCCTCAGATCTGAAGGTCGTCCTCACTTGGCCAGGAAGGCCTGGAAAGCCTTAGAGTCAATTGCAATGTTGCCGACAGCTATACCACATGGTGGTTAGTACGAAAACTTTTGAGATCCTGGTGCTCACTGTCACATACCTCTCAGCTTCTTTCTGCCCTCTTTCTGGTTCTCCAAGAGTTTCCTTCGCCGGCTCACATCAGCTGCGTGTAGCTTTGCCAAAACGTCCTTCCGGAAAGGCTTTATCGTCTCCCTGGCCACGATCCGTCTTCCGGCTGCTGCCTGTATAATCACCTCAAACATCTGGCGGTCCACGTGTTTCTTGAATTTCTCGACCCACTGTCGTCCCAATTTATCGGTCTGACTGGTATGAACGACGCGAGCCACCGCATCCACAGGCTTCGAATTGACGAGCAGTTGGAGTTTAATGATGTTGCTCTTACGCCATGCCGATTCCTCGTAATCGAGACTGGCATAGCCCTTCGTAATGCCTTTGAGCTTGCCAAAGAAATCGTCGACCAAATGAGCAAGTGGAAGATCGTATCTCAAGATGACTTGCGTTGTTGTAAAGAAGGAAAGCTCCTTCTGCTCACCCCGGTTGCCTTCACAAAGCTCGATGACTTTGCCCAAATATTCTTCGGGGAGGGTCACAGTGACTAAGACGTAGGGTTCTTGAAGTTCAGCCACCCGAGCAGTGTTGATACTTGTGTCTGGGAAGTCGGCAGGATTGCGGATAACCTCCTCTTTTCCGTCGATCCAGATGACTTTGAATGGGACTGTTGGAGGTGTAATGATGATACTTGCGCCGTGTTCTTGCCGCAGCCTGTCCTCGAACACTGAACAATGGAGCGTTCCCAGAAATCCGAGTCGCCAACCGGCCCCTAAAGCTTCCGAGTACTCCTTCTGTAAGGTAACACTGCGATCGTTCAGGACAATTTGGTTGATGCTGTCCTCCAGATGAGTATATTCGCTCTGATCCGTTGGGAATGCAGCCACAAAAACCATTGCTTTTGGTTCTTCGAAGCCAGGTAAGGGATCCACCACTGAACCAACTGTGGTATATGTATCTCCAACTTTGGCTTCGGAGCTCCGCTTCATTCCTGGATTAAAAAAGATATAGCCCAACTGGCCAGCCCGTAGCATCGTTTGTGGGGTCTGTTCCCCGTAAATGATGCCGACTTCACCAACGATATATTTTAAGCTAGTAACAAGGGAGACAACGTGATCCCCTGCCTTGACTTGGCCATCGAAGAGTCTGACAAGCAGGACAACACCCTTAAAGGTGGAATACCACGAATCGATCAGCAACATTCGTAGAGGCTTGAGGTGGTCGCCCGTGGGTCTGGAAAAATCAGTAAGAAGCTGCCCCATGTAGTACTCACATTGGACTCACGCCGGAATTTGCTCGATGACAGCGGGAAGTATTTTTTCCACATATAGGCCAGTTCTAGCGGAAACCAAGACAGCTTTTCCAGGATCAAGCTCAAAGGTATCCCGGATCTGTTCCAGAGCTCGTTCAGGCTCAGCCGATTGGAGATCGATCTTGTTGATGATAGGCACCAGTTGCAGACCTTGTGAGAATGCCAAGTAGAAATTTGCCACTGTCTGGGCTTGAACCCCTTGACTAACAAGATTTCGGAGTCAGCTTCTCTCTTCACAGACAAGACTGAAGGTCATAAGACGGGTTTGGAGAGAGCAATGAGGTCGCAAATCTCTTTTTCCTTTTCCCAAAGTCTCTCGATCCAAATAGCAACAATTAGTCATTGACAGAATGGTCCAAAATGTATATACCTGGCATCTACCAACAACAGAGCTCCGCCACAAGCAGCATATGACCTCGTCACCTCTGCACGAAAATCGACGTGGCCAGGGGTGTCCACCAAATGAAGTAGATAGTCCTCGCCCTTGTAATTGTACAGCATGCTACAAGTTTGTGCCTTCACCGTAATTCCGCGCTCGCGCTCAACGTCGAGCTTGTCCAAGAACTGCTTCTTCCCTCCCGGCTCGATGGTGCCCGTGAGCTCGAGCAGCCGGTCGCTGAGGGTGCTCTTGCCATGGTCGACATGAGCGACAATGCAGAAGTTTCGGAAGCGGTCCAATGGTATCTCTGATATCCTCTTCTCGAGGCTGCCAACAGTTCTCGACGACGAAGCATGGCGTAATATTGGAGAAGACCAGAATGGTGCAAGGGGGCGCTTCAATCCCCAGAGACAATGTCTGACAGCAGCTGGAGCCTTAGTGATTGACCGGAGGCATGGTCGCATGAGTCCAGACTAGCAGAGCTTGTGTCCCACCTCGAGCAGCCTGGGATATTCGAGGTTGGGCAAATTTTCTAGGTCCCCTCGGACATTTGGATCGAAGTGACGGCTAAATTTCGGCACTTTGGGGTTACTCCATCAACCATTTCAATAAACATCCAAAACACGGGCTTCCATGACCATCAATTGTCGAGATCAACAGTGAAGCAACATGTCTGCCGAGAAAGATAGAGCGAGAGTGCACAAGCTGTCGTTGAAGGGTTCGAGTGTAGCACTTCCCATTTCCTTTGCCAACTGTTGACCGATACACTAGGATCGTCCAAGCTCATTGCCGAATTTGTTGGTTAGAAATTCCTCCTATATTGAATCATGCTGATGTTGAATAGTTCGAGTACTCTATAAACACCATTCTGTATGTAATGGACTCGGAATGGAGCTGCTCTAGCGTTTAATGAGTCTAAGATTTCAACGCGGAGTATACCCTGCAGAGGATTTCACAGCGTACGTCTTGAAGTCATATCCTCAGATACTTGATTTGATTGATTGTCTTAGTGTCAAGAAGTATGGCCTCAACATGCTTGTCACTTCCGACGATCAAGTCAAAGCATACATCAAAAAGATCATGTCCCAACTCAACAAGTGGATGACTGGCGGCAAGATCTCGAAATTGGTGGTTGTGATCACCAGCAAGGAGACTGGCGAACATGTTGAGCGATGGCAATTTGACGTCCAGATATTCAATAGACCTTCTAAGAAGGCGGCTTCCAAGGACATGTCAAAGCCGCCTGACAAGGAGAATGCTGCGCCAATGCAAGCAACTCTCTGCGTTCCAATTATGCCATGTTTCTGTTTAACCTCGAATATAGGAACACCCCCGAACCGCCCCCGGAGAAGACAGAGAAGGAGATCCAGCTTGAAATCCAATCCATCTTCCGCCAAATCACTGCCTCCGTGACCTTCCTTCCACAGCTCGACGCCGGAAACTGCACATTCAATGTATTAGTCTACGCGGATGCAGACTCAGATGTGCCGATGGAGTGGGGAGACAGTGACGCGAAGGAGATCGAGAATGGGGAGAAGGTGCAGTTGAGGAGCTTCAGTACGAGTAATCATCGTGTGGATACCCTCGTAAGTTATAGGTGAGTCACACAGCCGAAACTTGGATGGGAATGGACAGAATAGTGGACTGATAGTGTGATAGGCTCGCAGATTAGAGGAATGCAGAGGCAGTGGGAGCTTGGCGTTTATGTGAGATCATGACTTTGGTTTCTCGTAAATATTGTCCGATAGTATTTACGAGAGGACTCATGTATCTGGCGCAACATACCTGATATCTTAAAGCCACAATCTGCGAAGCGATACCATCAATTACAATCTAGGATTGCGGGGAAGTCTTGTGAGAATGTGTCTTCTTTTTCTGCCCATGTTGACGGTCCTCCTTGTAAGACTTATCACTTTCAGAGTTCGTTCTCATCCCTTCACGTACAGAAGCAAATGATATTATCTGAGTGCCATCAATCATTGGCCTATAGCCCAGGCAGGGCAATTCTTGAGTCCCAGACGCAGAGGCCAATCTCTTCCCCGTCTACCAGCATTTTGCAACAACAAACGAATGCGTTGGCGCGAAGTACAATAAATCATTTCGGGCCAAATTACCTCAGAATTTTACGCTCTTGCACGTTCCTTGCTCATCTTGATTCGGGAGTGGCAGATGTTTGTGACTGAAAGTTCAGTGCATCAGATCAAGATATAAAGCAGATTACCTTACTGAACACATTTTTTGCTCAGATCGAATCACAAACGGGACTCTTTTGTGGCATTACACCCAGCAGTTCCCCATCAGCCAAACAAGATGGAGCCCGACACTGGCAACAAAAATGGGCAAGCTACCATGAGATTGACCTGCACTTAAAGACTTCCGATCGAAGAAACTTGCGCAAACCTTTGAGTAAAAGACACGCTGTGCCCTGGTAACTCTACTTCAAATGTATACAGTGGTGGTGGTCATTGCGCTGAAGTTCTCCGCCAATGTCTCTTTGACCTTTTTCATCCATTTTTTACCAGTATCCAGATTCCAATGTCTGTGTCTAGATCATTGGCTACTGAGTGATGGTGGATGAGATTGACCGCGCGTGCAGACAGGTAGCCAAGGCAATCTCGCCGCTGAGGTGGTTTGTCATATCTTAGTTGCATATATATCTTACGTTAGAAGATCAAAGACTTGAACAATTCAGCTATGGTTTAGTGGTCTCCCGTGTGTAGCGCGGCAGGAAGCATTAGCCAAAATGCTGTTGGCTCTTTTCCTCCATATAGACATGTCCGCACCAGCTACAGCGTCGTGGAAAGGGTAAACATATTTGAGGTGCTCTTATCTAGACATTCCCCGAGTCAAGCCAGGAGCATGTTGCGTCGCCATACTCGAGTCTTGCGCTTCATTCCAAAAACGATAGACTGCAAGGGTATCTTTCAACGGCCCCGAAATGCTCGCATTTCTCTTGCTGGATCTATCTTTTCCAACGCCCTCGTATCTTGAGATAGATGTTCGCGTATATACAATGAAACAGTAGTACTTTCAGTCCTTTAATTTTCCCCGAAGCTCATCAACGTCGCGTTGCAAGGCTGATAAACCGGCCATCACATCCTTGTTTTCGGCGCCAATGGAGCCTAGTGGTGTCATGGCAAGATGCGATGTTGATGAAGCACCAGAATCGCTTCTCAAACGTTCAGTGTAATATCCGCTGAGCCGTGAGGGCGTGTAGCTGCTCTGACTCGAACCCCTCCTTCTAGGCGGCGGCAGCGGCGGTGGTGGTGCCATGGAGTGGGATCCAGGGATGGACTGTGTCTGACTCGGTCGTTCTGCTAATGACACCGAGGGACTTCGATTGTGTGGTACTGGAGGTCGAGGTTTGGCAGATCGTGTACTGACATCAGTAGCGTTGGATTGATCAAACATTGGTTTGAAAGACGTGCCTGTAGACATCGATGACGATGAGTTTCCGCGGGCTAGACCTGCACGACGTGGTGGAGGTGGAGGGGGCGCTTTGGAATTTGCGGTTGGAGGGGATTGAGACGGCGTTGATCGCTCGGGGCTACCCGCAAAAGTCTTCGCTCTCAACTGGTTATGTCTTCGTGGAACGGGAGGGGATGGTGGGCTGCGCTTTTGTGCTGTGGTGGTAGACGGTGCGTCTTCGGATTCAGAATACGAACCTCGCAAGTCATCATCCGTAGATTCGGTAGGGCTCTGGGTCGAGGGCTGGATACTTGGAGGCGGTGGTAGAGGTGGTAGCGGCTTGTCCACATTGCCGGGGGATCCTGGCACTGATCCATCTACTGGCGCCATTGCGCTCATTGTAAAATCGGAGAAGGATAGCGTTGGATCTTCGAAAGATACCGTTTGAGGAGCGTTGGGTTTGACGAGTTTTCCATGCCGATGCCTGGGAGCAAATGGCTTGATCCTTTCAGAAGTGATTGTCATGCTCCCTACTAGCCGTTGCCGCTCGTCGTCTGACGGTATACTGTCGTGAGACGTCCGCGGTGACTCCTGAAGAGGGCCAGAAACCGGTTCAAAGATCGACTGGCGGGATATTGAGGACGCATCTGTGTTACTACTGCTGTCACCAACGTGGGCCGGGCTTTGAAAGCTGACTGGAGGTGGGACTGCCGCATTTGCTCCGGATACACTTTTTTCGCCAGTCAACAACAGCCTCTTGAAATCGTCTACATCATAGTGCGGTCGTGTAGTCTTGGACTCCACTTCTACCGAACGCCCTTCGCTACTTGGGCTCGTAGGACCAGATGCGCTCTCTGTATCGAGAATGGCGAGCGTTTTCTGGAACGGGTTTACTGGCAAGGCACTTACCCCTCCAGCACTTGACAGTAAGTTGCCTGAATTGCTCAAGGTATTCTGCCGCGTACCCTCATCTTCCGTGTTGTTGCCTGCTCCGTCGGATTCCGCGTCGAAAGGGTCTTCTGGCGATTCGTCTTGTATGCTTCGGGGAGAGAGCAAATCTGAAGGTGGAGGAGAGTGAAGGCTGGGCGGTGGAGAGAAGAATGTGTGTGGAATCGCATCCTCGCCGTCGGATGTGGCAGAATGTGGGGAGATGATTCGGACAGTCTTGCCAGTCTTGCCAGTCTTTGTCTTGGCTGGACGTGGAAGGTCTAATGTGCATTAACAATTCCGTGATTAAGTGTAGTCTTTGAAGACGAATGGTTCCGTTTTGAACCGTTGAACTGACCTGTATCTATGTGTGGGATCCGAGGTTCCGGTCTGTCATCACTTCCAAAGGCATTCTGGACAGACCCAATTGGAGTCGGAGTTTGAGTGGGAACGTTGGAGCTCTGTTGGGCAATTCTACGGCGGAAAGGGTTGGTGCCAGACATGACGACTCCTGACCCAAGTGGTCGTCATGAGGGCAATTGTTGTCAATTGTTATAAGCAAAGACGCGCTCCCTCAAACATGGTCCGCCGTGAGTCAGTACTTTAGTTCTGATACCTATCAGAGGCTCAGAGCTTACAATAGTAAGCAAATTAAGCTTTGCCTGTTGGCTTGCGTATCTTACCGTCTCTTGGCCTGGGCGGAGGTTTTAGGCTCCTGTTTGGCCGACCTCCAAGTACTCTCGTACTTTCTCACTCGACATAAACAATGAACAATGTTCACGTTCCGTCCAATTTACACACTGACAACCATCTGCTAGACACAAATTAGAGGCGTTGAGTTAGTATGTATCGAGTGCTTACTATGATCAAGCTAATCGGGCTACAGTCTCACACTACCTCGCCAAAGCAGAAGATCTTAGGACATGTGAGATCACAAAGACAAGCCTATTGCGGTCTTGCTTTTTTTTTTTTAAAAACCCCTTGTCAAGCTCTTTCAAATCACGTGCCCGCTTCCACCGATGCCTTTCCCGTTCCTTCAACTGGCTACGGAAACCCGTCTCCCAATATACAGGCTCCTTCTACCGTATTCTGAGTATGCTTTTGAAGCTCAGAAAGACGACTGTCCGGTCAGGTGGTACTTAGGCCAATACCCTTGTCCGAGTATCCTTTTGGTGAACCGCCAGATCCATCGAGAGGCTGCGGAGATATTGTATTCCAAGAACTTCTTTGCGATTTACGTCAGACATCCGCGGGATCCACGCCTGCCCATGAACGAAAGCCGAGTGGACCCGGAATCTTTCATGTTCGTTTCGTGGGCCAAATCTCCCGAGGCAAAGATGAACCGGGCTTGGGCGCATCCTCAAAATCCAAGGGTTCCTTGCTCTAGCTTGGGACGTCACCAGAGTTTTCATCATATCCGAAAGTTCCACATCAGTCTGCCATCGTTCGACGGTCTGTCTGGTGTCGACATGTTCATGAAGAAAACGTCGTTCGCTGCGTTCAAAGGCGTCAATGCTTGGATCGAGAATTGTGCCAAAGAAGGAGGCTACCCTGATGCTGCCGAAAAGGAGCGGATGTCTATCGTGCGGCAATTCAAAGATCCAATCGACGAACTCGGAAGACTGTTACAAACTTCGGAACGAATCGATCAACTATACTTAAGCGTCCAAGCACCGAAGTTTCAAATCATGTTTTTTGAATATCTCCTTGAAGAATTGTTGAATGTCGTTGAAGTCGGTGGCGCATCTTGTTACTTTGCTCCGTCACTTTTGCACCCTCACACGCGAATGCTTTGGGGGAACCTTGATCATTCTCAGCTGAGGAGGTGGGAGGATCTTCTCCAAGTGAAGCCTAAAAAGCAAAGGGAAAAGTCTCGTCTACCACCAGAAGTATACGATATGTATCGGTTGCTCCAGGCAATTCGAACTTATCAGAACCTAGATTCGTTCCCGATGCCTGACTGGCTCTCTCCAATGCCAGCATAGTCAATCGGGTTCCTTTCACTACTTTGGGCCAAAACTAATGGGATTCTGCCTACTAATTACCATTTAGACGCAGCATGTGTCCATATTCCGCGCGCTTTCATGGCTCTTCTGATTGGCCACAACAACATTCTCTATATCACAGATCCCGAGTACGAGGTGGTAATTGCCCTCTTATCCACTGGCTTGCTTGAAAATTCGACCTGAAAGTTTTGGGGCTCACATGAACCGTTGAAAGGCCCACTGATGTATAATAGCCAGGCTAGCTTACTATTCGTCATACACATGCCATCCTATCTCCGCTCCGAACCATCGTTTCGCCAACCTCCCTCCACTTTCCGTTGGTTGACTGAAGGCCACAAGATCCTTCGGCGCTTCAATTCCGTAAAAAAAATGGGTTCTTGCACAATCCAGCAGATCCACGGCCAAACCCTTTCCACGATATATTTTCGAAGTCCATATTCGAGAAATACCAAGCAGAGCGATATCAGCTGAGGTCGACACCGATATGGAAGAGCTCTTGGATATCGTTTTGACTTTATTGCCATCTTCTCCGGCCGCGCACCCATCGACCACTCCCAATGCGCTGCTGATTTTTTCAGCCAGACAGAAGCCAACGCACTTATCGTGCACCAGATAGAGAAACGCTTTGAAACGGTCCCCTCTTTTATCTACGCCTTCACTGCTGCCTTTCCGAGTCTCGATGATCTTTTGTTCGGGATTCAATGCGCCCCAGAGGTGTTCATCATCAATATCTGTGGCAGAAAGCTCAGCATTGACGACATCCAACACTTTCCTGATCATATTTCTTGCTGCCATAGAGCTTCTCCGATCTATAGTTACGATCATCTCCCTTTCATCTCCTCCCGCCCTCTCCGACCGTACCCTTTTTACGCTGTCGTCCCTCACAAACGCCTTCCCAATGTCCACGCCGCCCACGTTCATGGCGCAAAATCTACTGTGCAACGCCGCGTCCTCTTTGATCGACGGAATATACTCCATTCCGCATGTTCGGCACGTTTTCCTTACTTCACCACCAAGATCGATCTGCATCTGCGTCAGGGGCTTCTTCGCCAGCCGCGGCAGTTTGCGAGCGTTAGGCGTGATGTCGGATAACGGTTCGCTCGCGGAACCCTCATCGAGAGCAGGGCGTTTGCGTTTGAGGAAAGAGAACGCAGGCTTTCGTGAGCCTGGTATAGGCGATGGAAGACGGGGCGGAGACGAAGGCGGAGATGAAGGCGCAGACGAGAGTTCTGAGTCATCCTGCAGCGCGTCTGAGGAGAACAAGGCGTTTTCTGCGGCTGGCGGACTCGAGTGTGTGGTGACAGAGGAAGCTGGCTCATCTCGGGAAGCACCTTTTCTGGTCTCGGTGGGTGCTTTGGCGGCGGCGGTCTCCTCGTCGAGGGTATGGTTTTCGGCCGGCTCCTCTGCGTACAGATGACTGTTGAGATTCTCTTCTATGACTGCGCCGGTTACATCCATTCTTATCTTCTTTCGGGGTCGCTCGGCATCACCGATGGTTTGGACACGCGCTCGTTGCCTAGAATAGGTCTTCACCGTGCCTCTAGTATGGAGAGTTAGCTTTCAATAGACTTATATTCGTATGTAGTCATGTATAGTCATGCACCTCTTGAATGAGTTTGAGACCCCAAAAGCCATCGTTTATGGATTTCTGTTCGTTCAATTGCATTTTTGAAGGAGATGAAAAGCAGGAGTGGCATCCAAATCGAAGCCTCGAAAGTTGTTTGCCTGGCGCGAACGACGCGCCTTAAAGCCGAAGTCACACCTTACATCCGGGCGCTAAGAGATGGGGGTTTTTGAACACATTTTATCGTAGCCAAGCCTCGTAGGAAACATGTACGTGTACAGTAGCAATATTTATTTAATGCGGAGAAAACCTGGCCGGGCGAAGCGTGAGCGTTTCCTATTTGAATTGATTCGGCTTTCTACTTTCAACACTTCCACGATCCCATTCCACAGCCAAAGCTAGCTATGTACCCAGCCCTTGCAAGTATGTACGCCTGATGCACGAGCACCTCGGACGTCCTCGGGCCTCACACATTGCTGTGATTGGCCTTCAAGTCCGGGCGTATGCATGGTCATTATCAACACTATCACTTGTTCCACCAATTGGTCTTCATCATGTCGACGTTTTGCCCAGCTGCCTCTTCAATATCCCTCAACTCCGATTATCCGACGCAATTCTCAAGTCTGTTTATGCACCGACTGAGTGCTTGTCGGCTATAATTTCTTCAATTCTAGCAATGTACTTGCCAGTACCGATAGCCCGACGCCTGCGGCTTTAACGGTCGAGGACAGGAATGTATCTGATATGATAGAGAAAAGATTTTGAAAAAGGCCGCGCTCGATTCCCCGGAGCAGCATGTGGTCGTTTCCCGTCTGTACGCTGACTTTCGTATTGGCTTTCATGAGGTGTCTCACTGCAATACTTGTGCCTGCTTCCCATTTGCAGCTTGATACAGAACTTTTGTTTGATCCCTTAGCGCTCGGACCCACCTCCGGCCACGACGATCAATCTATCACCACGAGTGGCAGTCTCAAGAGCGGAAATTGAGATCACGCTCGCTCTCAAGACCTAATGCCATTGAGAGAACAGACGTCTACCACGGTTTCAAAGCGCAGCGCAAACATCTCCAGTTACCTAAGGAACATATTTGGTCTAGAAGCTGGATACAGTCTTTCCTTCTCCGAACGCAGTCTCCTCACCGACCTCGCAACGACTGGCTTTAGGTTAGTCTGGGACTATATGGACATCACCTATGCATCATACATCGCCTTTCACCAAACAACTGAACTCTGGGCAAACATAACGGCTAACGCACGAGGTAAGTGGAAAGCCGAGAAAGAAGTGATGACCCTAGACATCTCCTATGGAGGCCTGAAATTAAGCATTGCCGGCTTGATTGACGCAATCTCTTGGGAACTTGTAGCAGAATTTGCAGCAGAAATGTTGATCCTATCTCGTATTGTTGTCTTTGGAGTATTCAGGCTGATGCTTTTTGCTCATTGGGAGGCCCTGATTATCACACTCGCGATTGCCATCCAAGTTCTTGGTGCTTTCAAGCCGCAGCAGCTGGTCACGGGGCTATAGGCCTGGGTCTGGAAGCGGAGCTGGCAAGAGCGAGACAGATATGTTCTATGATGTCCGTACTATATACATGGAAATACCTGAACAAGACTTTTCCTATACGAAGGCTTGGATACCAGTGATGGCTCTGCCTAAGATCAATGAATGGATATCGGACTGGCCCTCTAAAAAAGGTTAGCAAAGCAGTAAGAACTTGGGACTGGGAACCTTACCATAAGTCTGCGTCACAAAGAGATTG
The DNA here is from genome assembly GCA_009733775.1 of Alectoria sarmentosa. Classification (NCBI taxonomy): domain Eukaryota; kingdom Fungi; phylum Ascomycota; class Lecanoromycetes; order Lecanorales; family Parmeliaceae; genus Alectoria; species Alectoria sarmentosa. Next base: position 153,659 of record WOGZ01000006.1, read on the forward strand.
GCAACGTGTCTTCCAATGCCATACTCGTCACTGACTGCATTACCGCCAAAGATTTCCTGTAACCTGTTACGAGGTCAGGTATAGTCAAGTGGAAGGTAAGAAGAGCCGGCAGACTCACGTCCTGGCATTAATCAAAGCACGGTCACAGTTCTGCCTCTTAATCATCGAAATCATTTCTGGGGCCAGTTTGCCCTCATCTTTTAAACGGCCAACCTGGGTTGCGGCTAAGATCCCATACGAAGCATCTGTGACGGCGTCGGAAAGCTTCTTCTGCACCAGTTGATACTTCGCGATAGGGTTGTTCTTGAATTGTCTCCGTTCCAAGGCATACGTCCTTGCCCTAGAAATGCAGTCTTCGAGAGCCCCCATCACGCCCCAAGCGATTCCGTATCGAGCCGAGTTGAGACAGCTGAAGGGACCTCTCAGACCCTCAACTTCTGGAAACATGTTTGCTTCGGGAACCGGACATTCATCCAACTGTATCATGCCGGTAATGGAGGCTCGGAGACCATTCTTGTTCTTCAAAGGCGGTGTCTCCAGCGTACCAGGCGGACATTGATCACGTTCAATTAGAAAGCCCCGTATCTTACCAGTGCTTTGTAGTTTGGCCCATACGAGCATGACTTCAGCTATTGGGGAATTCGTGATCCATGTTTTTGAGCCCGACAACGATAGGTATCCCTCCTTTGAGGGATGTGGCTTGGCAGTGGTCTCCATTGACCCGGGATCAGAGCCATGGTTTGGTTCTGTCAAACCAAAACAGCCCAATATCTTTCCCTTGGCCATTCCAGGCAGGAATCTGTCTTTTTGTTCTCTTGTCCCAAACTCATCTATGCCGCCCATGACTAGCGAGCTTTGGACCGACATGCCTGAGCGGTACCCAGAGTCTACTCTTTCTACCTCTCTGGTGATGAGCCCTGAGGCAACGCTGCTGACGCCAGCACAGTCGTAGCCCTTGATTGTTGCGCCGAGGAGCCCCAGCTCGCCCATCTCTTCTAGAATTGTTCGATCATAATGTTCGTCCCTGAAGGCGTCTAGGATAATCCATCAGCCTACTTTTAGAGCTATGGGCAGCTGTTACTGCGTACCAAGGACCCGTGGAAGCATTCGCTCTTGACAATACGAATTCGCAGTCTCCTGGATTGCCACTTCCTCTTCAGTGAAGAGAGAGGCGGAATCCAATGGATCCTCCCAATTGAGTGCTACAGGAGCGTGAGCATAACGTCTCGTAATTACTGAAGTCCTGGCAGCATTGACCAGCTGTTTTCGTAATGTGTGTCTGATCATTGTGGATATGTGCGAAAGGTGACAGAATTGTAGCCAAGAAGAAAAAAAGAAAGCTCAATCTTAGGCGGTGTAGGAATTGATTATTGAACTTATCCATCTTCCAGACCGAGGCATGAGGTTAGCCGGGCAAGGGTCGCGACTGAAATCTGACTTGCATCCACCATGTCGATTCCTGTAGGTACAAGATTGTTCTTGATGTTCTGAAGTACCTCATTGGAGCAGGATTGAAGCTCTCCTTTTGCTCCATTGCGACGGTAGTGAAGTGCTGCCGAGATGTAAAGCTGCTCAAAAATGCGACTAAGTTTTCTTCAAAACGCGTCAACGTCACCTCCTGACGCGAAGCCGTGTTCCACTTCCACTCTCTAGATTAATCTTCTTGCCCATGTACAAGACTCGCACAGGATAACTGCCATCATGGGTATCAAACGTAAGTATAATTCTAATATGGTGTGTGTGTAAATCTTTGTTAAAGTCTTTCAGAGCTCGCTTCGATTATTCACGAGCACGCCCCAGATGCCATTAAGCAGGGCGAAATAAAAAACCACTTCGGTAGGAAAGTTGCAATCGTAAGTTCGCACTCTTTGCAAAATCTGACGCGGAGATACTGAGATTGCCAGGATGCGTATGAAGACATCCCCCCCTTCTTCATCCTCAACAACAATTGACACTTGATCGCAGTTCGATGAGCATCTACAGCTTCCTCATAGCGGTACGCTCAGAAGGCCAGCAACTCATGAACGAGAACGGCGAAACTACATCACATCTCATGGGTATGTTCTATCGGACATTGCGCATCGTTGACAACGGCATCAAACCACTCTACGTCTTCGATGGCGCCCCACCAAAGCTCAAGTCGGGCGAATTAGCAAAGCGGTTCGCGAGGAAAACGGAAGCTACAGAGGCACATGAAGAAGCCAAAGAGACGGGAACGGCAGAAGAAGTTGAGAAGTTTTCCCGGCGCACTGTCAGAGTCACCCGAGAGCACAACGATGAGTGCAAAAGACTCCTCACACTCATGGGTGTCCCCTACATCGTTGCACCAACCGAGGCCGAAGCCCAATGCGCAGTACTAGCAAGGGCAGGCAAAGTCTATGCCGCCGCGTCGGAGGATATGGATACTCTTTGCTTCGACTCGCCGATCCTACTGCGTCACCTGACGTTCAGCGAACAACGCAAAGAACCCATCCTCGAGATCCACCTTGATCGTGTCCTTGCAGGCCTCGCCATGGACCGAAAGCAATTCGTCGATCTCTGTATCCTTCTCGGTTGTGACTACGTCGATCCAGTCCCCAAAGTCGGTCCCTCCACCGCGCTTAATCTCATTCGTGAACATGGTACCCTGGAAAACGTCGTCGACTTCATAAAGAATGATCCCAAAGGCAAGAAGTTCACCATCCCGGACGACTGGCCATTCGAAGACGCTCGCGATCTATTCTTCTCACCCAATGTACGCGCAGCTGACCACCCTGATTGCGATTTCAAATGGAACGCTCCAGACGTGGAGGGACTCGTCAAGTTCCTTGTGACGGAGAAAGGCTTCAGCGAAGACAGAGTACGGAGCGCTGCGACGAAGCTGACAAAGAACTTGAAGACATCTCAACAGGCGCGCTTGGAGGGGTTCTTTAAGCCAGTACAGAAGACAGAGGAAGAGGTGGCTAGTCTGAAGAGGAAGAATGAGGAGAAGAGAGAGGCTACAAAGAAGAAGCAAAAGCTAGAAAAGAAGGAAAAAAAGGAGGCCAAGTCAAAGCCGCGAGGAACTGCTTGACGTTCGACTTTGCGAAGCTCCTTGAAAGATTTCGGCACTTTCACAATGCATGCGATATGAGGGAAGCGAGGCGCATGAAGGCGTCAAAACTTATTGGAATTGCATCATGGCTTCGGCATAGATGATCCGCTTGTGGTGCGAAGATCAGCTTCTCGTAAATACATGCTCGGCTAGGCTAAACACAGCTCTCAGATATCACATCCAAGCTGCTTACAGGGCCAATACGTGCAGAGTGCAGACAAATCTATCTGAGAACTCGCTTTCAAAAAACCCCTGATCTGTCGCTAGATTCCTTACCGACGAACAAATATTGCTTATGCGCAAAGGCCAAAGCGTGTTACGACATTTCCACTCCCTACAGATACGGTTTGACCTGTTTTTCGCTCCATTCAAAAATTTAGCTGTGTCTCCCGTACCCTTCTCTTCTTCTTCTATCCTCTGCACAACAAGTAGATCCTTGCGAAGTGGATGACCAAAACGCCCCCAAGGTACGACTGGTTGTGCGAGATCTGGTCAGCCATTTGAATGGTACGCAAGCATCCCTGTTCACCTCAGAGAGCGTGGTCAGAGAGAACACTGTGGTAAGGTCTTACTGTATGCGCCATTTTTCGAAGCATTCGCTTCTGAAGAGAGCCTGGCGAAGAGCTCGGTGTAAGCGCCGTAGATTGGTTCATGCACAATATACCGCTTCCCACGGCATATTAGCCAAACCCTGAGACAGATCCTGGGGACTTTCCGTCAAACAATGACTTGCGAGGAGCATCCGCTGATACCAGGGCGAATTGCGGTGCAAATCATTTCTGATCGCACCAGGATTGAGGCTCTGTCCATGAAGATCAGCGTTACGTTCACTGCTGGTGATATCTGCGTGTGTGCTAATGGCACACCAGACTGATGATGCGGTCGCTCTGCCTCTTGGCGAATTCGCTGGCATGGAGAATGTTGGCGGCTCTAGTGGTGCCATACTTGAAATAGGCACTATTCTCGACTTTCAGGTCAATGTTTTCCAGATCGACTCCACCTCTAGGGGAGAGATGTTCGGCCCTGTCGGAAGACACCTAATTGACGCGTACACTATGCTGACGCAGTCTTTGCGGTTTTGGCAAGGGGAGGGTAGAGCACCTTGGCAAAGAGAAAAGAAGCGACGTTATTGGTTCCTAGTTGTAAGTTATGATCTTGTTTCGCTGTACTGCCTTGATACAAGGCATTGCTATTTGACCTAGTGACCAATCACGAGGTCAAGGAGAGAAAGGAAGCCTCAGAAACGTGGGGGGGGGGGGGGGGGGGGGGGGGGAGGTGGAGGAGGGTGAGTGGGGCGGAGGACGAGGCTAAGGAGGATGTCGAGAAGGAGACTGCAGCGACGAAGAAATTAATAGGACCGAGGGAGGAAGATGTGAGTCAATTGGCAGGTTGACTGATGTTACGTTCGTCACTGTAGGGTTATTAGAAGCACTTGAGTACATATCTCACTCCGCCGACGACAGCAAGGTACATTGTCTACTCATCGGAGAGAAGAACAGCGACATAGATGTAAGATAGGACTATCTATGCAGCGATAGTGTATGGGGTGGGATTAAGCGAGAAGTAGTCAGAATGTGACTGTGGGAAGGCAATTGTCCGCAGTCAAATTGAAGAGAAAGGGCCAAGATTCAGCAGCTTGTAGTGCAACTGGTGCAGTCATCAGATTTGGTGGATTTCTTTCTGGTTGTGAGCCCAGAAGTGCAATCCGTTTGCTAGACAGACCTGGAACGAAACCTTGCACTCTGCCAATGGACTCTGAAAGCCTGCAGGACGCTCTGATCAGGCAGCGATTACCAAGAGGAGATACTTGGTGATCAGGTCGACGATTAGTCTTGCTGGTCCACGTCCCTTGGGATCATATCCTTAGTAACGAGAGACACAATATATTCAGGCTACACTCTCACTTATTAAAAGTAAACGTTATTACTTACTCATGAATGTTCCCTCACAGGCATTGAAAACAAGAGATGATTTGATAATTTACGTGCATATTTAATTAAGACATAATTACTTATCCCCTGAATTTGTAGTAAATACCTTAAGCGAAAAAGAATTAAAGCCTTTGTCCGTGATTTGGAAAGTCTTGGCACCGTCCAGATCACATCACTAGCTCCCTTTTCCTAGCACCCAGTATTTATATCATAAGTGGGGCCTGCCCGCGCTTCTTCGTCGATTCCATCTTGCGCCCATCCGTTTCCACCATCAACACCCTTTTCAGACCCCGACTTCCAGCACCTCCTTTCAAAGCTCATCCACGCCCCTTCCAATCTCTACCTACCATCAGCCATGCCTCCCAAGAAAGCAGTCGCTGCGAAGCCCGCAAAGACCGCTGCCGCCGCCCCTCATGCGTCCTACAAAGGTAAGCTCCACTCCCACTTTGATCTCCACCACGCTGTCGCATCACTTCGGCCATCAGTATCTTTTGGTCGCGTACCTCTGCTGACTCGTTCTACCAGACATGATCAAGGAAGCGATCATCGCTGTGAGTCTACTCTATCGGGCGCATTGAATGTTGCTGCTCCATGTTTACTCTGCACCACGCGACCACAAGACCTACCCACCACAACGTATCGTACTATTCTATAAGGATCAACAAAGCTGACGCGTCTTCTACACTGGCAGCTCAAGGAACGCAATGGCAGCAGGTAAGCTATTTTTTGCCTCGGAAAGAAATAAATCTACGCTCTGTTTACCTTTTCGCACGCGTTATCTTTGAGGGATACTTGCTGATCCAATTGTCGCACACAGTCGCCCTTCACTCAAGAAGTATCTCAAGGCCAACCACAAGAACCTCGCTTCCTCAGACGCCATCTTTGATACTCAATTCAACAAGGCGATCAAGTCAGGCGTCGAGAAAGGAGACTTCGCACAACCAAAGGGTACGTCATATCTTGCATACATCTTACAATGTTCATGTGCTTTCTTGCTGTATTTCACACCTTTCGTCTCTTGCATGCTGCGGTGATGGCTCCCATCGCATGTCATCGTTGCCTCCAACTCGCCACTTTCCCCCCTACAAGATGACCCGTTATTTCTGTTCACCGTCCAGAGTGTTCTTTGCTCACAGCTGCATAGGTCCATCCGGCACTGTGAAGTTGGCGAAGAAGGTGCCCGTCGCCAAACCTGCCGCCGCTTCCACCAAAGAAAAAAAACCTGCTGCCAAGGTATTTTGTTGGCCTACCTTTTCACAAGGAATCTTGGTTAATTCGTCGCAGAAGGCTACCAAAGCAACAAAACCTGCAGGCACCAAGACCGCTGGTAGACCCAAAAAGACAGATACGAAGACCGCTACGAAAGCCGCGCCGAAAAAGGCGTCTACCACAAAGGCAAAGGCGGCGCCCAAGGCGAAAGCAGCGAAAGCAAACACGTCGACCAAACGTGTGAAGAAAACCCCGGCAATGGTCTGTCATGATCCTTCAACTAGCCGTCCTTTACAATTGCTGACCGATTGGACCAGGCTCCCGCTATCGTTGAGGAGAAGAAGGTCTCGGCCAAGACGGCTTCTGGAAGGATCACAAAGGGTCCAGCCAAGACCGCCGCTGCCGTGCAGAAGAAGAAACCTGCGCTCAAGAAGAAGGCGGCGGCGACTCCCAAGAAGACGCCCAAAGCAACGCCCAAGAAGACCGATACCCCTGCCGCGGCTGCATAGATTCGCTTGCTGTCCATGTCCTCTGTCGTTGGGCTCGTCATGAATAGGGTGGGGAAGGAAAACGCTTGCAAAGGAGTTTATGTGATCTGAGTCGCTGCGATACATATCGTACTGATTCGGCAACTCTGCTAGGTGATATGGGAAGCGTTTTCGTTGGTGCGGTCGATATCGGGGACTTGTGGATTGCTTGCGGTCATTTTGTCAAGGTTCGGCGTTGCTGTATGAAGGGTCTCCCAATGCTGTGGACATCCTCATGCTGTATCATACTTAGCTCGGAATGTCAAGATCTTTATTAGACACATCTTGATCTTCGCCCAATGCAACCAGTGAAGGCGCGTAAGAACACCAATTATAGAATCTAGTAAGGCTGATCGAGGTCGGCGCAATTCTCCCGCAGATCCCGAGCCGAGCATTGAGTGCCAAGACATGACTCGGGAGAATGGCTCCCGATTGCTATAGACATGTCAGAAACACGCATCCAATTCATTTGTCGTCTGCTTCTTCCTGTCGCTACAACGTGCATCCTGATTCTCTCCTTGACCAACTTCTGGCCTTCTACGCTTTCAGCGTGGGCAGTCCCAGTTGCGCCAGAACAAGAGCCCCCGCTCCGCCCTACTGCGTACGTCGCGCGATTCCTAATCTCCAGAACCACAAGGCAGAAGACAAGGAGAGCGAGAAATATTTTTAAGAAGCCAATGGAAGAAATGCGAGCTCTGAGTTCGTTATCATTATAGCCTGCAGGATCTTCGATAAGGCCTCTCCTTCCAAGGGGTTGGGCATGCTGGGAGAGATCAATCCTGCTTGGGCCTGGGAAACACGATGCCATCAGTCCTCTCCAGGTACTTGAGCGAACCTGTCCACTTGGATTCAAGTGACACTTCGGTATATGATCCACCGCACCAGGCTTCCACAGAGACCTTTTCCCACCCAACGATTGCCAAGGGGTTGATGAATGGGCTCCCAATAGAAAGCTCGGGAGGAATCAAACGTGTCGAAGGCGTCTTCCTCGGTGAATCGAACGGCGTTAATTCGAGCTTGCACTCCTTACCAAATGGGAGGTCCAGTGATAGTACGGATAGTCGAGGGAAGACACACTCGAGAAATGGAAGTAAGAACTCAACGGTCAATGGATACGGGACTACGGGAGAAGGGGAAATACAGGACCTTCCGATAAACAATCCGCCATCGAGGCTGAGTACTGCGGATCACACGCACTTACCGGAATATGCCAACGGAAATGCTGCCTACGTTCCAAGGCCAAAGTCTCCAGAGAGTGGTCAACTGGGGAAAGGACACTATCACAAAGGGCATGCAAGAGGTCATTCATTATCGGCTCCGCAAACTGCCAATTTTCTTTCGACGTACTTGAATGACATTGAAGCGTCCCCCAGTACCTCACAGGCAACTTGGACGCCTCAAGACATCCCTCAAAATCCAAAATCCAAACTCTTGTCCACCTTGATTCCACCGAATACAAATCAACCTCAGACTGGACCTTCAACAGCATCTTTACATCCTTCAGCACCTCGCCTACATCACCGTCACACCACTTTGGAAGTTCCAAGGTTATCCACTAGCCGAACATCACGGGACTTCTCACTACCCAACACTGCAAGTGATGGAGGTAGCGAAAGCGGACGCTTTTCCCCAACACCTCGGACCCCTCGCGCATCGAATACCTTGGTACGGGCGCCGACCAGATCAGTAAATTCTGATGTGTACCTAGATGAAGTACCTCCCGACGGCGATGTAGCTCGGTGGACCGAGACGATCCGGCAAAAGAGAGCCAGTCGAAGGCAGAGAAAGGAGGAAGAGGAGGATGATAGAGTGGTCGTAGGAACAAAGGTCGATATGAACCACGTCAATTGGGTCACTGCTTACAACATGTTGACCGGTATCCGGTTCACTGTATCGAGGACAAACGCGAAGATTGATCGAGAGCTTGCAGACGCGGATTTCGATGCCAAGCACAAGTTCTCTTTTGATATGTGAGAACTTCCCTGAGCGTTGGAGGAAATTGAACTCACAAGTCTTTAGCACTGGTAACGAGCTGACTCCGTCGGCCAAGTACGACTTCAAGTTCAAAGATTACGCGCCTTGGGTATTTCGCCATCTTCGAGCTAAATTCCAGCTTGATCCAGCAGACTACTTGATGTCACTCACAAGCAAGTACATCCTGTCGGAGCTGGGCTCTCCCGGTAAAAGTGGGAGCTTCTTCTATTTCTCTCGGGACTACAAGTATATCATCAAAACTATACACCATGCCGAACACAAGCTTCTGAGGAAAATACTGCAAGAGTACTACGCCCATGTCGAGCGTTATCCCAACACGTTGATTTCTCAATTTTACGGCCTCCACCGAGTAAAGATACCTTATGGCAGGAAGATTCACTTTGTTGTAATGAACAATCTGTTTCCTCCACATCGAGACATACATCAGACTTTTGACCTCAAAGGATCGACGATTGGGCGAAATTACAAAGAAGAAGATTTAGAACGCAATCCCAGAGCCACCTTGAAAGACCTGAACTGGCTGCGAAGAAATTACCATTTCGAGTTTGGGCCAGAGAAGAAAAGCCTTTTCATTGAGCAGATGAAGCGCGATGTTGCTCTTCTACAGAGATTGAAGATCATGGACTATTCCCTTTTGGTTGGTATACATGACTTGGAAAAAGGCAACGAGGAGAATCTCCGCGATAAGACACTCCAAGTATTTCAGCCTGGCGGAGACGGTACGCCAGAACCGCAGGTCAATATGCTTACCAGGACTCCGTCGAAGCTTGAGAACGCAAGACAAGCGAGGCAACTACGGCAGATTATCAAAAAGGAAAAGCCGGTGCCTATGGACAAAAGCACGAGTAAGATGCCGGACGAGATGCTGGAGGAAAGGAAGAATTTCATCTTCTACAGCGACGATGGTGGATTTAGAGCTACGCACGGGAATGGTCAACCAGGGGAAGAGATCTACTATCTTGGCATTATCGACTGCCTGACACACGTAAGTTTCCTCTACAGATGACTGCATTCCATAACTTGGCTTACAACGTTTCAGTACGGCTTCGTTAAGCGTGCTGAGCATTTCTGGAAAGGCTTGTCCAGCGACAGCTCCCAAATCTCTCCAATCCCACCTGAAGGCTACGGTGACCGCTTTGTCAGGTTCATAAGCGGCATCACCATGACCAAGGAAGAACAAGAGCGACAATCCCAAAGCGGTGATCTTCTTGATGGCTCAATCGATACTCATCACCAGTCAAGCTTCCCCATATCGCGCCACTCGACAGACAGAGTCATCGAGAAGGCCGAGAAGCAAGCGCACAAAACGGAGAAGGAAGGCGCCACAGAAGAGCCAAAACGTGATCGGACGCTGAGTACTGTACGCAGTCCGTCGGTTGAAAGGGCAGGCGGTGGTGGAGGCGCTACATTACCAGTCGTTGAAGAGGATGGGGAGGCAGCGAGCAGGGAAGATAGCATTCACAATGGCAAAACTGGCGGCAGTGTCCCGGATGATGTGCCTTCGACCGATGAACGGCCGGCTCCGACGTCTTCGAAAGATGGAATGGGGCTGCCGAGTGATAAGCGGCTGCCGTCTCTTCCTGATTTCAACCGCCTTAGTATGGGGATGTCGACGACAGCTCCGTCGGCTATGGGGCGTTGAGTGAATGGCATTCTTGATTGTTCCGTTCTGTTATGATACCCATCCATATATACATCCATGTAAATGTTGCATACGAGCGCGTCTTCTGCGTCAGCGACACTTGATTTCTCAGGAAGGCAGACCGAGCTCTGGTCGTTGCCTCTGGCTCAAGATAGACTTGCCTCCACTGTTGGTATTCATAGTGTGTGTGTGTGTGTGATTCCTACGCGGAGGGGACGACCCCCTAGCCTAGAGACTAGGGTGTACTATTGTTACCCCACTCGACCTTTCGGTCATGTCCGGTTAAGTACAAATGTGGTGTCTAGAGTCTGAACAGAAACAAAAACAAAAACAACCCGCTCGCTACATTAGATCAAAGTGCCGTGAGCAATTCAAAATCTCAGCCAAAAATGAAATCACAAAGCCCCCCATTCGCTTCGATCTTGCCCGATCTATAGCCCCCAGCCTAAGCCGTCAATTGCAGTTGACGACTTGGCTCCTATTCAGTCCCCTTTTACAGTCGCTCGGGGGGGGTGATGCCTTGTGCTCCACCCCCCGGAGTGTGGTGTCCCTTTGGTGATGCCAGATTGATTCCGTGTCAGGTTAATTCGGTGGGTGATTCCATAGAACCGAACAATTCGACCATGCGATGACGATTGTCTGGGTCGAAAGGGTTCTGATCCGCTGGGAGGTCATCCCACCACGCCCTCTTCCCGAGATTAATGGTGGTGAGACTGATCATTGGTATGCCCTAAACGCTGGTGTCAGATGGCCTAATGGGCCTATTGCCGAGTAACAATCCTTCGTTGATCCATCCCAAGGCCTTTGTGAGTCCACATCTTTCACGGGGCTCCCTCTCTTGCTCATTCCACATCGGCATGGGTACGAAACTCGGCGAGGCTCCCCCGTCTCCATACCGGATGGATAGGACCTGGTGTCGCCTTTTGGTATTCATACTGAGGATTTCGCATACCGTGACACGAGGTTCAAAGCCTGGAGCATAAATGACAATCGTTTCAAGAGGAGCTTGCTGCTGTTGTGAACATCCTTCAAGCATCATCTTCGTCCTTTCCAGGCCAGAGTATCTGCTTCTTCATTACAGCGCGCGCGTGAGCTATAATTACAAGCAACCACATAAAAATCTGCACAACTGTTGCCACGCTCGCGATCCATAAAATGCCTTGACTATTAATAGCGGTCCCGATGTCGATCATGGCAATGATAAACCCAGTGTTTGGGAATACGAACGACCACCAAGTCTGCGAACACCATTTCAGCTTGTATACAGACACTTCAATGCCTTTCAACTTACGAGATGGAAACTCATCTGTTTCATTCCATTGAGCGTAGCAAGTAACGATATGCAGAAAAAGAACAGCGAAAGGGACCACAGTACAATGGCAAGGAATACGGCCACAATTTTCAGCACTTGAGCTGTCGGTACTGTAGCGGTACCCAAAACATACGTATGCGGAAAAACCTCGATTGCGGCGTTTGCCATGCCTATGAAGGCCAGGCCCGTAAATGACGGGGGACCGACTGAAATAAACATTCCGGGTCTTGTATCAGGGGACGGCAGGCCACTCGACATCAGCCTGCCGATGTAATTACTGTACATGAATACAGAGATCAAGATTCCGAGGCCTTGGAATGTAGTTCCAGCTATAAGGATGGGAATCGCCTGATGTGGGGGTTGCGATCCTGCGATTACAGAAGCGACGGTTCCAGACAACATGACGGGAAAGACAGGCAGAATCCACGCAGGCGTCATGGATTGGAGTGTTAACGGTTTTCCTGTGAAGAGGAGATGATACTCTATGCAGGTTTTGAAGTCAGCGCTGCTGATTCGAGGCAGGAAATGGAGTTAGGAAACAGGTCTCGGGAGCAGAAAGGCCCTTTGACTTCCGAAAAATGTCTTATAACTCAATTTCATTAACAAACAGGAAAGATAGTCTCAGAGTATACGTACGGAGAACTGCGGTGGTGAAGGTGATTGCCACATACATCCAAAAGAGGATCCTCAAGGTTACAACCAGCCAGGGGCCAGTGGAGGGATGCCCGTATTTTTGGATACATGAGATGATGGTTGATATGGTGAGGAAGAAGGTCTGAGTGAAGTGGCCGTCTTGTCAGCGAGGAATGGAAAGCGATTGAAGACACATACCGGAATGAAGAGAGATTCTGTTGGATGATACACGGACCGGGTGAAGGTCCCAGGGAATAGCAAAAAACGAGCGAGGATGAGAGTTGAGAGAAGGACGAATAGAATCAGATCGAATATGAAAACAAGCGTCCCAATCGTGACCAAGCCACGAAATGCTGGATCATGATTTTGGAGTCAGTCTTGCTTGTTTAAGAGGGTATGACGAGCCCTGGAACACGTCTAGAGAGTGAAAGCTCCCGAGACATGTCTCAAGGCTCAATATTTGGTTCAAACAAGGAAACTTGGACTCCGAAAATACGTACTGTGGGGGGTGACGGCAAGTAAGAGAGCAATGCCACCAGTGCTCATGGTGAGCGTGAACCAGCTGAGAAGAGTCAGATGAGTGTTGCGTGGAGGATAAGTATCTCGTCAACGTACGCCCAGGTAAAGTGATGTAGACGCTCTCTAAGAGATATGGTACCAGGAGAATTCAGCTTTTCTCGTGCCATATTGACCGTATCTTTCGGAGTTATTCGAAACGTTTCCAGCTCGTGCGTACTCTCCCTCCCCAAATGATGAGATAGGCTTTGATTTCGGAACAATTCGCCTGTCAATGAGGCGATATTAATTCAGACGTATAGGGTATCGTCTGTCAGGAAAGCAGCAGTCAAGTGTTGCATTCTTGCCCGATCCCCGAGCAATTCAGGCGGGTTGGCACTTGGCAACTGCATGTGATTCGAGTCAAGGACGCCTTCCAGACGCCTGCAATGAAATGTTTTATCCAACAAAGCACCCGTATACAAGTGTTAATTGCCTACTATCTAACTTCCAAATCTCTACCGGTGACTCAGAGGAGAGTAAGAGAGAACCAAGACGAAGAGGTAAAGGAAGAAATTCCTAGTCAGTTTCGACCGTATTTTTACCAGGCCAATTTTTTGCGTCACTTTTTCGCCGCCCGGACCCGTGGCCTGAAAATTAGACGCTAACGCACAACAAGGCTTGGCTGACTTTACAACCACGAGATCCCTCCGCCGTACAATTCACCCTCGCATACAACAACATCTCTCATTTTCTCTCACACCCACTCTCCATCAGCTTACACCTTGACATACACAACTATCGTCGAATATGGCTCTCAAGAGAATCAACAAGGAGCTTACAGATCTCGGTCGGTATGTCAACACTTGAAACCGGCTACATGGCCGCCCATGATCTCAGCCTCAAGCCGAAGCAGTCCGCATGCTTCAAAAAAAAGTCGTACTGACCAGGGAATTACAGTGACCCTCCCTCTTCGTGCTCAGCAGGTCCTATCGGCGATGATCTGGTATGTGATTTCTAGATTTCTCAAAAAGCTGAGCAGTTGGGTTTTTGCACACGTTGCAGACTATCATAATTCAGAATTCACCGGCTAATACTCTTCCCTTCTGTATAGTTCCACTGGCAAGCGACCATCATGGGACCCGTACGTCAAGCCTTATCGCTAAGCCTCGTAGACGTTCTATTTGGCCCCCATCCGAAGGCTGTCAGACTGGTCGGTTCGGAGCTGACAAAGAATCGCAGGGTGATAGCCCATATTCAGGAGGCGTCTTCTTCCTCGCCATACATTTCCCTACCGACTACCCATTCAAGCCTCCGAAGGTCAACTTCACCACGCGCATCTACCACCCAAACATCAACTCCAACGGTAGCATATGCCTTGACATCCTGCGAGACCAATGGAGCCCAGCCTTGACCATCTCAAAAGGTACTACAGACTGTCTTCCTCTCTGTGCAGAGGAAGTCCTAGTACATGGGAGCTTCGGGCTAATGATCTGTGTTCTAGTGCTTCTCTCCATCTGCTCCATGCTCACAGACCCCAACCCTGATGATCCTTTGGTACCTGAGATCGCCCATGTTTACAAGACCGACCGTTCGAGGTACGAATCGACAGCGAGGGAATGGACTAGGAAGTATGCCATCTAGATAGCGGCATAGGAGTGGGATGTGATGGTCTAGCACACTGGGCCTCGGCTAGTCTATGTCCTCTTTATGTGGATCACTCGTCAGGAGGCTAGTCCAAGGCATATCTCACGAAAGCATTATCAATGACAAGCAGTAAATGGTCCCAAATTTCTTTTGTCCACAGTCTCAGCGGTAGCTCGCAGCAATGATCTCGGATCTCGGGATTTTCTTAGTGATGCATACATGCAGGTCACGGAACATGGTGGAGCGTTAGGAGTGCATCTAAGGTAGCAATGATTATCATTGCATGATTCGTTCCATTTGACTCGTGCTGTGAAGATTGTCGTAGACAGCCAAAAGCTGATTGGCTGCAGTCTTGGGCTCCCCGAAATCCAACATTGGCAGCAACGAAGGACTGAGAAAGCATCAATCCTTGGAATGTGTGTAGTGACACAGGTACTATCCCAAAGGATCTGCAACTTGGGTGCCAGATTTCCAACGTTTTGTCTGGAAGTCGTGCCTTCCCTCTAATATTTAAATTGCCCTTAATCCCCATTTACTCCCACATCTTGATCCACCTTGGTCCATTGAACCGCCACATCAGCGTTCGACAATACTTCTGACCACGCTTTTGAGAGATCGCGTTACTTCCACTCTACGGCCTACGGTCAGCGGACGTTCCAGCATTTCCAAGGTTGACCGCTTTTCTCGCACCATAATCAAGCATGTCGGACTCAAGCGTTGACCTCTCTGAGAAGAATGAGACGTCCACTATGCCTCCATTGTCCAGGGTGTTGATTTCCAACCACGTGGCCGTCGAACAGACAGCCACTTCAGATGAGATAACAGGAATCCGTCACTGGATGGTGGCCACAGGCATTCGGTACATCCTCCCAGCCTCATTTGTACTCCTCCACGGCATGATCTTCTCGTACGGCTTCTGGAGTTCCTACACAAAGGGGCATCTCACCCTTACCAGGCCCACTTCTGGAATTGTCTTGCCCACGGCAAATGCTGCTGCTTTGGTCCTCCACTTTGATCTCGCCGTTCTCATATTTCCGGTGTGCCAGACTCTGACCTCGATTCTAAAACGGACCTCTCTAAATGCTAGCATCCACTATGACACCAGCATCTTTTTTCATAAGATGGTAGGCTGGTACGTGGTTTTCTTTGGCTCGGTACATACAATCGGCCATTGTATCAATTTTGCCCTGCTAGCTGTTAAGAACGACATGGGCTTCAAGGGCTTTCTTGCCCTGAATTTCGGCACCATACCGGGCTGGTCTGGATACGTGATGTTCATAATCCTTGGACTCATTGTCGTCACTTCACTCAAAAGATTTCGACTTGCAAACTTTGAACGATTCTATTACACCCATCACCTATTCATTATCTTCTTCGTCGTTTCATCTGTACACGGTCTCTGTTGCATTATCAAGGAAGACAAGAGCCTAAGCCGTGCCAGCATATGCAGCGTCAGAAACGGTCCCATCTGGCAGTGGTGGATGTACGGGGGATTTGGCTACCTGCTGGCGGAAAGAATTAAAAAAGAAGCCGTTGGGAGATACCGAACCTACATATCGAAGGTCATTCAGCACCCTTGTGACGTAGTTGAGATCCAGATCAAAAAGGAAAAGGCACGGATGAAGATTGGGCAGGTATGTAATCAATGTTCTTTGCCGATTCTTTTACTGACATTTAGCCAAGTACATTGATATCTGTTGTCCCGAAGTCTCTCTTTGGCAACACCGTCCCTTCATGCTTACCAGCGCCCCTGAGGAGGATTTCTTATCCGTCCATATACATTGCACTAGCGACTTCACCAAATCAGTAGCCGCCGCAGTCGGGTGCAAATTCGAGCGTCGAGAGGAAGCGAAAGATAATCTCACATCTCAGGTGATTGGTATCGATCAAAAAGCTGCCATACTGGACGTAGATCCTACAATCCGCAGGCCTTTGCCACGTGTGTTTATCGATGGACCCTTTGGTGGTGCATGGGACGATATGTTTGATTACGAGATCGCAATCCTTATAGGAGCTGGGACAGGGATTATGCCATTTGCTTCAATCCTCAAGAGCATCTGGTACAGAATGAACTACCCCCATCAGAAGACCTTCCTCCGCAAAATCTATTTCTTCTGGGTTTGTCGTGACATTGACTCCTTTGAATGGTTCATGTCTTTGCTCACCGCAATCGAAGCGCAAGATATGGACAGCCACATTGAAATCCACACAGCAAGTCAGCTCTCCCACTACTAAGGGCACAGATGACTGACTCGACTAGTATCTCACTCGCAAGGCTCAGCCTCAGGCGAACTCGAAAGTAGTAAGCGATGCTACCCACGCAAAGCAGAGCGGTATCACAGGACTGCGGACACCGACAATGTTTGGTCGGCCCCACTGGGACAATATCTTCGAATCCGTCCGCAACCTACACTCTTCTCCAGAAAAGGCGGGGGTCTTTTTCTCTGGGCCTCCGCTAATGGGACGCCAAATCAGTATCAGCTGCAACAAGTATTCTGAAGTTGACTTCAGATTTGTGTGGAGGAAGGGAAAGTTCTGAGCCCCGTCGCTATTAAATGCCGCGGAATGGGAAGCAACGCAGGTGTCAGGGGATGAAGGTTGCTTTGCACGGGTTGAGAGCTTACGCGGCATCGTTGTGGAAGATATGTACTGTACCTGGCTTCAGCTTCAACGGATGCATTAAGAATACGATCTAACTATTAAAAACATCAATTGTAGATATATGAACGGCCTGCTCGCCTGGTTTCTTGTTGCGAGGAAGGTCATTGCCTCGCTTGAATGCCGAGCAGAGCCGGCTAATGACCCTGGAAAGGACCCCCCTGGTTCGACTCACTGTCGGTGGCAAGTGGTTATGAATCGGATGGGGTTCAGGGGCCGACTTCCGAGTGTCTTTCGTGTATTTATTAGTCAGGAGCATGCCCGTCTGCATGCTGTTTCCTTACGGAGTACGGTCTTCAATGATCTTCAAAATAGATAAGCTAGTCCAAATGGAGCTTAGTCTGATTCAAACAGCAATTCTCGAGCCTCAAAATGCTCGGCCCTTATTCCGTGCCAAGAATATAGGGCTGAAACTTTTGCATGCAGCATTCTTTCTTTCAATACGGTTATATGTTCCTTCATCCTGCGCGTCCAGGACATCGTCTTCTCGTACCAATTCTTCACCTTACGCTCACACATTACTAAGTTTGCGGCTATGTGGTGACACGGCATACAGGGACTCGTTGAGACGAAAGAAAGAGCAACATGTTTCAATTCACGCCCCTTTTGGGAGCTCAGTCCATTTCGCCAGCATCTCAGTCTTTGTTGGAATTGGATGGTGGAGTAAAGATTCTCATAGATGTTGGATGGGATGGAAATTTCGATGTCGCGAAGCTGAAGGACCTAGAGAGGTAGGTCACTTGCAAGGGGATAGGATGTCTTGAAGCCAGCGCTCTGGTCTATGAGTGACGCAGTGTCAATGCTTGTATTCTATATACACGAACAAAATCAATCAAGCTCTTCACGCTCAGTGCCTGCGCTTCAAAATCAATGCCCTGTACGTGCTGTTGACTAACAGCCTGTGGTATAGACATGTGTCTTCACTATCCATCATCCTCCTCACCCACGCAACCCCAGCTCATATAGCAGCCTTCGCTCATTGCTGCAAGCATCTACCAGCATTTACACAGATACCCATCTACGCCACGTCACCCGTCATCTCTCTTGGTCGGACGCTTTTACAAGACATCTACTCTTCTACGCCTCTTGCCTCGACGATCATACCTCAAAACTCTCTCAGGGATAGCTCTTTCAACTACTCGTCATCGAGCATCGAAAGTTTCCCCCAGATCCTTCTGCAACCACCTACGCCCGAAGAGATCGCCTCCTACTTCGCCCTCATCCATCCCCTCAAATACTCTCAACCCCACCAGCCTCTTCCATCGCCTTTCTCACCACCTTTGAACGACTTGACCATTACCGCTTACAATGCAGGACACACGCTGGGCGGTACAATATGGAGCATACGGCATGGCATGGAATCGATCGTCTACGCGGTGGATTGGAATCAAGCTCGAGAGAACGTGCTCGCTGGTGCTGCATGGCTGGGAGGATCTGGTGGCGGAGGTGCCGAGGTGATTGCAGAGCTTCACAAGCCTACAGCTATGATATGCAGTGCGAGAGGAGCGGAGAAGAATGCTATTGCAGGTGGTCGCAAAAAGCGAGATGACTTGCTTCTAGACTTGATACGGACCACTCTTGCAAAGGGAGGGACTGTTCTGATTCCCACCGATACCAGTGCAAGAGTGCTGGAGTTGGCCTATATTATAGAACAAGCATGGCGGAAGGAGTATCCGGACCCGGCGACCGACAGCCCGTTTAAAAAGGCAAAGCTTTACCTGGCAAGTAGGAATGTCGGCGCGACGATGAGATACGCGCGAAGTATGCTTGAGTGGATGGACGAGGGGGTTGCCCGGGAGCTTGAAAAGGAGCCCAGCAACAGTAGCAATCGACAGCATAAACGAAACACGAGCAAGCAAACGCCGAATCAGGACCCTGCAGGCCAGTCATCAGGCAAATCGAGTACTCCTTTCGATTTCAAGTATTTGAAACTTCTCGAGCACCGCAAGCGCATTGAGAAAATGATGTCGACCCAAGGCCCTAGAGTCATCCTCGCCAGTGATAGTTCGCTCGAATGGGGCTTCTCGAAAGAGATATTACAGCGTATTGCATCAGATCCCGCGAATCTAATCATTCTTACTGAAGACTATGGCCACGAGAGCGGCGATAGTGAGCTCAAGGATGGTCTTAGAAGAACACTATTGAAATGGTACCATGAGCGGAGAGCCGGTGTGGCCATGGACACCGGACAAGATGGCCAGAACATTGAATCAGTCTACGCAGGCGGCCAAAACCTCCACATCAAGGATGCTCTAAGCGTGCCTCTAGAAGGGAAGGAGTTATTGATCTACCAGCAGTATCTTGCATCGCAGAGGCAATCACAAAACTTTTCACGTCTGAGCAATGGGACAGCTCTGGAGGCCTCGGCTGATGCCGTTGATGAGACATCATCCACAAGCTCCTCTTCCTCCGAAGAGTCGGATCCAGAGCGGCAAGGGAAAGCCCTCAACACCTCCGCCAAGACTGCGCGCTTCAACCGTAACAAAACGGAGCTGGGAAAGGAGGTAATAGGCGTGAACGTACTGCTGCGTCAGCCAGGCGTGTACGACTACGATGTACGTGGCAAGAAAGGAAGAGAGCAGATGTTCCCCTTCGTCAATAAGCGGCGGCGCGGTGATGACTTCGGCGATTTGATCAGACCTGAAGATTACCTTCGGGCTGAGGAGCGGGATGAAATCGACGGCCAAGACATGCGAGACCACGGACCTCGAAAGCAGGAAGGTTTCGGCCAGAAGCGAAAATGGCAGGACTCGGGTTTACAGGGTGACAGCGGACGACAGGCCGATGGACCGATCAAAAGACGGCAACCAGCAATGCCTTCTGGTAATGAGACGCTGACCAATGGCACTATTGCCTCGATCGTCAACGGTCGCGGTGCATTCGAGGAAGAAGACTCGCTTGGCGAGTCGGAGGATGAACCAGACGAGCTTGCGGCCGGCCCTTCCAAGATCACGTTCAAGAGTCAATCCATTGAAACAAGCTTGAGAATTGCCTATGTTGACTTTGCAGGACTCCACGACCAGCGAAGTTTATCCAACCTCATCCCTCTTATACAACCCAAAAAGCTCATACTCGTTTCCGGAAATGCCTCGGAGACAAGATACCTTGCGGAGGACAGCAGACAGAAGCTCAAGATTGAAGCAGTGGATGACAGCGGCAAGAGCGCCGACTTTATTTTTACACCTTCTAATGGTCAGACCATCGATGCGAGTGTAGATACTAATGCCTGGACCGTCAAGCTTAGCGAAGCTCTTGTTCGTCGCCTCCACTGGCAGAATGTGAAAGGCCGAAGCGTTGTCACCCTGATGGGTCATCTGGCCGCCAGCACCATTGATGAACCAGTAGCAGACGCTAGCAGCAGGAAGAAGGTAAAGCTGCTCACGGACGTGGATTCGAAGCTCGATGGCATTGCAGCGGCATCGGAGAAGGCACCTGAGCTGGCACCTACGCTAGATGTTCTACCTGCGAGCCTGGTGGCTGCTACGCGCTCTTTCGCTCAGCCCCTACACGTAGGCGACCTGCGACTGGCAGATATCCGAAAGATTCTGCAATCCACGGGTCACAGCGCAGAGTTCCGAGGCGAAGGAACGCTCCTGATTGATGGACTTGTTGCAGTGCGTAAGTCCGGCAGTGGAAAAGTAGAGGTCGAGGGAGGCGGTCTGAATCTACCAGAGCTGCGGACCCGGACTTTGGAGGGGTCTTTCTATGCAGTCAAGAGGAAGATTTACGACGGCCTAGCTGTTATTGCTGGAGGCTAATGCAGCAACTGAAGCCTCACTGTTCTGCTATTCTGCTATTCGTGCTGATATTGCAGCCTTGCAAGAGGCGGTTACGGAAGTTGTTGGAATTGCATGGCGCTTTCACAGCGAATAGGGTTGCTTGATGTGTTGTAAGTAAAAGTGAGAAGGGTGAAGAGTGAAGAGTGAAGAGTGAAGAGTGAAGAAGAAAGGGTCAGAGCATGATCTCAAGCGCTTCATCTACGCCTAATTTTGGGTTACGTGTCCGTCTCCGTCTCCGTCTCCGTCTGCCGAACCTTTCCACTATCTGAAGCGAACCGCCTGCCCATTTGGCCTCCATTGCTAAAAATGTGTTAACACCTCATGACCGCCTGTTTCATCACGGGAGCTCACAAAGCCTTCCCACCCAATGGTGTACCAAACCATGAGTAAGAGGATTTGCTTGCTCATGTCCAGTCATTTGAAGCGCTGCATTTGCTCTGACTCGTCGCCGCCGTGCTGTGGTATGTATATGTCTGTCTCCAGCGCATCTGCTCTTGTCCTCCAAAACATTCTCCGAGATCAGTCCACATTCAACGATCCATCAGCCAAAAGTACATCCTTACGGTTCCGACCCCGCTTCTTGTACAACAGTACCTCATCCTGTTCACTTTTCTCCCTGACATCTCTCTTCAAACCCTCATCATCACCATCAACATGCCCGAAGAAACCAGATACTTTACCTTGAACGGGAATGTGCCTAATGGCGGCGTTCCTCCAGGCAGAATGTTCGCTTCGGTAGCGGGCCTGCCATTTGGACCCAACCCTGGCCACCAACCCTTCAGCCCAGGACCCTTTGGCGGCGGATACGGTCCTCCACCTCCATATCACGGACCGCAAGAGAATAGTAAGTCTTCCCCAACGTGTCAACAGTCCACGAATGCTGAGCTTTGATACAGGAAATGGCGGCGGATACCCACCTTACCATCCAACCTTGCATCCAGGGACCCCCCCTCCGGCACCACGAGCGCCCAGCGCACCGGCCTCTTATGGTTCAGGGTACGAACCACCAGGACAGTACATCGATGGCCACATGCTGCATGGAGATGGCTGGTCCTACATTACTCCCAGCGAACACACAACCATGCACTTCGTGGGTGACGGGACTCGACCCTGTGACGCTCCCAACGGCTATTACCCGCGCCACTTCAATTTCTCCAAGCACAAGGTACCCACCATGATGACGGTGAAGGACTTGATCAAGCGACTCGGAGCGCCTGCGGGAGAGCACAACGGCATTACGGAGATGGAGGAATTGGGAGACGATAGGTTCACGGCTGGGGTGACGATTACGCAGGGGAGTGAAGATGCGAAGAAGACGTTGGCGGAGATGGGGTGGACGCAGATGAAGAGTGAGGCTGGGCCGATTTGGATTGTTGTGAAGAGGTAGGGCGGGTGCAGGAGAAGGGTTGGAGATGGAGGTGGAAGTTGGGTTGGCAGGGTGTTGCTAATCGAGGGTACTTGCACTGGAGTCTCTGGCGTTTGATTTGAAAAGGGTGGGGGGAGGATTCGGTTGTGGAGTGGTGGTGCTGGCGTTGGTGGAGTTTGGCTGGCCCATTCCCTCCCTATGGGTCATGCATGGGTGTCTCTTAGTGATTCTCTACGACTAATGACTGCAATGGAAACATGTCGCTTTTTACTGGGAGAGAAAGAGTATGACAGGTGATGGATCGAGGGAATTTGAAATGGTCGAAATGCTGCTGATCCACTCGAACCAATCGGCTGAATTGTGAATAGGAGTTGTAGGGGAGATTGTGGCAGATGTATGTGGGGAATGTTTTGCATGATGCAGTCAAAGTCTTGTGCAGGAGATAAGAGCAGTATGGTACTTTAGAGTATCCGACGGCAAATGCAGGAACTTTGCCTTATTCGCTGGGTATGATTAGGTAATGAGAAATATAAGTATTCGGAAGGACCTCCCGGAATGAGGCAAGAGCGCCAGATGGGCTCTTGGCATCCAGGTAAGGTGAAATACTTAGTGTGGACAAGTTCTCCGAAAAGGTCGGGCCGCATGATGTTGATGCATAGGTACGGTAGTGGGAAAATGGGAAATGGCTTGAAGGTACCTACGGTAGAGGCTCCACTCTTTCTCTTTCTCTCCGTCTCTCTCCGTCTCTCATTATTCACTATTCTCTCTTCTCTCTCTCTCTCTCTCTCTCTCTCTCCCTGTGACGAGAAAGATGAGTACCCCACTCTTCCTTCCGTCCTTCCTTGAATCCTTTCCTTGGATCCTTCCTTGAATCCTTGCTTGCTTCCTTGCCCTGAATCCTTACCCCTCTTGCTTATCTCCACATCACACTCCTATCTTTACCAAAACCTACTTACTTAGCACTTACGACACCCTTACTTGACCTTACAGTATTACTTTATCTCAACCGACCTGACTCTACCTTCGGGATGAACGTTACGCTTTGCTTCAAAGGGCAGGCATATGCGTGAGCGGGGTCTTGAGTGCCATGGATATGTCGTGCTATGCATCCATCAGCCTGAACTACTCTCCTTCAAAGGCACCACTTGTTGACTTTTGCTTTGGTTCCGCTGCTTCCCTGCCGGTATCCTTATATATTGGTATACTTTCCACACTTTGCTTTACAACGAACCTTTTCCTTCAACTTGATATATATATATATATATTGTGCTTTCCCCTTCTACTTGCCATTTGCTCATCTGTAAAAAGCCCCTGTGAACACATTGCCATCATGTCTACAGATCAAGTATCATATGCCCCAATGGCTGCACCAGTGAAACAAAGTCCTGCCCATCCTATTTGCCCAATAACGGCTGCCGAGATCAGGCAGTCTGCACACCTAATCAGAAACCTTTATCCAGCCAAGACAGACTTCTCTTTCAAAGTCATCACGCTGGAGGAACCGGACAAAGCTGACTTGGTGCCCTACCTGGACGCTGAGCATAGCCGAGGCAGACTGCCACACATTGATAGAAAGACTTTTGTTTGCTACTATCTACGCAATACTGTGAGCTGAACCGGACATGCACATGTCTTGCATATGTCCATCTGACCACTGACCAACGCCACATCAGGATAAATTTCACGAAGCCACAGTCAACCTTTCCCAACGGCGGGTAGAAAGCAATGTACGACTGGGCCCAAATGTCCATGGTCCTGGCGATTGGGAGGAGATCTTGCAGGTCGAGAAGATCGCATTGGAGGATGAAGGAGTAAAGGCGGAGATAGCCAAATTGGGTCTGCCAAAAGGAACAGCAGTCATCAGCGATCCTTGGATTTACGGTATTTTCTCTTGGAAGATTGGAACGTTCGAGTGGCTCACTTTTCTAGGGTCCGACGGTATCAACGATGACCGTCGAATGTACCAATGCTTTCTGTACATGCGTGATCCAAACGACCCACCAAACATGGATTCGAATCATTATGCCTTCCCGCTTGCCATCTCTCCAGTCGTGGACTGTGTAGACCTCAAAGTCATTCGCATTGACATGTGCCCTACAGGCGCCGACCATGCAACCAAAGAGGCGCAGGCTTCTTGGATACCGCCACCAAACGAGTACACCCCCGAGCATCAGAATTTGAGGACCGACTTGAAGCCATTGAATGTGGTGCAGCCAGAGGGCGCCAGCTTCAAAGTTACGAAAGTTGGGGAGACTGGAGAGATCATTGAATGGCAGAAATGGTCGTTTCGAGTGGGCTTTAATCAGAGGGAGGGTATGGTGCTTTACGATGTAAGTTTCCTTCGACCTGTGAAGATTGAACAAATGCTCAATGTCGCAGGTGCGATATGCTGGCCGGAGTCTATTCTACCGCCTGGCACTCTCGGATATGAACATTCCTTATGGTGATCCGCGGGCACCATTCCATAAGAAAGCAGCCTTTGATCTCGGCGACGCCGGTGCGGGCGCCATGGCGAACAATCTGAAACTCGGCTGCGACTGCCTAGGCTCTATCCACTATCTGAGCGCTGTCTTGGCAACCGCCAAGGGAGAACCAATGCCCATGGAAAACGTAGTCTGCGTGCATGAGCAAGACGCCGGCATTGGTTGGAAACACACCAACTACAGAACGGGCAGAGCAGCAGTTGTTCGAAGCCGGGAGCTGGTCATCCAATCCATCATCACCGTCGCCAACTATGAATACATCATGGCCTTTATGTTCAATCAAGCAGGCGAGCTGACCTACGAGGTCAGAGCAACTGGCATCGTCAGCACTCAACCCATTGACGAAGGCGTCGAAGTCCCATGGGGAACAATCGTTCACCCCGGTGTCCTCGCCGTCCACCATCAGCACATCTTCTCGCTCCGCGTCGATCCAGCAATTGACGGCCACGCCAACCGCCTCGTCTACGACGAAATCCACCCCATGCCCGTCTGCGACTTCAACCCCCACGGTGTCGGTTACACAGTCTCGGAAACCACGGTCCAAGAGTCCGCCGGCCTAGACACCAATTATGACACCGCCCGCACCTTCAAAATCCTAAACGAATCCTCCAGAAATCCCGTCAATGGCAAAGCAGTCGGCTATAAAATCCACGCCCCGGATTTCCAAAAAATGGTCGCGGATCCCGATTCCTTCCACCATAAACGAGCCGAGTTCGCTGACCATAACATCTACGTCACCAAGTACCACGACGGCGAACTCTATGCTGGCGGCAAATACACCAATCAGTCCCGCGGCGGTGCCGGTGTGCGCGCGTGGGCTAATCGTAAGGAGCCCATTGTGGATGAGGATATCGTGGTGTGGTTGCAATTTGGGCTGCAGCATGTTACGAGAATTGAAGATTTCCCCGTTATGCCGTGCGAGATTATCAAGGTGCAATTGAAACCGGTGAATTTCTTTGATAAGAATCCCGCGCTCGATGTGCCGCCGAGCAATCAGGAATTTAATCGCAGTACCTTGGTTACTGAACAGCATAAGCAGCCGACGGTCGAGGGCAGGGTTGGGGAGGAGGGAGTAGTGTGCTGCTCGAGTAAGCTGTGAGGGGGACATGGGGGCTGATTGGGTGGAACGGGGTGGGTCGTTGGATTACCAAGTTCACGATTTTGGGTCTGATTCAACAAGGCAGGATGAAGGAAAATAATAGCAACTAGCAACGCGAGCTGGCCAACACAGTCTCATTACGGCGGACGACGGCTACAACTAGGACAAACCCAAAAACCACCAAATTTTGAAATTTTATCCCCTTGCCCCAATTTTTTTAAATCTTGGCTGTGCCCCACCTATCTGATTCAAAATGCCCCCGGATAATGCCCCCGGATAAGATTTTACATTCAGCCTTATAAGGCTGATTTACAATTTCGACAAATTCAAAAACCAAACGACAAAAAAATTTAATTTTCAAATTTCAAGTTTCAAATTTTTTTTCTCTTTCCGGAGCACTCCACCCCAAAGCATCTTACCCCGGGGTGCCTTTGCCCCAAAATACCCTTATTCCAGAATATCCTACCCTAAAATATCTTACCGCGAAGCATTTTACCGTCTTTAAAAAGCCCCTCAAAGAGTCCCTCGAAGAGTCCCTCGAAGAAGTCCTCGAAAAAGCCCCCCAAAAAGCCCCTGAAAAAGCGCCTCGAAGAGTATCGCAAAAGAAAAATTCGAAAATTTGAAAGAATTTGGTGATTTTTGGTTTTGTCCTATGTAGTTGTAGCCCTCGTCCGCCGTACTCATGGCAAGATCAGCAGCACACGTTTGAAAGCACAGATTGGCGCTTCCTATAATTCGCTCAGAGTGGAAATGGCTCGACAAGGTACAAGACAGAAATGAACTCGCTACTGAAACAACCCGCGAAGCTATACCTACGCGTCCACAAATGATTTCACATCTGTCCGAACCCATTAGCGGCTGTGATGTGGGAAAGAGAACGCATCTCGACTTACTTGACAGCCAGTTGAGATACTCTCTCTGCTCCTTGAAGTCAATGTACTCGGGCACCCACATCGCCAACGCTGTATTCACCCCCCTCTCGTCCAAATACCTCTCCAGCAGGACCTGCAGATCCTCATCCAGATTGCCAAACGGTGGGCCCTCGTACAGATTCCGCCTCTTCCAATCCAGCTCCGCCGTCTTGGCATCCGCCAGCTCGGCATCTTTGAAAAAGTAAACATTGTCAATCACAATCTCCCCATCCTGCGCCGTCGTCTCAATCTGCAGCGTCCCCTTGCCCACTTTCTCAATCATGACGTTCACTCTGGCCGGGAAACTGGGTTCGTCGTCCTCGTTGGAAGATGGGGACTCGTCGTCAGCGAGGTCCTCGCGGTCGGCAGGGGCGACGCGGTCTTCGGGAGCGATTTTGATGTTGCCACCCTTTGTGTGGCCGACGTTTATAGCACCTTTGGTGTTGGCGCCGCCGGACTGGGCAGATTCGGGGATCGAGCCGTCGTCTTCGTCGTAGAGGGCTGGGTCTTGGCTGGGGTCGTTGGGGTCTGCGCGGTAGTCGTCGGGGTCTTGGTCCATGGCGTTGAGGTCGGCGATAGAGAAGGATACGCGAAGGCTGGGGGAGAAGAGGGAGTGTCAGGTGGGGGCGTGTTTGCAGACGGGAAAGGGGGACTTACGATTCGTCGCCGAATTTGCGGGTCAGGACGACTTCTTCTTGGCCTGGGGTGTCGTAGAGCTATGGAACTTTAGTATGAGCTGGAGGATGGGGGTTCGTAGAGGTTGACCTCGAAGGAGCTACTGTCGAGATAGTCCTGGAGACTTGACGGTAACTTTTCAGAGTCTCTCATCTCCCTCTCCAATTGTAGCTCGGACTCGATCTTTGCGGAAAGCTCTTGGTCCACTGGATCACTCGTAAGTTTCAATTGTCTGGGATATGAGTGTAGTTGATCATACCTTGACCCTCCTTCTCTCGCGCCGCTCTCGATGTCGAGAAGGCGGCAAATCTGGGTATTGAAGCTGCTTTGCATGTCTGCTGGAGTAACGAGGTGCGGTGGACGGTGGAGAGGAATCGTGAATGGCTTTGTACAGCTAACCTCGGAAGACATCGAGGAAGAGCTCGGGATATGCTTCTGAGGGACATCATAGTTGTGTTATGGAAGAGAATTGATCTATGCAGTTTGAAGCTACTTAATAATCTCGAAATTTTAGCGCTAGCGCGACGACAATCTCCGACACGCCGATCTTCAATCCTAAAATTACGAGCCCACTATCCATTAGAATTTTCAATGGCGACTTCAAGTTCAGATAATAAAGCAAAGGTCGGTCTGGACAGTTGCTCATGATTTGCATCGACCCACGTGCTAACAATCTCAGCCGAGTGCGCTGCGTTCTATAATTGCTGGTTCCACAGCCGGAGCTGTTGAGATTGGTATGTTGTGACTACTACATCCTCTATCTGAAGCTGACAAGTATATTCAATAGCTATCACATACCCAGCCGAATGTACGTCTCGAGATCGTGTACCAACGAAGCCCAGTTGACAATTTCCTACAGTCGCAAAAACACGGATTCAACTCAATCGACATTTACCAGACGGGCAGAAGCTTGGTTGGCCTCCATTCGGGAAGGCATGGTATGCAGGATGTACGACGTTGATCATCGGGAATTCTCTCAAAGCTGGAATTCGTATGAGCCTTGCTTCTGGGGATAGGTGGCCAATTGACTAAGGTGTTGTTAGGCTTCGTGGCCTTCGATACATACAAGACATTGCTGCAAGATGAGCTTGGCAAGATATCTGGGCCGAGGACAGTGATAGCGGGCTTTGGAGCCGGGATCACAGAATCCTTATTCGCTGTCACACCATTCGAAAGTATAAAGACTACACTGTACGTTTACCCCGCGAGCACAGAAGCGTTCCCAAAAACTAACTTGCGCCATGTGCACAGAATTGACGATCGAAAATCAGCCAACCCTCGGATGCGCGGCTTTCTGCACGGTTCAGGCATAATATTTCGAGAAAGAGGCATAAGAGGTTTCTTCCAAGGATTCGTTCCGACCACCGCAAGGCAAGCCGCGAATTCAGCGACAAGATTCGGAAGTTATACAACCATAAAGCAGTTTGCTCAAGGCTATGTTGCGCCGGGGGAGAAGCTCGGCACAGTGAGCACCTTCGGCATAGGTGGATTGGCAGGTTTGATTACTGTGTAAGTGGCCGGAGATTGTTGCAATGCGAGTAAGACTGACACTGCCTAGATATGTCACACAGCCTCTAGACACTATTAAGACACGGTAAGGCACCCAGAGATAGATTCCCACGAAATACTAATCTTTGGACAGAATGCAGTCGATTGATGCGCGGAAAGAATATAAAAACAGCATTGAGTGTGCGACCAAAATTGTCAAGAATGAAGGCTTCTTCACCCTTTGGTCAGGAGCAGTCCCGCGGCTGGCAAGGCTAATGATGAGTGGAGGCATCGTTTTCACCATGTATGCAGTCCTCTTGGTTTTTGTCTCAGCAGTTGCTTACATTTACAGGTATGAGAAAATAATGGAGGGACTAGATAGACTGGATCCTGACAGAAAATACGTATAATGCATTAACGCCGCATATGAGCTTCTGTCTTGGACGGGTGCGAAGCTCATCCCACTTGTGGGGGGCCGGATGATCTTTCTTCCGGAACGCCTTTGTCAACTAATTGCAACTTCCAGAACATCTTTGAGTCAACCCAGAAACGAGCAGCAAGATCATAGCTCAATAGCCACATTGGAACTTGGTCTTGTGCACCAGCTTCTGCTCCTCACTGTCCTACACTGCTCTGCTTCCAATCACATTCCCAGCGATCCTGGGAATCCGAAAACATGGCGTGGATTTCAAGCGGCTCAACGAATGCAGCTCTGATCAAGAACCTCACAAGCAATGGCCTCATCAAATCCGAACTTGTCAACAATGCTATGTTAGCTGTATGCTACCAAATCCCCCCTTTCCAATTTCCCCTCAACTCATTGGGCTCTTCCCCCCTCCAGCCCTCATATGCATAAGAAAGTCACCGATTGACACTACTCTCCTAGGTTGATCGCGCCCACTACGCCCCCGCCACCCCGTACCACGATAGCCCGCAGATCATCGGCTTCGGCGCCACAATTTCTGCTCCACACATGCACGCCACAGCAGCCGAGTCCCTACTACCATACCTACATCCCAGCGCCCGTATCCTAGATATGTACGTTATTTCGGACTCCGTCTTACCTCTTTTAGACCAAATCTTCGGTCTTAAGACAAGTCGTGGGAGTTTCTATTCTAAAGACATGTTCCAAGGCTCAACGTACCGTATCTAATAGGCAGTGCTGACTCCGTAACCATGATCAAGCGGGTCTGGCTCTGGTTACTTGACTGCCGTCCTCGCAAACCTAGTTGGCCCTGCAGGAAAAGTCGTAGGCATAGATCATATCCAAGGCCTCGTCGACCTCGCCAGTAAAAACATGTCCAAGAGCAAAGAAGGCAGAGAAATGCTTGAAAGTGGGAAGGTGAGATTTTTGAAAGCCGATGGGAGGTTGGGATTGGATGACGGGGAGGGGGGTTGGGATGCGATTCATGTCGGTGCTGCGGCGCAAGTGGCGCATACGGCGCTGGTGGAGCAATTGAAGGCGCCAGGGAGGTTGTTCATTCCGGTGGGGCAGGACAGGCAGTACATCTGGGTTATTGATAAGAAGGCAGATGGGACTGTGGTGAGGGAGAAGTCAATTGGGGTTACATATGTGCCGCTCACGGATGCGCCACGGGAATGAAGGAGTAGGGATGGAGTGGGAGAACGAAGCCTGGTTCGGTGTGGCCGTGTGTTTTAGCGAAGGCGTTGAAAGCTGAGCGTTCATCTCAAGGCAGAGAATCCTTTGCTGGTATTACCGGGACAACTACGGGGTACATTACCATAGCTTTGACCAGGCCGAGTCCCCCGGGATTGCAACCCTTGATGAAGATGGATCTCATTTGTATTGTGTCTTCACAAACACCAATTTTGAAAGATAAGTTTCAGAGATCAGTTTCCATTCTATTTGGCTATTGCGAAACAGAACTTGAACTATCATTGTCAGGCCTGCATCGGTCGTTGGCAGACCTTCTGCCTCTTACTTTGTTTTTTGGGGGTTTTTCAATTGGTACGCTGGCAATTCCTCTTATCGCCTGTTGGGCATTGATGGTGCTGTACTAGCAGAGGAACGGCAGGATTCGTCGAGTACGGCCATCATCCCTCTCAAAGGAGCAGGGTCGACGGTAGACGATGTTGATATCCAGGCAGTGGTGAACCAGATCACTGCTCTCATACAGAGGTAGGGCTGGATGTTGAAAGCCTCAAGGGGAGCGCCTGGTTGGGACAGAAATGACAATAATTTACCAGGTTGATGGTATGGTAGAAGCGTAGATTATCGTGAGCTGGATTGACGAGGTGGATAGAGTTCTGATGAAGGGCGGAAGTATAGGTGCTTCGGTAGCTTGGTGTGTGACGAGAGTGCAAGGGAATTATGAATTTTGCAATGTCGTGGTCGATCTCGCAAGTTTTGATCGAATGGGGCCGCCGACAAAGGTCAGCACTGCGCAAGAAATTGGGACGGAGAGCTCGGTTCGTAGAGGAGCCAAATTGCAAAACCATGGGAATTAATCCACGAAAACGCCGTGAATGATGCCGTCCGAGTGAACGCCTTTTTGTACACCGTCTCTAAGATCTCCCAGGACACCGCAATGAGGACTGAACTCGCAAGATCCGGGGCGCGTAAGTCGAAATGTCGTAAGAATATGTACAGAGTAGAAGGTCGTATTCCCCTTATTAGGTCGCATTGAAGTAGTCGAAATTGGACAACGTCAATAAAGAGAATCCGAGAAGAAACGGAAAGGGCCAAAATCGAAACAAGCAGCAAGCCTCAGCCCCACTATTGGGGGGTGGAGCTATTCTGCCGGTTTTGTTGAGGGTACCCTCTCGAAGGACCTCTCTGGCCTCCATTCGATTGACCGTGGTAACGCTGGGTGTTCTGAGGGTTTGTTCCGTTGGTTTGTTGGCTTCCACGTCCATTAGCTTGATTGCGTCCGTGGCCAGAGTAACTTCCATTGGAATTGCTAGAACCTCGATTGGGTCGCTGGTTAGGTCCACCTTGTTGTTGGCCTTGGCCAGATGCCTGACGTTCGGACCCAAGATTTGACACTGGGCGAGGAATGTTTTCAGGAGAATCGTAGGCGTACAGCTTCTTGTCGATGGATTGTGGAATGGCCGCGATTTCGGTACCAAGCTCCTGCTCGATTTTGTAAAGGTTGAAGCGGTCATCCCAGTTGATCAGGTTGATCGCCACTCCTAAATGGCCAAAACGTCCAGATCGACCAATGCGATGGAGATAGGTCTCCGCATTCTTCGGGAAATCGAAGTTGATGACTACATTTACAGCCTGAATGTCGATACCACGAGTGAGAAGATCAGAGCAGACGAGATTGCGGCAAACACCGTTTCGAAAGTCATGAAACACACGGTTACGATTGTGTTGCAGCATCTTGGCGTGAGAGTAGAAGCAGGAGTATCCAAGTTCGGTAATCTTCTTCGCAAGCAGCTCTACTCGGTTTGTGGAGTTGCAGAAAATGATGGACTGGTTGATTTGGAGTTTGGAGAAGAGAGTATTGAGACAGTGTACCTTCTGTTTCTCTTCTACGAAGCAATAGTATTGCGTTATACCTCGAAGAGTGAGCTCGTCCATCAAGTTAATTTCGTAGGGATTAGTCATATGTTTATCCTGGGGGCTGTAAGCGCTTGGCGTAGACATTGGATGGTCACGCTTACCTTGAATGATTTGACTATTATTGGGAAGGTGGCGCTGAAAAGCATGACTTGGCGCTCATTGGGGTGGAAACCGAGTAGCTGTTCAATCGTGGGCGTAAACTCCGGAGAGAGAAGCTTGTCAGCTTCGTCCATGACGAATGTTGTACATTCGTCAAGTTTGACGACCTCCTTTCTCGCGAGATCTGCTATTCGGCCAGGCGTGCCAACGATGATGTGAACTGTTTCGTGTAAACGAATAATGTCGTCTTTGAGACCAGTACCACCGGTCGTGACCATGACGTTGATGCCAAGGTGTTGGCCCAAGGTTTTGCAGACTTGTGATGTCTGTAGAGCAAGTTCTCTTGTGGGTACGAGGATTAAAGCCTGGGTCTTCTGCTTTTCCGGCTCGATCTTTTCTAGTGTGGGTATTATGAATGCGGCAGTCTTGCCTGTGCCGTTCTTTGCTCTTGCCAATATATCTCGCCCTGTTAAGGCGACAGGAATGGTTTCTTCTTGGATGGGTGAAGGCTTCTCGAATCCTGCCGCGTGTATTCCCTTGAGCAGGTCTCGCTTGAGAACAAAATCTTCGAATTCAAGGCCCTTGGTGGCCGTGACATCCTAAACCAACGATCAGCTCTGATACCTTAGAAGAGCATGGTGCCATGCACCTCAGTCTGTGGTCGAGTATCTCTTCCAAGAGTCTTGGATTTCTCATTGCCAATCTTGGCCGAAGGACTGTCACTGTGTATCATGAATTAGTAGGAAGCCTGATGTTTTTGAAGCTCCCAATCAGTAACTCACCCGAGGTTCATCTTGGCGGCTTGATCCACCAGCACTGAAGCCATTGTAATCTGGCCGTGCTCTTTTATGTTGTAATGAGGGCAGAGTCCTGATGCCAATGTTCAAAGCTGCGGAGGAAATTGTGGTGAACAAGTGAGAAGGTGTGTTGTCAAACGTGGAAGTCAACCACTCGGGAAGGGTAAAGCCTTGGGGACAGGCCGAGGGCGCATGCAGATATAGCAGCCTGGATATCAGAGCGTGAATAATTGAGTTGATACGTCCGTCACAGTGGATTGAATCGCTCTTACCTCGAGAAGGAGACTCGAGGTAGATGAATATAGGTTGTGGTACCAAGGATTCGAGTCGGGTTTCGCAAGCTGTTCGGGAAAGAGGAGGTGGCAGGGTGGAGCTGTTTGGGAGTCTGTAGATAGCTTTGTTTATTCTTTAAAACTTTGCGAATTGTGTCTTTGAGAAGTGGTGATGGTGGTGGTAATGTTTGTCTGTTTTGAAGGTAGTGTTGTTTTGTTGCTGCCAATATAATAAAAGTGAACTTCCAATGGATGTCAAGGCGAACGCCAAGCCACTAGCATGAAACTACGGAGGTGGGCACCAAAAGTCCTGCACAGCGCTAGTGTCAGCCCTAGCCCTATCTTCGGAAGGTAACCCTATAATTGAGGAACCTAGAAGTACTTCCTGGAAGCGCATAGACTGAACGCAGGGGCGTCTTTTGGGCGCGACAGAGGGGCTTGAGTCAACGCTGGGGTAAGACCAGGGACACTTCCGACAGAAATCTAAGCGCATTGTCCAGGCAGCCCTCCGGGCGAGGCGTTATCCGACATCTGGACCCTTTTCTTGGCATGTGCAGGACTTTCGATGCCCACCTCCGTATTTGGGAATGATACCGGGCCTAAGCACAGTTTAGGGGCATTTGCCCTTATCAGACCCAGAAGAAGTCAATCCTTGAGCTCCCAGGAGATAATTTTCGGGTCCCCGTTCCAAGGCTTCCTTTCGAGCTCAGGGTTAAGGCTGCCACTAGCGCTGTCCAGGACTTTTTGGTGCAGACCTCCGTACTTGTCCCTCAGGAGAATTCACTGTTTCCAGACACCTATTCTCCTACACTTGATGAGTGTTTGCATGTCAGATTGTTTGCTCTTGAATCGACTTGATCCTGTCTGCTATGTGGCGGAGTATATACGGAGTATATACAGGGTACGTGTAACACTTTTTCACACTATCGCTGATATTTTTGCCTCCGCATCTACTCCTTGCATTCACAAATCCTCCCATGTTTTAAACGACCGTTACCCTTACCCTTACCAGGTCGTTTGTAGCTTGGGATACTCCTTCGCACTGAGTCCCAAATCCGTGAAGACGGAGTCATCACCTTTGTAGCATTAGCTGTCGACACGTTTCTGAGGGTTACATGTTCTACTTACCCTTGAGATGCTCAACGCGAATCTCATCTTCATGCTCTAACGTCTCCATCTCCTCCAGCGGCGTCTCCTTCTCTGGATTCTCCTCCTCGTCATCTTGAGGCTTGGCTGCTTTCTCCAACGATTCGTCGTTGTGCCCAATGAGCAAGAATTGCGTGTTCTCGTAGTTAAGAAGTTTTGGTTCGAGTGGCATCCAGCCTCGTCCATGAAACTCGTCGAGTATTCTTTGGGGATACTCCGCTCCTTGTGGCAAGTTGGCATTTGCGGGCCCAGAAGACTGGGGATTCTTGGCGCTAGTGATATAGCTGCCACGCTGTCTGAGCCCCACCTCCTACCGCACATTTCGGAGTCAGCGTTACTTATTCGAGGCAAGAAACTGGGTTAATGAAACAAGTCTCTCGGGAGCAGGAGCAGGGTTTTGCTCCCGCACTATGTCTTGCGACTTATGAAGTGGTACAAACCTGCTGAACTGGGCCGAGCTCGGAAGGAATGGTCAGTATGTAAGCTAAGTGAGTTTCGCGACCTGTCTGGGTGATAGCATAGACACCCTACGCAGAACTCTGAGTCAGCATTGCTTCTTGAAGCCAGAAACGTGAGTTCTGAAACAGATCTCAGGAACAAAAGGACCCGCTTGCTCCCAAAACAAGTCTTGTGACTCAGGCCTTGGTCCCAAGTAGGGAAGAAGGACTCGGAAATATACGAACCTCGCCAATAGGAGTTGCGGCAGGGGTGTGACGTGCGCCAACCGTCTTGGTAGTATAGTCAGAAGACGATAGCTGGCTCTTGATGTCGTCCATGCTGGTGTTCGATTTCTCAACGAAGGTCATGAATCTATCCTTTGGGCTAAGGGGGAGAACCTTCTTTGGCAGTGCCAGCATGCGATTGTTTCCAGCATCACCAATCGAGCCGTCGCCGAGCTTAGCGCCGTGAGGGAGAGGACGCAGGATGATGTAGCTTCTAGCGATATCGTTAACGTTGGTAGGCTCGTTAATACCAACGCGGCCCCGGAAGAAGAAGTAAATGATGCCTTTCTCTAGTATATTTGACGGTGTGGCTTCTTCACGCTTCGTGGAATCCTCAACCGCATCTTCGGCTTTGGACACTTTACTTCCAGTGCCCTCGTCAGTTACGTTCTTGTCCTCATCTTTGCCACTGTGGTCCATGAGAGCGTCAAAACCGTTCTCCTTGGGCTCTTTTTCGCCGTTTGCTTTTGCGTCGCCATTAGTCTCAGGCGCTTGTTTCTCCGCAGAAGGCTCCTCTTTCTTGTCCTCATACATGGGCTCCTGATCCCTCACTTCCACCTCTCTCTCCGCAACCTCATCAGCGCCTGCCTCGCCATTGCTCGCCTCCGCTGGCTCGGCTTCCTGTCCATCCTTCATCTCCACATCCTCCTTGGAATCGCCATTCTTGTCATCGCTGAGCATCGACGCCTCAATGGTCGTCTGCTCTTTCTTGGCCCCTTTCTTCCCACGTTTGCCTTTGGCAGGGACTTCAGCATCCGCTTTGCGCTTGGTCCCTGCGGCAGCTGCGGGCTTGCTCTGGGAAGGGGCTTCGCTGGAGCCGGACTTGGCCGCGGCTTGTCGCGTCGATCGTCTAGTGCCAGCCATGCTGAAGGTGTGGTCGAATTGGGCGAAGCGAGCTTTGGGTGAGCGCAATGGATTGATTAGATGGAGTCGCGGTGTTTTGATACTGAAATGTCAGTACCGCCAAGCACAAGCTTTATTTTGCATACGAGTACGGTCAGACATACAACGTAGATGATGAATTGATTGCTATAAATGCGACAACAGGCCTCCCGTGTCAAGAATAGAAAGATTGAATGTATGCGGATCGCAAGAATACGCTTATGCGGTGGTCCTGGGAGACGTCCGGTTTACATGGTCCGAGCTCAGAACCTGGGGTTAGCTCATGGTAACTGTACTACAGTAAAGTACCTTAGTGTATTCTAGCGTCTCTCACTGACATCATACTTTATGTTAAGAACCGCCCTCGCGCATGGTTTTATTTTAGCGGGTTTGGCCGTTTCAAACAGAGCGGTCACAACCATCAGCCATCAACCCTCAACCATCAACACCAAGTCATGAAACCCCAGCGGGAACTGACACCTTTTCGTGGTGCTTGGGATGAGTAGCTGTCCTCGGGGGTAATAAAACCACGATCAGTCCGTTTCGTTCCCACAATCCCCGTATATCGACCTTATCGCCGTCAGGTCTGCAGGATCTTTTCGGCATTCAATAACAATATTCCTGCAGCTGCGCCCGGTCTTACACCTTCGCTTTCGTCACATTCTCGAAGGGGGGAGGAAATTCGGGATTTTTTAACAATAAAGCGGTATCAATTAGGATCATCGATATCTTTTTCGTTTCGAAGTGTTTGGGCTTGTAGCCCGTCTGATCGAATCGATTGACTCAAAGCCATCGATTCATTGAAGCACATTGGAATGCGGATGGTTGAGGAGCGATAGGTCTCGGCGAGCGAAATGGATTTATCCCCCTTTCCCCTTCGCAACTAGACTATTACAGTCGTACACTTCAAGCCGAAACACTCTACACGGGATTATGCTAAGGTAAAGCTCGGCCGTTATACCGTTCTTGAATAAACCTTCACGATCTCATCCTCCGCTTTCTCCAATTTGGCAGCTCGAATGCCGCTCCTTCGCTTGCTCTCCAACTTTTCTTTGTCCTGCTGCATGCTCTGGATGAGAGCACTCTTCATCCTAATCTTATGTCCATATTTGTAGAAGAATACAGGGATGGGTATAATGGCTACCTGTATCAGGCCCAATAGAGAGCCCGCCCAGTGGGGATTCAGTTTCGCGTACACTAGATTTCTTCCTGTCAGTCTTGTCTTCGGGGACTGAAATCAAAGAAACGATGCATCTAAGTGTCCGTTGGGACATGACCACAATGCGGACCCAGATGTTGTCTCGAGCGTTGGAAAACGGTGCTGATGAGACAAGAGAATTTGGGATATTCTTACTTGCTGGTCCGGCGAGTGGTAGCGTGCCACCCAGGAGAGACCGAATCACTGAGTTTCCAGCCATTGCAGAGGCAGCATAGACTGCAAACATCCCATCAGCGATGACTTTCCTAATGTAAGTGGTGTATCATACTGCCATAGCTATGGGCAAGGTAATTCGATGCGTATATGAACACGGCCGTCTACGCAGATTTTAGAGTCAGCGTTGCCTTTTTAAGGCAGACCTTGGAATTATAAGACAGATCTCGGGAGTGGAAAATTCCCTTGTGCTCCCGAACCGTGTCTCGTGACTCAAGTTTAACGGAAAATAGAAAGGATAAGCTCCGAAAAGTACGTACGTTTCCGGCGCCAAAAGGTATTCCTGCCAAGATAGGCCAGATCCAATGTACCGGAGGCACACAGGTCCACTGAATGATTTCGGAGTCAGTATTTCCCTTTTAAAGGATGATTCTAGAGTCAGAAGACATGTCTTAGGAGGCGGAAAAGGTCTACGGCCCCCAAAATATGAAAAAAAGGGGAATGATGGATCGAAAAAGATAACTCACGGCAAACCACAGCTCTCCGATGGGAACCAAAACAGCAGCGATGCACACAATACTAACCATGGCTTCAGGCGGTACCTTGCCAGTCTCAGGGTCTTTCTTGTGAGAATTAATCAGTTTTCGAAGCAGTGGCTCTGTACCGATGACTAGAAATGACCCTACAGCCAGGCCGGTAAATGCAAGCCCCGAGATACCAGCCGACCAGCCCCGGAAACCGGTAAAAACAATGGGATAGGCGACGAAGCAAAGATATAGAATGCCATAGATGATAGCTACGTATACATCCCAAAAAATACTGCGGAGCCGTTAGATTTAGTCCATTAGATGTGAGGCATTGAAGGGACGCGAACCAGATCTAAGCCATTTCCGAGTCAGCGTTGCCACTTTAAAAATATTTTGGATTAATCAGGCACTTCCAAGGAGTCTTGAATCAGAAAACTTGACTTTTTGCTTCCGTAATATGTCGAGACTCAAAATAGGGTAGCAAAAGGGAGAGATTGCTCCGAAAGGGTGCTTACAGGTTCTGTAAATACCATGACAAATGGGCGGCTGAGGTTGACTTTCAAGAGCGGCCAAAACTTGACTTTGTTATCATAGCGAGACCAGTACCGATGATCATCCTGCTCCTTTCGGCGGAGCTCAGCCTTCTTTTGTAGCAGGGCCGGCGCGTAAGTCTCCTTCAAAATACACACGAAGATGAAGGCAAGTCCAGAAATGATCATGACAATCCAATTGGTCCATCTCCAGCCAAGATACCTGCTCACTTGTCAGAACATTTTCTAACGCTACTCTGAGCATAGAGATTTGCTTTACTGCGTGGAGAACCCTCCAATAATAGGACCAAAAGTTGGTCCGTTGAGTGGACCTATTGACCAAATTGAAAAAGCCAATGCTCGATAGTCATCGTTAACAATGTCACTGACAGTTCCGGGGCTGTTGCTGACCAAAGCGGACCCTGCTATGGCCCCAAAGAAACGTACAACAATGATTTCTGGCAAGGAGGTCGCGAGCCCGCATGGGATGATTAAAACGGTAAAAAGCAGCATGCTAGCTATATAAATTGGTCGACGTCCGTACATTTCGGAAATCGGGGCGAGGATCATAGACCCTACAGCAATACCAATCACTGGTCGCATAGTCAACACTCGTCAGAGAATTTCAGTTCGCTCTCCTGAACTCACGGTAGGAAGTCACTCCTAACACCACGGGAAGCTCAGAAGAAATGTGGAAATCGTGTTGCATCTCTGCCAAGCCCGTGGTGTAAGACGTGGAATATACAACGATGCACCATGTTGACCATGAAATGGAGAATATTGTGAAGCCCTTGTACCAAATTGACCAGTTCCTTGGATTCTCAGGGTCGTTTTCGTCGTCCCAATCTACCTCATAGTGTGGGTTATTAGTCCCGTTGGTAGCTATCGAGGCTGCGTTGGAGAAGACCGGCTTCAGAGACAATGGCAAGACCCCTGTTGCCGTGATCTTCTCTGGATTTTCATGATGTTCAAGAGTATGGTCGTGCACAGAGAGAGGCCGCTCTATCGAATCACTTGATGGAGAACTTGAGCGAATGGACTTGATGGAACCTTTCTCTCCACCGATTGACGGCATCGCAAAGAGCGGAGAAAAAACCAATAGAATGACGCAAGATCTAACACCATGACAGGCTTAAGCCAGACAGGACGTATAAAGATGGGTGAATGAGATTGAAAATGCTAGCAGTCACCGATCTTCCTTTTCCTCCTCTTCTTCCTCTCAGCCTTTCCTTTAGGTCTACGAGTCATGGCCGTTGAATCAATCAAGTCATTAAGCTGCCCTAGCGACGAGCCCTCCTCGTCATGAAGCATGAGTCTGCACCAAAGCCCGTTAAGGCCTTCGATATCGACGCCAAAACCAGCGGAATTATTCCTATATCCGAGGCTAGTCGACCACGGCAGTTGGAGGCAACAGACCCCGCTCTTCTTTTCATTCCACGGTGGTAGACTATTGACAACGACCAATTCAACCGCGCTTGCGAGCCACAGATAACATACATAGCAGAAAATCTTTCAGCTCTAGTACTATTACACCCGGAGCAAGTCTGGACGAAATGCCTACCTTAAACAACAGCAGCAACCCAATCGGCTTCGTCACCTCCACTGTAGGGAATGGAGTATCTGGAGTGGCTAAGACAGCTGGAGGCATCGTCGGTGCCGCAGGCCGAGGGGTGGGCCAGACAGTGACGGGTGTGACAGGTAGTGCCGGGAAGCCTGTTGGTGACGCTCTGGAGGCTGTTGGTAATGGTGTAGAGGGTGGGGCCAAGAGCGTGGGAGACGGGATTGAAGACGCTGGCAAAGGGAAGAAGGGATTCTGGAGTTGAGAAGCTCGATTGATTTGAGGATGATTGGTGGTGATTGGGAGTTGTTCGCATTAGAACTTGTGCGATTAGGTTGAGAATGAGTACATGGATCGAAAAGGGCAAAATCTTTACGATTGGATTGGACTGAGGCCTCGAGTCTATCGTCAAAGGATACAGAATGTCCAGTATGAATCCATAGAAATCACGGAAATACTGGGTTCTATGAAGTTTGAGGGTCAATCACCTTGACGCCTCACTATAGGATTCGCGACCCCGAGTCACGCGGAACGCTGGTGAATGGAGTCAAAACCAAGAATGCAACCTTGATGCAAGTATTTGATACCATGCTCGCATGTCGCTAATCGCTAAATCCAAAAGAATGATATTCACATAATGCTGCAGCCTCTTTGCCTGCATTGCTCATAGTACCCTTCTTCTTCCTCCTTCCCTAACGCCATACCCTGCCGTCTCTTCACCCCTTTGACAGTCATACTCTGCTTACCAGCACCATGGCACCATCTCAGAGTTTGGATCAGACCACCATACTTATCGTCGACGCTGATCGTCCATTTGCCGCTAGTAATTTCAACCCCGGTGTTGTCACGAGGGAAGTGGAATTCGGGTAGGAAAACTTCTGTGGGTACTTCTTCCGTAGCAGCTGTTCTGCATTCAAGCGAAAAAGTGAATGTTGCGTTACGCAGATCAAAGCCAGAGGAGGTGACGTTTCCGACAGTGGCCATCGGACTAGGACGCACATATGCCTCTGCAGCACGGAAGCCGGGCGTACTACCAATCTCTGATGGTGTGTTTGATTTCTGCGACGATATGGAAGGGGTCGAGAGCTTGTTCTTCAACGTTTCTGGAATAACAGGTGATGTATCAGTCGAGCGGCTTTCCGAGAACGCAGGCGAATTTCTGTCTACAGAGAGAGTAGAGGCGTTGGGGTCCAGACCTGGTACTTCCGAGTTAGGTTCGGGATGGAGAGGTAGAGGTTTGTCGTCGAGTGAGAAGATGGAAAGGTCTTCGCCATTCCACAGGTCGCCCCATTCGTGGTTGTTCTGATATTGTCAACGATCGTGGGAAGCCAAATACAAGATCTCTGCTTACCGTCGCCATGTATACCCACAAAGCATAGCCGTTGCAGCCGCAACCTTCTAGTGCGAAATGATTCGCATCCATGGCAGATGACTGACTCGAGTAATCTCCGGTTCTGTAAGCGTACTTGTCGTCCATGTCATATGGTATGCCGATCTCTGTAAAGATGCAAGGATGGTTTCCCATGTACTCCACTCCTTCCTTCCTGATTCCAGAGAGCTGATCTCTAAGGCAGTTTCTGATTGCTGTCTCGCCTACTTTGACAGCAAATGCTGGGGACAGATACTTTCCTCGCAGAATTCCAAAAACATCAACATTCCAGTATCGATTCCTGCCAACATACTTTAGCCAGCTCTCTTCGATCCGGACCGCTTACACTCACCATTTCTTCATCATCAAAGTAACACCGTCGTAGAAATGTGGAGCAAAGACCATGTTTGGGTCATCGTCATCTGTGCCTTTGATTGAGGGGGGGATCTCAAGAACGGGTGGTTGACAGAACATCATGGCATTTTCATGTACGCTTGTAATCGCTTTCCGGTGTCTTCGGTAGTATTGCATGAAGTAATTGTTTGTGAAGAACTCATAGTCAATTTTCCTGCCACTCTTCGGCTGCCTTGCGAAGTAATCTTTCTTCAGTAACTGATCGTTTGATGGGTCCCAAATTCCATTCTGTGCCCAGATACATTCTCCCAACTTCCATCCTGGATCTCTTTTCCAACCGTATCTTGAGTCATCATAGTCTGCTGGTAGCCAGACCGAGTCTCCTTTGGGATCCACTAGCTCAGTGCCGGATTTGTATGGCCCAAAACCACCAAAGTCCCAAGTATCTATTTCGCATGCTCTACCAGAGCCAGTCAGTATTGCTTGCCATGCAGTCGGCGAAGGCCCTTTCTGCAGCTTCTGGTCTTCGGGAATGACCGAAACATCCTGCCAGCCAATGAGGCCTCGATTCGGCTCATTCATACTCTCCCAACCAATGACCACATCATTCTCGATATCCCCTGATTCATGTACTCTCAGAGCAAGGTGACGACACGCTTCGATGAAGTGATCCTGCAAATAGTCTTGGATGTTCTTCCCATCGATGATGGCATTGGGCGTAAAGTCTTTTCCTCCAAAGAACATGGTGAAGATGACTTGGCACGCCAACCGTGTGTAGTTTGTTGCCCAGATCATTTTCGGGTAATTGGCAGGATCGGGATAGGTGTTTTGCACCCAAGCTGCTTGGGTCGAAGGAAATGCGCGTGGATTGAGACCCATTGCGTATATTGTCCACAAGGGTGCACCCGAACCACCAGTGAATCTTGACCAGACGTCTTGATGAGGATCCATGAATATGTAGAAGCCGTATCCTTTTGCCAGTCTCAAGACTTCAATGGTATGCTGCACCCACTCTTCGTCATATTTCCCGGGTCCGGCATGCTCAATTGCTTCCCACGTGAATACATAACGTATCAAATTGTATCCCCATCTTCTCAGCCTTGAAAAATGGATGTGTGCCTCGTCTATGGAAAAGGGTCTGCCAACAAAGGAAAGTTGGTCTCCTTCATAGAACCTGTCAG
This sequence comes from Alectoria sarmentosa, assembly GCA_009733775.1. Classification (NCBI taxonomy): domain Eukaryota; kingdom Fungi; phylum Ascomycota; class Lecanoromycetes; order Lecanorales; family Parmeliaceae; genus Alectoria; species Alectoria sarmentosa. The sequence continues at coordinate 196,920 of WOGZ01000006.1, forward strand.
GATTGTTCGAGGGTAAATCGGGGTCCGTTGGGAATTTGGCATCTCCCGCAACATTGATGCCACGCAATGTCACCTCCCTATTCTCACCGTCGCGAAACGTTCGCCCCTCTATTCTGAGGCGCAGGGGCGCCATAAGCAGTCGCAGTGCCTGAGGAGGCCCTAAACACCGAGGAGCTTGAACAAGAGCGTTCGGGCGCTGTTTCCTTGTCACATCTGCCTTGGAGTTTGCAAAAGCGACAACACAAGGGACAGAAAATGTTGCTGTTGTCAAAGCTTTCGAAGCTTTACCCTGGAAGACAAAGACAAAATAGCCAGGTTGCTAGAGGTAAGATTACCTTAGGGAAAGAGATAGCGTAGAATTCAAAGGCAAATGATCAGCAAATTTAATGACCACGACGAAGGCATTAAATGGGCTCCGCACTTCGGCTTGCAGATCTAGATCTCCCGTGCCGAAAAGAGCTGTCAAGCAAACAAAGCTCTACCTTACTTTACCTTACTTTACCTTACTTCTATCAAAAATTACGAGCTTCATTATTCTTAGTGCTTTACCGCCAGAGTCATCCCTTTAAATCCTGACCACACGTCCCTGACCGTCATGCCATCTGCATCTAACCCAAACACTAAAGTTACGGCACTCTTACAGCATGTCCGGCACAAAATCCGCTCTCAAAGCTGCAAAAGCTGCTCTGGATGCGAACAGGTATCAGGATGCAATTGACCAGGCCAAGGCGGTGCTGGAGACGGAAGCAGATAACTATCATGCGTATGTATTCGCACCTATTTTCCTTATTTTATCCGTGGTAAGACTGACTTTGTGGGCTCCAGTAATGTTTTCCTAGGCCGAGCATTCGAAAAGCTGAATCAGAATCAAGGTTCTGAAGAAGCTTACAAAGCTGCCATTGGTAGAAAAGACAATGACCCTCTGGCATGGCAAGGGCTAGTGGGCCTTTACGAGAAGCAAGCTGGCAAGAAGCTTGACGATTATCACGGTGCTGCGATTCGATTAGCGGAGTTGCACATGAACGAGTACGTGGGGCAACGAATTTCGTACGTGATGCGATTAGACATTGTGGCTGATAGAGTTGCGGTGTCAGGAATGACAAGATACGGTGTCAGGCAGTCGTGCACAAGTACACAGGAAATGCCCACAAGTACGGCTCTAGGGCACAATACAAACGTTCTTTGGAGATTCTACTACCTACTACGACTCTCTATGACTATCTCGAAGGTCGAATCCTCCAACCAGCTTTCACGTATTCCAAGATTGCGGACATAGTAGAAGCGGAAGAAAGGGAGAAGATCAACACCGAAATTGGGCAACGACGGACCCGTCTTGGAGCGAAGATCGACCAAGTCACTTCAGAGGTTAAGAGAGAAGTGTTGGAGGACAGTCCGCTGGAGTCACTGTACGAAAATATTATCAACTGGACCCACGATGATGAGATCCGACGGCTGTATGAGGAGAAACTCCTCCAGCATGCATACGACACTCTAATTGTCGTTCCGACGCCGAAGAAGGCAGCAAAAAGGGAGCAGGTCCAGAAGATGGCACAAGGGCTGGTTATCCTAAAGCACCCATTCCTGCTTGCCTGGACAATCGAGCTAGAGTGGAAAGATGGCGCGGATATTGAGGAAATGGATGCTGGATTACTCAGAGAGTTCATTGCACTGTTTCCAGATGTTGGACTCAGCAAGCTGCTCAAAGGCTTTCTTCACAGTGACGTTTCTCCATTTCCGAAGCCGGCAGATTCCGCCCAGGAGCAGAATGAGGAGAGCGAACACAATTCCCCATTGTCCAGAGAGGATGGGCTCATTCTCATGACTGAAGGCATGGAAGAGAGCTCATCATCAATCTTAGCACACCGTATTATGGGTCTCATGTATTTACATCTCGAAGAATATGAGGCCGCTGCGGCCACAGCAAGACAAGGGCTGCAGCGTGTTTCGAATGAATCCGGCATATCTGGCCTTACTCTAGAAAACTTGTTTGACGCAATGAGAATTATATTAGCGGCAGCATTGGTCCAATTTCAAGCACCGAGACATCACCCAGAGGCAATGGAGTTATTAGAGAACGTACTACACCGAAAAACTACCGACAGTTCTGCGCTGATCGGGATTGGTTTGATACTCGAAGAACAAGGGGAATACGTCAAAGCTATCGACTACTTCGACCGTGCTTTGAAGCGAACTTCTGACCCCAAGATCAAAGCCGAGGCGGCCTGGTGCAAAGCCCTAAATGGCGACAACGAGACGAGCCTGCATGAGCTCGAGGTTTGCCTTCCAAATATGGGAGGCTCTGACACACGAACAAAGTTGCTACGATCTCAAACGTTGTATAGGGTGGGTATGTGTATCTGGAACCGGGATACTTCTAGCAAGGCGCGCAAAAACCGTGAAGGGGCATATGCTCAGTTTCTTGCTTCGCTGCAAGCAGACTTGAACTATGCGCCTGCCTACACAATACTTGGGATATACTATGCCGACTACGGGAGAGACAAGAAGCGTGCTCGTAAATGCTTTCAAAAAGCTTTCGAGCTCTCATCATCTGAAGTCGACGCCGCGGAACGCCTCGCTCAGTCTTTCGCCAGATCAGGGGAATGGGACCTTGTTGAGGTTGTTGCCCGGCGAGTAATTGAGTCTGGTAAAGTCAAAGCGGCTCCTGGGTCAAAAAGGAAAGGAGTCAGCTGGCCTTTTGCGGCCCTGGGCGTTGTTGAGCTCAATAACCAGGAATACCCGAAAAGCATTGTCTCTTTTCAGTCAGCACTACGGTCTTCTCCCGAAAACTATCATTGCTGGGTAGGTCTCGGCGAAAGTTACCATAACTCAGGGAGGTACATTGCGGCCACCAAAGCTTTCGAACACGCCCAACAACTTGAAGAGAGTCACGAAGACGGTAGTGTCAAGGATCATTGGTTTACGAAATACATGCTCGCAAACGTAAAGCGAGAGTTGGGCCAGTATGATGATGCCATTGCTGGATACCAGGAGGTCTTGACACTTAGACCTACCGAATTTGGAGTCTCCATTGCCCTATTGCAAAGTCTCGTCGAAGGCGCCTGGCACAGCATCGAACTTGGCTTTTTTGGCCGTGCAGCAGGTGCCGCGGGCGAAGCATTAAATGTCGCCAAGAGTGTTGCAAAAGAACACCACGAAGCTTTTAACCTTTGGAAAGCAGTTGGTGACGCGTGCTCCATGTTTTCCTATGCATCAGCCTACGCTTCAAGGCTTCCGGCTCAAGTCTTGCTATCGCTTTTGGAGGCTGACATCGATTTCCAAGTGTACAACGTACTGGCAGAGGTAGATGGGATTAGTGCTGAGACGCTGCAGACCTTAATTCGACATGATCAGCAGACGCTTGCTCCTCTCCAGTTGAGCATTACCGCAGCAATATTAGCCCACAAACGTGCAATTCACGCTTGTGCCAACGATTTTCATGCCAGAGCTATTGCGTGGTATAACCTCGGCTGGACAGAGCATCGGGCACACATATGCAGCCACGATGGGCCCAGGACGGAGTCTAAGAAGAAGCCCCTGAAACACCTCAAAGCATCTGTACAGGCGTTCAAAAGAGCGATCGAACTCGAAGCTGGTAACGCCGAGTTCTGGAACTCTCTTGGTATAGTGACAACCGAACTCAATCCGAAAGTCTCCCAGCATTCGTTCGTTCGCAGTCTTTACCTCAATGATAAGAATGCAAGAGTCTGGACGAATCTGGGAGTATTGTATCTGATTCAGAATGACGTTCAGCTTGCCCATGAAGCTTTCACACGTGCACAGTCTTCCGATCCCGATTATGCTCAAGCGTGGCTTGGGCAGGGTCTGTTGGCCAAGCAACTGGGAGAAGTCAACGAAGCTCGACAATTGTTCACCCACGCTTTTGAAATAGCGGACTCGTCCTCTCCCATAATTAAGCGGCAATTTGCCGTATCCACATTCGATCATCTCCTTTCATCTCCACTAAGCAGCTCGACAAGCGCTATTCAGCCTCTGTTCGCTCTGCACCAATTACGCTCTCAGGTGTCTGCGGATTTTTCTCTCCAGCATCTCTCGTCATTACTCGCTGAGCGTGTCGGCGACTTTGGCGACGCAGTAGCTACACTCGACCAAGTCACTTCAAACCTTGAAGCGGAGTACGAGACGTCAGAGTCTCAAGTCGTTCTCATGCGCTTTGCTCTGGCAAAAGCTGATCTCAGTCGAGCTCAATTAGCAGAGCGAAGATTTGAGGCTGCAGCCGAAAATGCAGAGACAGCTCTCAGCCTCTCCGAAGAAGAAGACGTGAAGAATGAGGCTCGTCAGAAACTCCGACTCTCAGCGCATATGACAGCTGGTTTAGCGTACTACTATCAAGGGACGATGGATCAAGCAATTATCATGTTTCGAAGCGCCCTTGAGGAGACACAAGGCAACCCTGACATAGTCTGTCTTCTAGCACAGGTGCTGTGGGCAAAAGGCGGCAACGAGGAACGGAACGTGGCTCGTGAGCAATTATTCGATTGTGTAGAGAACCACCCTGACCATTCAGGCGCTATCGTTCTCCTTGGTGTCATTGCTGTTCTTGACGATGACCGAGATACCATCGAAGCCGTGACTGCAGACCTAGAAGGATTGCGAACCCGAGACACCTTGGCTGCCCAGAACAAAAACAAAGTCGCCCAAATACTGATGATTATTTCTGCGCTTTTCCCTGGTGAGGAAGGGCAAAATGCATCAGAGATCTCGCAAGCAACCACCACGACCATGCTTGCACCTTCACAGCCGCACGGCTGGTTGCACCTGGCTGGTCTTTCGGACGAAAGCCATCCAGCAGAAATGGCTGTGCTTACAGCTACCAAAGCTGCTCCGCCTGGAGGTAACCTTGATGCGAACAACCTTTCCAAGGCTTATGCGGGGACTAGAAGGCTCGATGATGCCCAGAGAGCAATTATGGTTGCCCCTTGGGCCGTGCAGGGGTGGGAAGCCCTTGCCTGATGGTAATGGTGCACGTTTAGACGATGTCATGGTTCTTAATAATTTCCGACATTTCCAGCGTTAGAAGCATAGACTCTTGTGGAAGATGTACTGCATTTTGAGAGGCGGCCTCTGCGGAATTGCATAGAAGAAAATCACAAAGCGATGTTTGGGACTCAATGCCGAGTCTCGGCCTTTGGAATCATAAAAACTCAAAGTTTGCCCATGGTCTTTTCGCATTGAGTTCTCAGCTCCTCTACGCCAGCTACATCTTCCCACTTCTTTAATATCCTCTGTACCTCCTCCCAGTCCTTCTTCGCATCCTCCACGTTTCCCGCCTCGAGCAACTCTTCCAACCTCCTTGGTGTCCCCAGCACCCACCTCACGGTGTCATTTTCCCTCCTCCTCTTTGTAACCGCCTCCTTCCTCTCCTTTCCAGATTTCCCATCCCCCACCCCTGCCACCAACCCTCTCGCCGTCTCAGCAATATGCGCCACAGCCGGACTCAACGTACTCGTCGTCGGGGTCAGCGGATCCATATTGTTCCTCATCTTCCTAATCGTATCCGTCGCCGTAATCAGCTTCGAATAGTTATCATAAACCAACGCTTTCCTCTCTCCATCCAACCCCTTGATTTCATTGACCAATCCCGCCTCCACCCTCAGCACCCCTTCCAATCCATGCCCCGCGAGCACACTTTTGACGTAGGCATCAGCATCGAAGTCTGAAGCATCGAGCTCACTTGATGGAGGTTCGGGTTCTGAGGGGTGCGGATGGGAGGCCGAAGTTGCGTTCGCTGGGACGGCGGGTTTGAGGTTGTAATAGTCGCGGAGGGCGGCGCGGTGTTGGCGGCGGACCGGGGCGGGCGAGGTGGTGCGGGAGCTGGCGAGGGAGTCGGAAGGGTTGGAGGCGCGTGGGGAAGTTACTGTTGCCATCGTACATCGATCAATAAGTAAACGATAGGACAAGGGTGGCGACGGGCGAACTTTTGAGCAGGAGCGCGACGATTCGCTTAAATGGAACTTGCTCTTACTAGCGTGATGGTTGTCTTCATCTCTGTGTCAGACCTCGTGGTACGATGGGCTAATTGACGAGATAGCATGGTCCTTGCGGAGGGCCTACGGAAGATTTTAATGGTCTGACTACCAATCGGAGCGCTCGGTATTGCACTCAGCAGTGAAGGAAAGCCACCTGTTGACAATTCGGAACAATGTCCGACCCAGCAGCCCATATCGCCGCCCAGCTCACCACCACAAAATTCCTCACGCCAAATCCCACATGGCTCTCCGCCTTCCTAACGACCCAACGGCCCACAACACCCTTCCCAGCTCTGACCCAGACAGCCTGCTTCCGTCTGCTCGCTTCCGATATTACCAAATCTCTCACCCGCGCATCTCCAACCTGCTTCCCGCAAGACATCCACAATGCTAACCTCAAGGAACGCCGTATACCAGGACCAGTGGCTGTCCAAGTCCTGGCGGTTGAAGACATGAGCAAGAGTCGATGGGAGCAGATTGAAGCTATCGAGGCACTTGAGAGGGGGGAGGGTACGAAGGGGAGGGAGATCATTCGCGTGACTGCTACGGAGGAAGATGATGGTGCAGGAGCAGATGTTCAGAAAGGTGGTGGACCGCACAAACTATTATTTCAAGATGCAGCAGGGAGGCGAGTTTATGGGATTGAGTTGAAGGGACTGGAAGGGGTGGGATTGGGAATGAGCATTGGCTGTAAGATGGTGTTGAGGAATACACTGGTTGCGAGGGGAATTGTGCTACTGAAGCCTACAACAACTACAGTGTTGGGGGGCAAGATTGAAGAGCTGCACAAGGCGTGGAAGGAAGGGAGGAAAGCGGAGCTGAAGGCTGCCATTGAGGCGAATGAGCATGAAGCACGGGGCTCAAGCTGAACAGGGCAGATTCGCAGAGACTCATCGCGAGCGGAATAGAGCGCATTGATATCCTCTTCTAGAACTGCACCTCCGAGCACGTCTGAGTGAGTCAAAATCATATGGATGTGCTGCAGTGGAGCTGACAAGTTGAGCCTGATGTTGGCGTTTTCCAGAAAAATTGCAGCTCTCGGGCTTTTGATCGGGTTGAGAGCCGTCTAAAAGGGCAAAGGTCCCAGCTGATGTTGTCACTGAGCAGTGCAAAGACTGGAATTTAACAAACTTATAGGCTAACGACCACTGAAAACAATACTGAGCAACCCACTACTCTTATCGGATCTTCGACAGGCTTATGGGCCTTTGCCCGGTCCTATATGTGAGCCCCTGGACTGGTATCCACTGTCACTCTCCTTGTCTGTAGGTTTCAGTCTTCCACACGCAAAGCTTCTTGTCATAGAAGCTTGTCGAAACGACGGTGAACCCCTCCACTCTCCCTCCGACATAGATGCAACGACCACTGCTGGCATAGTTCATACTTTTGTGCTCCACAAACTTTGCTAGGACATTTATGAGCCATTTTCCACCCTCTGCTCGTCGAACCTCCAAAACCCTTGCACCAGCATGCATGCAACTAGCCAGTATCTTAAACGCTGGGCCTTGAAGAGATTCGGAGTCAGTGTCACCTGTTTAGGGTAAAAGACCAGAATTATATAGGAAGACCTGGGCTTCTAGGCCAACCATGGGTTTTTAAAGACAGGTGCTGGATCTTGGCTTCTAGGCTCGCCCTTGGGTTGAACCCGAAATATGGTATGAATCAAGGGTTCTTTCCAAGGAAGGCACATACCTATGGACTCCTCTCCAAAATCGAGGATCTGAAGCCTCCACACCCCTCCCCCAAGTCTCTTTTCCGCCAGGACCTTGGGCCGGTTACCTCCCTCAACAGGCAACAGGACTCGGACATATTCATCATAGCTGCCAGTCAGAAGGACTCGTTCCCCATGAAAGACGGGTTGCAAGGGCAATATCGCAGTCACCCCGGCGTCATGGGTCTTCGTATCACGGACCGACGCCTCGAATTCGTATCTATGCGAAGGTATGTTACCATCGTTGAGGCTTCCACTGACCGGGCGAACGGATAGGTCGTGTCTACATAGCTCGGAACCATCCCCTCCTGAGTACAATTCTGCTCCTTTTGACGTCCATGCCAGTGTCCATGCTTCGAAGGAATGTGCCTCGGTCTTTGTGTAAGTCATGGGAGGTTGATACTTTGTATCGAAAATTGCAACTCGACCATCGGATGAAGATGCCGCTATTGTGTCTGAATGGGACAGTACGCGGTTCCAGGCGAGAGACAATGTAAGCGAGGAGTCAGAAAAGATCTGATAGGAGTTGAGAGTCTCTATTGGGCCAGTCCCATTAATATTTATGGTGCATAGGCAAATGGTCCCTTTGCTCGTGGCAATTGCGAATACTCCTTTCCTGAATCGCGTAAAGTGAAGGTCAAGGACCGCAAAAGGGACATCCACAGCGTCGAAAAGTGTTCTGTTTCCAGAATCAGCCTGCCTTCTCAAAGGACTTGACCCATAATAATGAGGCCAATCCTTCTCACAAACAACATTGATGAGGGCAAATGAAATATTCGCTCTGCATTTTCTGCACCTTTGGTGGGGCTGATTCCCAGGTGTTTTGTAGCGGGTGACGGCCACTCACAGATTTTCGTCTTGTAAACTAAATAGCATCAAACTACCCCGGCGGTTCTGCACTGGACTTTTGATTTGGTCATCATTCTGTTGTATAGATGTTGTGTGTCTGGCCCCTGATTCGGTCTCCAAATAGTACGTGCCAACCACAAAACATTCTGAACGTAAGGGTGAAAACTCTATGCAACTTGGCGGTAAGTCTAGAATGATGCTGTGATCAGAGCGAATAGATGGGACATCATCCGATGTATCACAGTCATCCATCACAAGAAGTCAGAATGAGATCCCAAGTCGAAGGATAGCATCCCGGCCAAGTAACAAAATCATTATGGCTACGGGTAGAGTACCCTTTGTTTAAAGCATTACCGCAAGCACCTTCCTTTCGAAAACCAAGTAATGAAATTTCTTGGATAACTTCACAACAATATAATTGGTAATAACCCAGGTACTACTGTAGTCTCCTTGACAAGTAAATTGATGTTTAAAGCCCTCAATTTATAGGAGTTCCTAGCTATTCGTTGTACGACATAACATTAGTAGAATTTTCGAATTTCTTTTGTGATAAACTTGATGGTCACAAAAGAGCCCAGGTAACTTTTCAACGTAGAATGCATATTTGCAATCTACGATTGTACCCATACCACTGTTCAAGTCGAAATTTTTTAGAAATTCAAAGATCAACTATTTAATGTAGTGAGTATAAGTTGTAGGATTTCTAGATTGTACAGAGTCGTGGAAATGAAGTTAATAAAAAAAAAGAAAAAAAAAAGTGATTTTCTGGTTTGCGAAGGGGGTGCTTGCGGCAACTTTTTATTGCCCCAACGATTCTCGATCCCATCGTCTGGCGCCTCGGGGTCCTCGGGTGCAAAATGTCTTGGCACAACATGAAAATGCCTTACTTTCGCAACGCAAAAACCCTTGAAAATTAACATTAATAACAAAATTTTCCACTGTAAACTTTAGATTTACTCGAACGGAACGATCGCGAAACATGAGATTTCTTCGTGGGTGTGGTCATTGTCGCGTTGCGATGGGTTGCAAGAAGGGACCTTTCGATGTTCGGTCGAACCCCCCTGAACTTTACACCCTGACGATGGCATACTAGCGGCGGTGAAAATCCGAGCCTCGAATCGATGAAGTAGTACTCCGTACTCTACGCTCTCTCGCGTGTAATAGGAAAGCCTGCACATTCTGAAATTTGAAGCCTCTGATAATTCCACAACCAGAGGGCTCATGAGAGGAACCTCGCCTTTTGATTCAAAGATTTGGATTATAGTAGCAGTTCGTTTCGAGAATATCAATTCGTGAAGAGCATATTCATTGAGTTTCTCCAGTTGTCAAGATGGAATGATTTCTGGCGTGTGCAGCCTTTTCTTTTACCCGCGAGGGCTCTCTGGAGATAGACAAGAATTGCTCTGTGTCACCATGCAATTGGTCGACGAATGCCTGTGATGGGGGATGATAGTGAGGAAGATGTGGGCGATGGTTTCCTCTCAGACGATTCGAGCTTCTATGGTCCGTTCTTTCTCCAGTCAAGAGCTCCAAAGCTCCTTCCGTTGAATCAACCTTAGGGGACGATCACCTCCGCACTGAGCTCCAAGACCGTGCAGCAACATTCGACCCTTTTCCTTATTGGTCTACTCATGACAACGAACTCTCCGTCATCGCTGCCACCTCAATGGCTCAAGCCTACACTTCTGCTCCTTCGCCGAAGAAGCTCTACAACATGTATGAGGGCGACGGCGCCGGCCGCCAGTTATCAGAGACCGTCGCCGCCTTTTTATCCCGACTACCCCCTCTCACCACACATGTCGACAATCTCGGCTATTGGATCTACATAGCAGACCCGCACTCCAAATCACGCCCCACGGATGAGGACCGAGCAGGATTCATGGAAAAAGGCCACGAGATTCTCGGAGACTTCGAGACCACAAGAGCTGGCATCGAAGCCTCAATGGCTGGCAAAGCTAAGAACACAATCGGCCGCAAACTGACACCCTTACGTAAGCAAATGGAGGCGGACCTCTACGCTGTTGCCAAGGAAAAAGGGTGTACGTCTGGGAAATGGATGCTCTTCCCAACGACAGATGACGTCAACAGATTCTGGTCTCTTGTCGCTACAGCGACGGCGACCGGAGAGCTTGGGCATGCGGCCAAGGTCGCTACGGATGACGGGTCGGGGAATGTGAGGCCGAGGTTGATCTGTATCTACACGGAAGATTTCTCGGACAAAGAAGATGTAAAGAGAGTGCTGGACAGACTGGTTGGTATGGGACTGGTGAATAGGAAAGGTCCCATGGGCGAGGCGAGGGGTATATATTACAAGGCGGACGTCTTCACGTACCTGGGGATTGAGAGCAAGAATGAGTGGGGGCTGAAGGCGAGCCTCTTCTCTTCGAATGATGTCCTGGCTGAGGAGAAGTAGAAGGATTGAAGAGACGGAAAGAGCTGGATGTAGGTGGTTCAGTACAGCTGACGCGCTGATCATGGCTTTCGTGAAAGTACTTGAGCGTAATTGCTTGAGCAGCGGATACCCCTATTTGCCGCATATCGCTCTTAATTCTTTAAAAGAAAGCTGTCACTGCGGACTGCGTTTATGAGTCAAGTGATTGATCTGCAAAGTTTGCACTCGCTCCATTGTGGTATCGCAATGGACACAGCTCCTTGCGTAGAGGGGAGCAGACACAAGCCAAAAGATGATGAATAATGCAAAAATCGAACCTTGCTCAAAGCACATCTCATCTCATGAGGTCTCTCGTCGCTGCGGCCAAATGTTTTTGAATCTCACGGGGAATCCAATGTCTGACGGAGCTGTAACGCCAGCTTGATGCTTCTAATTTCTCGGGTTGTCTAAACGATAGTCTCCAGCTCTCTGGCATATCCGATCGTGTTCTCGATGACCTGTCCACTCGCCACGAGAATCTCCTTCTCATTTCTCACGCCCTCTCCTTGCTGTAACGGGAAGTATATTCTGCCATCCTTGACGACCCAGCCCCTACCCTGGGCAAACTCTACCACGCTGCCTTCACTCTCTAGGAAAAGTAAATTCTTCGCGTTGGCGATGGGAAGAGACGGGTAAGCTTTTTCGGAGCATGATGCGATTTCCGAGCGGATAGTGCCGATCAGCACCTGGCAAAGACTGTCAGCAACAGCGTTCGACCATGTAAGCACTGGATCACCCACCTCACTGAAAACCCCAAACTCCTCCCCAGGCACCCCTTCCCTCTTCGTAGCACCCCACACGCGATCGTAGCTCCCTTCCATCAACCACCTTTCCAACTTGACCGGATACCCGATGAACTTGTCCTCCTCGAGCCCAGCGCCTGTGCTACCTCCCATCTCCACTTCCAGCCCTTCCAGGACGGTGTGAAAGCCCGCATAATCCCCTTTGGTCAGTAAGAGCAGCAGGTACAGTCCCGTGACTTTGCTCCGTTGGCCATCGCCTGCCGGCTTGAAGGAGGAGGGTGGCAGCTCGTAGAAGGGAAGTAGTTGCTGGAAGTAGCGGGTGAAGGCATCTGGATCCTGGAGGCGGATGGAGAGCAGAGCGCCGGTCTCGAGAGTGGCGCGGGCGAGTCCCAGCAGCTGCGGAGAGGTGGTGGGGGCGGGCAGCAGGGCGTTGAGATTGAGTAGCTGACGTTTGGCGGTTGAGAGGAGGGAGGCGATCTTCTGCGGTGATGGAGGCGGCGACGATTGCAGCTGTGTGAGTGTGGTGTTCAGCTCGGTGGTGGACATGTTGGGCGACGCAGTGCGGGTTTGTGGGATGCTAATGAGCTGGGTTTGACGTGTTTTGCCAAAGGCTGAAGCTTTGGCCGAGGCCGTTGAGAGAATAGAGCGTAGCGCGACAATCGCCGGCTGAAAGCCGGCCCGAAGCGTGGCGGAGAGATGTCCGATCCATGTCATCGGCAGCCACAAGGGTCCAAAAGCCGTTGGTGCCGTTGCTCACTGACACTGACTTTCCTTTATCTTCTTCTTGCCGTCGATGGTCGATGCTTTGACGAGAATCCGATGGTGGATCAGAAAGAATAAAGTATGAGAGCATGGGCAAGCTTCCAATATGTACGAAAGCGTCATGTGGCTTGGATCTCTTGGAAACAAAGCATTGCTTCTTTTTCCAGTCACCCGATCAGAATGAATAGCACTACTACTTCCTAGGCCGTTTTCTATTTAATAACTACATCCTGCTGACCTTTCCTCCACAACTTACATCCTTACCTTCTTCCCTTCTTCCCTCCCGTCCCCAACTATTTTTATCATTCACAAGCTCCAGAACAATCAGCCGACTCCACCATCGAACCTGTCCCACCAGGCCCAGTCCTTGACCTTACCATATCATGGACTCTGCCTCCGCACCTAATACCGGAGGTGCCGGTGTCACAGACGACCGCGACTACATGGACAAAGGCCTCGATGCCGTCGAGAAGAAGTTCGGAGGACAGCGCTTTTCGGATCCGAGCAAGAATCGTGCCATGAACGAAAAGATTACGGATTTCATTCGAAAGATGTTTGAGAAAGTCACCGGGTGAGTCTAACCAATTCCCACAGAGACTCTACTGTAGTACTTGGTACGCCTGTTGCTATTGCTGTTGCTATGCTGATACCCCATGCGTGCGCTTAGGAAGAAGGTGCCCGCCAAATTCTCCAATTGAGACGTGCAATGATGGAATCGGGCTCGCACGAGACTTTGGTGGCATGCGCTGGCGTGCCTTAAGGATACCCATGACGAGTGTAAAAACGTTATGTGCTAGCGATGGCTTCGTGCGGTGGATAGTCGGCTGGAAAGATACCCCTATGAAGTTTTGACGAGATACTTGAGATTGCTCTGAATGTCTAGTTCATTTTCTGCTCTTGAGCTTCGTTCCTGATCTTTGGGCTCACCAGACACAGATGCTGGCATACCAGATAGTGCTTTCCATGACCTTCAGATATGGAACAAAGCTGTTTCTCCATTGTCGAAAAGGGCTCAGGCAAAAGCGATAAGTGATTGCATTCGCCCTGCCAGTTCCGGGCTCACATCTCCATCTGCCATTGCTACGTCCCCATTTGCCTTCTTTACGTTGTTGAAAACATCGTCCTCTTCAGCAGCGCTCGACCCAGCCCAATTGCTCGCCTTCACTCCATTATCCATACCATCAGCCCTCGCGAGAGCGTTGTACCGATTGTAGCCTGGTGGCTCCAAGGCACCTAGCCCTGTCCTGTCTTCAGCATCTCCGTCAACGTCATCGCTGTTGTAGATAAATTCGTTGCTCCTCTGCCCATAGCGATTCGTTGCATCAATCTCTTCCTTCCCTTTCCCCTTGTCCTTTTTCTTGCTAGCTTTCCTCTTCTTTCTTCTCTTCTTCGCACTCACATCTCCATGCAACTCGGGATCCCATCTCTCATCGAGTTCATCCGCACCTCGGTTCATGATCCGGGAAAGTAGCTCGCCCGCTACACGGCGATAATCCATTGATTCATACCCCTCTACTTGTTCCTTCAATCCCGACCATGCAGCTCTCTTGTCTGTGGAGGTCCATGTCGCTCGGAATTCGTCATCTCCAAGAGATTTCCACGGAATGTTTCCCTCTTCAGGAACACCAGTATCCAATACTGCCTCCAGCAAAGCATGTATGTCCCCAGGCTTCATGTTGGCGACTTTCTTATAAGCCAATTTCATCCTCCACGGATTTTTTCCCGGGGTAGACTTCTTCTTTTCGATCTCTCGTGATTCCCTGATAGCTTTCAGGTAGTCTGCTTGCTCCCGCTTCTTCAGCTGACCCCACTTGAAGCTGCACTGTAACCGTGATCTTCCCCCACCATGTTCGCCCATACGATCGCTGACAGACTGCCAATTGATGTGTTTCATGTCTTCAACTTCCTGATCGGATTCGGTCCCCGCCTCAGGCTCTCCATCACCATCCTTTTCTGCGCGCATCCGGTCCTCTTTCATAAGCTGCATACATTCAAGTATTGCTGTACACAGATTTACAACTTCCACATCTGTCCATTGCTCTCGGTTGCGGTGCTCCGAGTTGACTAGATAGTTTCGCCATCGATCCCGGCAGTCTTCAGGCATGCGGCCCAGCAAATCGCCAATCTCCTTCCATACTTTACCTTTCTCTTCAACCGCTTGCTTCAGCATCTCATCTTCTTCTGCACTCCACGGCCCGCGTGAGAAATTATGGAATCGACGTCTAGAGAATTTCTGAACGGACATCCGAGGACGATAGGGCAGGATGTCATGGATCTCGTTGAAGAGCGCTGTCACTTGAGTATTCCCTCGCATTTGAGTTTGAATCAAACTATTGAATTGCCAGATGGTCATGTCGTTCGCTTCGCAATGATTGTCGCGAAAAGCATCCAACTTCAAGCCCTCCGCAGCTGAGAATGCGCCTCCGTTCTCCGCTTTGTCTTTCGGTAGACGCTCAACCCCATCGCATTTTTGCTTGCCTTCACGCTCCTTCTTTGATCTGGGTTTTTTTATTTCGCCCTTTTCCTTGCGCCGGGCGCTCTTCTTGGCTTGCTCTCCAGCAGCATCTCCATCGGCAACGCTGTCCATGAAAGGTGAGCCGAGCCCGGGTGATGTCTGTCTTTGCATATCCTCAAATCCAGGCAAAACCTGGTCTTGTACATTTTCTTGATCATGCTGGAAGGCATAAGGACTCATATACGGTAGATCGGTGGTGTTAGCGCCTCGCAATTCTTCCAGCCGTCTACGTTTGCATGGTTGTGAAGAGCCATGCTTGTCAAAATCTCTTCCGTTCTGCTGTAAGACGTTGAGGTCTTCATCGTCCAAGATACTCAAGTCGGCCGATGGTGGAAGAGCATTTACACTGTGCAATTCGGGATCAATAGGCATCCCAATGCCTTTATATTTGTTGAACAGATTAGCTGGGCTCATGTCGATTTCGACGAAATCATCGAAGGCTTCGAAACCGTAGTCTGGGATATGCTGACCTTGTTCGTGCGCAAAACTTTGCTCGTAATCTTCTTCATCGTCTGTGCGCCTCTTGCGCTTATTCTTCTTTTGCTTCTTAGCGTTCTGAGGCAAAGCATTCAGATTTGTAGGTAGTGGATAGGTTGCATGCATGCTTTGTCCGTCCTCGTCTTGATCAAAAGGAGATAGTGGCTGTTGCGAGAAGCTAAACATATCATGATCTGGGATACCAGACGGATCAGCACTTCCGGTGTCCTTTGCATATTCCTCATATGCGGCAACATCCTCGTCGTCAGTAAGAATGTCGTCAAGAGCATTTGCCGGGGGGATGTTCGGGCGGTATGGCGATATCGACGAGCGATCAATCTGCCCTGGGGGGGTGGATGGGAGGTCTGGGTACTGCTTCGCTTCATTGGAGCGCTCCTCACTGCCAGTAGACTCGTAAATATTGACTCGACCTCGCTTCTTTGTACCTCGTCTGTCATTCGTCTTGCGGCCGTTGGACATCCGTACAGGCTCTGTATCATCCAAGTAGGGATTTGTAGAAGGGCGCGTTGGAGAACTTTCGGCCCTGAGCTGCACTGAAGCTGCTTGCTTATCCTCATAGTACGGAGCCATTTTATGATGAACCGGAGCCTCGCTCATATGCATCAGAGCGAGTGCGCTCTCTTCCTCTTGATCAATGGATCTTTCCATCTCAGCGCTCTTTTTTTTGCTCTTCTTCGATTTGCGCCTCTTGTCTATGCTCTTTCCTTGGTGTTCCATGATGGACGGTTCTGCTGGTGGCAACTGGGGTTGAGATGACCGCTGACCCATGTCAACACGCGGTCGAGAAGCCCTTAAGCTGACCATTTCTCCTTCTGATGTTTACCGTGTCGAAGGGTTGTAAGGTGGTCGATCCGGGTAGTCAAAGTGAAGAGATTTTGAAGCGAGGAGAGAGAGTGAAAGGTGTTAATTGGAGGCCTAGCGAGACACTAGTCTACTGGCGGGAATTGCAGCCGGGGATAAAGAAGTTGTTGGTGAAGCGGGGATTTGATGAGTCGGCAGAACAACAGGAGCCTTGATTCAAAGAAGTTTTCTCGCCTTGCCGATAAGGCCTACAGCGTCATTTCGAGATTACTTTTCTTTCAGATAAAGAAGGTACACCACCAGGAAGATGTGGGATCAAAATCGCATGAAAATTGAAAATTGTCTTTTAAACGCTTTTGCCGCTTCCATGATCCCAAATGCCACGCTAACCAAGCTTCCAGAAATTCCATCCAGAGTTTTGAACAATCTATGACTCTCGGATGCCTAGACTTTGACCCTTTGCTCTAATAACAGCTTACCTTCTGGCATTCTGCCCACGAACCCTCTTCCCCTCTCATACACTTTCCGCCCTCTTACCCATGTCTCCTTCACACACCCTTTCATCTTCTTCCCAGCGTACGCACTCACCTTGTTTCGCCATAACATACCCTCACCACCCTCACCAATCACCCATTCCGCTTCATCATCGAAAACGCAAACATCGCCGTCAAATCCTACAGCCAATTGCCCTTTGCTCTTCTCGAGCCCCACTTGTAAAGCTGTGTTGGCGCAGCACCAGCGTGCTATGTCCTCTGGTGTGATCTCTCGATTGTTCTGATAAGCAGAAGTCCAAAGGAGGGGAAGCCCAAGGCCAACCGAAGAGACGCCGCCCCACGCGGAGAAGAAATTGCCCGGTTCTTTGTCATCTTCGGAAGGTGGTGTAGGTAGCCGATTGCTAGCAATGGAAGGTGGAAGGAGCTTGAGCTCAGGTGTGCATGGTGAGTGATCAGATACTATAGTCTTGATTACGCTGTCATGTTCCCAAAGGAGTTCACCCCATAGCCCATCTTGGTTTGATTGCGTGCGTATGGGGGGACAGCATTTGTGTCTTGTATCGCCGTTCTGTATCTTTTCCGATGCTAGAGTCAGGTAATGGAAGCATGTCTCCGCTGTGATTTTGACACCAGCTTCTCGGGCTTCGCGGAGGAGCGGGATGGCTTCGATAGCTGAGAGATGGACGATGTGAAGAGGGAGGTTTGGAGCAAGATGTGCTAGAGAAAGAATTTCGGAAATGGCGTAGGTTTCAAATGAGGTTGGGCGCGAGGCAAGGAAGGTCTTGTATTCATTTAGAGGACCGATTGGTGCTAGTGGTGGTAATGACCATTGCACGTTGTCGCCCACGGAATCTGCGATTGGAGGAATCATCTCGGCGTGAAACATCAACGTTGTGGGCTCGTCTGCCAATTCGGCCATGACTTCTGCAATATCGGTCGATGAGACGGCCGGAAATTCCTCGACTCCGCTATCGATCAGGAAGCCTTTGAAACCTCTCACGCCCTCTTGGATAAGAGGTTTCAACTCTTGAACGTTTCCCGGGATGATGCCGCCATAGAAGCCCACATCGACCCAGCATTGTCCTTCGGCAGCTTTAACTTTTTCTCTCATTCCGTGTACGGTCGTTGTAGGCGGTATGGCGTTCAACGGCATATCAATGACGGTGGTCACTCCTCCAGATGCAGCAGCTTGAGTGCCTGTCCAAAACCCCTCCCATTCTGTCCGTCCAGGCTCGTTGAGATGGACATGCGCGTCGACGAGTCCAGGCAGCAATACATCGGGTGAATAGTCGATGTAAGGGGTTTCAGCAGGGAAGCTTGAAGGTGGAAGAACCGAGTGAAAGACTGAGGCGATTCTGCCAGTGCTGAGGGAGATGACTACTGTGGCAGCAGTCAGTTCGCCTGCTACGACGGCTCGAGAGGAGGCAAGGACAGTAATTGGAGGATGCTCTACTGTCGACATGGTCGTGGTAGGATCCGTCGCCAAGAGAAAGCTTATGGTCTCTTCCACAAGGGGGGCTGCAGTGCCTTAATTGCTCTTCGAACTGGAGATACAAAGAGGTTTGTTGTACTTTGGGAGTAGTATGAGATGATGGATGGGAATGCAAAGCTTATCAAACAGATAATGTTGTAAAAGGAAGACGGGGAAGGAGAGTGTTGAATAAATCTGAGTAAGCTTGGAGAGAACAGCAGGACTTGACATGTACAAAAGTGTTAAAAGCAAATATGCAGGGACAACAATGGCACTTTGTGGGGAATCTCGACCCTTCTTATCGTTTCACACTCCTTGACTGCTCCCACGGGAGTCTCCGATCTAACCCTGGAGACATGGTCGCCAGGGGCCCTGTTGGGGTCGTCAGGTCAAGACTAGACATACTAACGTTTCCGTTACTCGATCGTTGGAATCGTTTGGCTTATCGCAGCGGTGTTATCGAGTAATGACTTCGGAGCCGTGACCGGAAGCGTCTTTAATAACTTCTTTAACTTCTTCCTTGTGGTTGCAAAACCCGCAGGGATGTCGGAAAGTCGGAATGCGGCGCTTGATAACTAGCCGCCAAGCGAGATCCGTGTGCGTCGTCACTGTGCGAGGTAAAGTATTTCATGTACAATATTTTATGTACAACCCTAACCTCGTCAGTGGACATGATCATTCTGCTCCAGTGTCGACAAATTCTTTGTTTTGCATACGGATAGACTTTACCCAGCATGCATGCCGAAGACCACAGCTTTGGACCTGCGTTGATGAAGCTTTGCACTTTCTATGCACGTGAATGCCGCTAGCTTATCTCATCGAGTAATCGTTACTCGATGGCTTGCCATGAGACGTCAGAACAAAGAACCCCCCCACCATGGCTCATAGCCCTTGAGTAAGCGAGGCAATTGATTGATCTTGAAAGCCTTTCATCCTTGTTCATCATCCTGAAAAAAAGTCCGAAAGCTATTGCTGCAGGCCTGTCGAATTGACTCCTTCTGCAGGAGCGAGTAACGCCTTGAATTGAGGCCAAGCTCGGGTTCCTAGTGTTTGCTTTAGAAGCTTTTGAAGTTTGCACTAGAGTGGTGTGCGTCTTCCTCAATCAATTCAGCTATACAGAGCATTGCACCAGCGAAAGCATCTCGGGCTTCATTGTTGGGCTTATCGCGACTCACAACAGACATATGAATCCTTCAATCTCCTCAGGGATACGGTTCAAATCTTTTGTCGACTGTTTCCGGGCGTGTATCTCAGAAGAATGTTGCGGTATGTTCTGCGAGATGACATGTGGATGAGATGTGGCTCAAGAGCAGTGACGGGCGTAGAGAGCTGGATTGGTATGGATGACGGATTGTGATTACATAGCAGGTTTCCAGCACAGCAGGCTGTACATCGGCGCTAGGTGCTTGTTTTATTATTAGCCGGTGTAAAACCACGGGAGTAGGTGTGGGATGTGGATCATGCACATGATCTCGTTGGTAAGCGGGCATAGTGCACACTGGCCTCTCAATTGGCTCTCGTGATATCGCCCGTTTCAAGTCCCATGCATGCGAAGGAAATTTTCCGCCAGCTTCCGCTTCATCGGCCTTTCCATCTTGTGTGTTGAAAATTTCCCCTTTGGACCTGTTGTTTGACATGACCTATTTCCACCCTTCCCTTTCTTACCTCGTCGGTCCGAACTGGCCATCACTTGGCTGTCTTCGTCGTCATGGTCTCCCAAGAACTGTTCGACGCCTTACCTTCTTTTCCTGATGTTCTTACAGCAGACGTACCTAAGTTCTCTCTTTCAAGACTATCCTCTGGCGATTCTGCATACGCTCATAAAGTATTCAAAACATGCTGCACAACAGGATTCTTCCTTCTCGAAATGGGCGATGACATGGTAAACGAAATCGATGCAATGTTCGATATTAGCAACAACATTTTCGACCTTGAGATTGAGGAGAAAAGTAGATATGCACAGAACGCTTTCGAGGGTAAATTCACCGGGTACGTGACCTTCACTCTAACAAATCGAGTACTTCCCATTGCCATCGATAGGCAAATTGCAAAGAGCGCTGGGCGAGACGAGATTGCTGACAGCTCTCTAGGTGGAAAGATGTTGGCATAATGAAGACGGACAGCGGCGCACCGGACCGCTGCGAGTTCTACGCTCTTGCCCAGGACGACATTCTCGGCATCACGTCTCTCCCACATCCTGACGCCATCCAATCCCACCGCTCGGCCATCTCGTCCTTTCTGCGCCATGCCCACAGCATCATCACCCGAATTTTGTCCATTCTGGACACAGGATTAGGACTGCAGTGTGGGACTCTGGCATCGTTAGTAAGTCAAGAACGCACGTCCGCCACCTTGCTGCGCCTGATCCGCTACGCCCCTCAACCTCTGCTCGACCGCCGCACCTCGCTACTTCGGCACACAGACTTAGGCGCCATCACTTTCCTCTGCAGCGTACTCGGCGGGCTACAAATCTTGACGCCAGGCAGTGACCCCACCGACGAAACCGCCTGGCGATACATTCGGCCGGAGCCCAATTGCGCCATCATCAATATCGGCGATGCGCTAGTTGAGTGGTCTGGTGGCATCCTGCGTAGCAATATGCACCGAGTTACGTACGCCCCAGGCGCGCAGGCTGATTGCACAAGGCACAGTATTGCGTACCTGGTAAGAGGCAATAATGACGTTAGTATGAAGCGATTGCAGAGTGAAAAGATTCCAAGTGCGGCGGCGGATGGGGATGTGGAGATGGACGTACTGTGTGGGGATTGGCAAATAAACAAAAGCAGAGCCCTGACGGCAGGTGCGGATTGTGCCAGGAGTAGAGGCGGGAGAGACCTCAGGCCTGTGTTGAAAGGCTCTTGAATAATCAGCGTTAAATATTTTTGCTCAGACTGGCACCAATGAGCATAATGAGACATAGCCTTTCATTATGAGTGCTATCTGGAATTAGCCTTCCTCCTTCGTAAATCGTCGTTCTTCGACGCCTTTGAATCAATCGGGATAGCTTCGTCTTGATCAGCCTTCTCCTCTCCCCCACCAATAACCCAAGTTTTGATTATTTCCTTGACCTCAACATCCTTCTTCCCTCTTTCGCGAGCCTCCTTGATCCGCCGCAAATATCCCGCATAAACCACGACTTCCGCGATACCAATCATCCCACTGCCGCCCATACTCAAGCCAAGCCTGGTGGGCGTACTCCAGTGCCGTGCGGCTAGCCAGATAGCCACACTACACGCAACGATCGAGATCAGTATGTTGATGATCAGCGTCATTTGTCGATTGATGTCTGCATAGGAGACTTCATCGTCTTCGCCAACATCCGCGTGTGCTGCCGGGAAGAGCGCTGCACGGGATGAAGTTGGAAAGCGTTGTGAGAAAGTCTCCGGGGGTAAAGGAGGATTGATCATACGCTCGTAGGCTCGGTCCTCCTCTTCTCTTCGGAGACGGGCCATCAGGGCTTTGTACTGCGGTGTCTATTGCGATTCAGTGAGATTACGTAGTGGAGTTGAAGATCGTGAGAACCTACAGGCTCAGCTTTAGGTTTTGGCGGTTCGACGTAGACTTTGGATCCACGCAATAGGTCATCCAAGTGGTACGAGACCTGGATGTTGGAATTTACATTGGGGGCATCTGTCTTGAACTCCTTTAAGGTCTTCGAGATTGCGATGATTTGCCCATGGGTGATGGGGCTGCCTGTAGCAGGCTGGTCAAGCGAGGGTTCAGAGGCTTCGCCAAGAGCCTCTGGAACATGGCCCCTATCTTGGAGCTCTTCGAGCGCCTGCAGAATAGCGGGCGTTATAGTCAGGCGGACCATTATGCATTGTCGCTGGGAATAGATGACCTTTCCGTGAGAGGGATGATCTGTTCGTGGAGACTGGAGCACGGAGATTCTTCCGCCAAGATCGGACTCTCGGCGAAAGTCGGACCGTTGTCGCAGTGCATTTTTCCATCCCCATACACCTATATTCAAGCTCACTGTTTCCAACAGTGGCTTACTCTTTTCTGTGGTTCATTGTTGCCTCGTTGTTGAGCATGAAAGGTCGCTTGCAGTCTGTCCTTCAGAGCCAGAGAAGCACACGACAGCAAGGACCATACATATGCTCTGGATGTCTTCGCAAAAGTCTTGACTTGACGAGAAGTATACCTTCGACTACACACTATCCCCCAGCGCGTCGACGACATCAATCAACATTGGCACAGGCGGTATCAGCTGCCCAACACGTGTTCAATGGAGCTCCTCAAACAGATCCCCGGCTCACAGGAGTTTCGGTGGATCCTCTCCGGATTGTAGGGAAAGAGCTGAAGTTCCTCAAAGAAAACATACAGCAATTGCTGGGATCCGGGCATCCAATGCTAGATACAGTGGCAAAGTACTATACCCACTCGGAAGGGAAACATGTGCGGCCTTTGCTCGTTCTCCTCATGTCACGAGCGACTGCTCTCACGCCCAAAGCAGCACGGCACCCTTCTATACCTTCGGCATCTGCTATTGATAGCCCTATATCACCTCCCACGGTCCTTTCGGATGTCAATCCGTCCTCTCCGACTTATGATGCGCTCTCTGCTGCCTCAATCAAGTCTGCATATGATTCAGAAAGCTCAGATATACTTCCCTCACAAAGACGACTGGCAGAGATTACGGAGCTTATTCACACCGCTTCACTACTCCACGACGACGTGATTGACAATTCTACCGCTCGGAGATCTTTGCCCTCGGCGAATGTGTCCTTCGGGAACAAGATGGCGGTCCTGGCAGGGGACTTTCTTCTAGGGAGAGCTTCAGTGGCGTTAGCGAGACTTAGGGACGCGGAGGTAATCGAACTCTTGGCCACTGTAATAGCGAACCTCGTTGAGGGGGAGTTCATGCAGTTGAAGAACACTGCTTTGGACGAATCAAACCCCACGTGGACAGAGGACAGCCTCTCGTATTACATCCAAAAGACTTACCTGAAATCGGCAAGTCTGATCAGCAAATCCTGTAGAGCAGCTGCACTGCTCGGCCAGAACTCTCCGGACGTGGTAGAATCAGCCTACTCGTATGGCAAAAACCTGGGGTTAGCCTTTCAACTTGTTGACGATATGCTCGACTACACGACCACCAGCGAATCCCTCGGTAAACCAGCCGGAGCAGATCTAGAGCTCGGTCTAGCAACCGCGCCTTTGCTGTTTGCCTGGAAAGACAACCAGCAGCTGGGCGTCCTCGTTGGCCGCAAATTCGCCGCAGACGGAGACGTACAAATGGCGAGGAACCTGGTAGCGCACAGTGACGGTCTGGAGCAGACCAGGGCATTGGCGCAGGATTATGCTGATAAAGCTGCTTACGCCATCTCCACATTCCCCGACTCGGAAGCCAAGGAAGGGCTGCTGGAGATGTGCGTGAAGACGATGAACAGGAGGAAATGATCACAATGGGTGTACATATAGACGCATCTCCACCGCAGCCAATTGTGGGCCTCATTGTAAGTAAGTTTCGGAGTTGCACCCGCTACTCATATAGAGACCATAGAATAGGAATGAGCATTATCGCTCAAATATGTCAGCTTCCACCATCTTTTCATCTACTCAGCAACCACTACCAGCTCTCACTCTCCCACTCTCCCCGCTCCTTCTCATCCTCTCAAACTCCTCTCCCTCCTCTGCACTCACCATCCTCACCATCCCCCCACCACTCTTGGGCCCACTCCCACCTCTTCCAGTGACCGTAGCCATCCCCTCCCTCTCCCTCTCCGCCGCATTCACCAATCCCTTGAAATACACCTCAGCCTGCACGCTAGCGCTGTAACTCACAGGCGTCCAACTCCAAGCATTGCGCGCTGAGGCATCGGCGCCGTGCTCGAGGAGCGAGCGGATGGACTTGAGCTGTCCGTATGCGGAGGCGTAGTGTAGGGGTGTGTTGCCCGATGTGTCTGTTGAGGCCAAGGGGGAAATGGGGGTGGAGAGGGCACGTGGGGAATTGGGGGTAGGCGAGAGGGCGAGGAGGTGTGCGAGGAGGGTCGTGTGAGGGGTGCGGGATGTGAGCATAATCTGTAGGTAGAGAGCGTGGTGTCAGCGTGGGTTACAAAGATGGATGACTAGGAGAGAAAGAGAAAGAGGGCGTCTAGGGAAGCGGCCATACAGAATCAGCGCCCTGCTTATTTTTCCAAGGTATACAGCGCGGAAACCTCGTCGCCAGGAGCGTAGCTACAGCCTCCGACGTCTCCACAGCCACCAAGAGCGGAGTATCGCAGTTCCCATTCTTGCTGATGCCCTCGTCTTCATGCCCTGCATCTATGAGGAATTCCTGTGCCATTTATCAGCACCTTGAGTCGGCCACCCTTCGAACAGAGATGCGAGAGAGTGCATGGGCTTGCTCACGGCTATATCCAAGAGCCCCAGCTGCGCAGCGAGGTGAAGAGAGGTGTTACCATTGTCCGCAAAATTTGGGTTCTGCAGGCTCTTGGGGTTGTTCTTGATGATGCGTTTGAGGAGGGTGAGGTCTTTGAGTAGGATGGCGCGACGGATGCGGATGGAGACGTCAATCCTGCCAGTCCATTAGGAAGTCGAGCTGGTGGGGTATCTATTCTCGGAGTGGCGGACTTACATACTTGGCTAAGGCAGTCGCATTTTCACGATCAAAGTGTTCTTGTAGCTAAGCAAAGTAAGCATAGCGGAGGTAAAAGCAGCAGACGTCAATGTGAAGGTGTTGTTTGGGTAAAGATGAAAATGAAGATACTGGTGAGGAGTGATTCCTTATCCCGAAGTCTTGGTGCACTGCTATGAAATAGGAAAATAGAAACAGACGTTCGAAATATGGCCACAGGGAGGAGCGAATCACATGAATGACGGATGCTAAGATGCTAACACTCTATGGCAAAATACCTAGGGTTTAAGGCAGGCTAGTATTGGATCTTTCTATTTGTATGCTGTGATAGTGTGGTAGTGCCACCAGAGCATGGGTATGTGAAGTACACAAGGGGTGATTAAAGCCCATGCGGGTATTCAACTCGCTGGCGCCGAATGCTGTTAAAAGGGTGATGCCTGTGGGACCTCAGATAGGTGGCAACACAGAGGAGAACCGCCTGAGCCCTCCCAAATCTCCCAATGCAAATGATGAGGGTCTGGTAACGCATGATTGCCCTATCTTTTGAGTCTTCACATCCCTTCGAAGTCTCCACTGGCGTCATCGTCATCCATCTCGCCCTCGACGATCTCCTTTGCTAATTCTCTCTCACGCTCACGAGCTTCTTGAGCATTCTTCAGCTCCAGTCGATGTTGATTCATGGGATACCGCATTGCCTGAATTCATGTCAGCTGTTTAGTAGATCCGCTTACATTCGAGTTTCAGCCTACCTTTACGCTCTCATCATGCAAACCAAGGCAAGCTCTGATTCGGTCGTGGAAGGCTTCGCCAGGTTCGCGAGTAGCATAGACATCCCCAAGCTCCTTGCTCTTCATGAAACCATGCTCATGGTCGATGGAAGCCTCAATGACCCCATCTCGGATTGCCTTGGCGACAATGTACTCTGCCGATTGCTCGCTCTCCAAGTCTAGCTTCAGGCAAATGTCCCGCAATGAGATCTTGGCGTACGATAGAGACATCATACGAATTCCAGTTTTTATGACATTTTGACGCAAACGAAGGATCAGAGTATAGGTTCCGTCGCGTCTAAACAAAGCGTTATGTGTCTGGACAACGTTTAGGAATCCTTCAATCTTGCCGACGCGTACAGCCTGTACAAGGCTCAAGTAAGGCTCCATGGCGTGTTCGAGATTCAATTGGCGGAATATAGCTCGATCTGGAATGTCTCCCATGAGGAGCTCAACTACAACCAACAATTTTGAAGCCGCCTGGTAAAAGCCACCAGCGCTCGGTGTTGCTGGTGACTTGCGAGTAGCGCCAACCAAGTGTTCATGAGCCTCGGTGTATGACAATTGGATTGCACGTATCCGGCCAAGATAGTAGAGGTATCGTGCAATTTGATTGTTCGAGGCAGCTGCAGGAAATTCAGAGTGAGATATTAACAGATCGGCTTGAGTGATGTGGGATGTTGATAAATAGTTCCGTAGTAGAAGAGTAGTGACGGTAGCGCGGGTATCTTGATCCTTTCGTAGCACCGAGGTCCGAAGTGCGGCCAGCAAATTTGGGCGGATAGACACAACGGATGCCATAGGCGAAGGGGCTAGTGGGACGAGCTGCTCAAAGAAAAGGGAGTAATAGAAGTAAACCCGGGCAGACAATGCATCTAGAGTACGACGGTTCAGGGTGCGAAGTCTCTCAACAAGGTTGCTGGAGAATTTGGCCCCCATCTCGGTCGCTTTGGTATCGTAGAGATGAATTTGGACCAGGACAGATAGATAAGTGTCAACCTCTGGGAGGACGTCTTTTGCGGCGGTTGTTGGTTTGCCTGGAGTTTGAGACTTGTCCTTTGCCTGTGTGTCTATGTCCATTTTTGAAGATACGTCTGGACTCTCGAATGACACATCCTCTTTTCCTAAAGCAGCCAAAAGAGTCTTTGCAATAGAGCTTGTTAGGGTGTAGGTTTCTGCAATGACTTGGGCGAGAAGATCTGGCGACAGATGTTTCCGGACAGATGAGATAGACCGAAGGACTCGTAAGGTGAAGCGGGCATCGAACTGTGCAACAGCGCGTTCTAACAGTGCGAAGTTTGCTTTGACGTCTGGAATAACATAATTAGGCCATCTTCACAATCTTGCGTACAATATGACAGAGGCCGGCTTGATTGCCCTTCATCACTTACCTGCAACAGCTTTGGCTTTAGGATCGAGCTCGGGGCTGACAATATGGCTCTTCTCGGTATTCTCCATTGCAATATCACCCTCTTCATCTTTGCTTGGCTCTCCGGACAGTTTTGAGCTCTTCGGCGGTGGCACGACCACAGTCATCTCGTCCTCGCCCTCTTTATTTGTCCCTACTTTGACATTTTCGGGTCCGTCATCTACCATATCAACATCTTCGGTCCCGTTGACACCATTCTCCACCGGCTCGGTCCCATTCGTATGTGGCTTGTCCTCAGCTCCCTCCTTCCCCGAAGTCTTCTTTGTAGGTAAGTTCTTGCCTTTTGATGACGTTGCTCTAGAAGGCACTGGCTTGTCCTTGTTGGAGCTGGAGCTTTGGGAATTTGATCGTGGTTCCTCGCCGTTTGTTGATGATGAAGTCTCTTTGCTGGACCTAAGGTTCCGTCTCTCGCCAGGCATGGTGGAAAAGCCGAAGAGCTTAGCTGATGAACGCCGAGCGGCGAATGCAACACCACAGCCTGAGTGTCGTGTGCTTATTAATTTCTCTGTGTGTAGAAGTGATTGAGGCAAGAGACTTCGGTGTCGGAAAAGAAGTCACGAAAAGAAGACTGATGTCAGATTATTGTGTTGTCGAAGGTTGTACTTGCAGCTTATGATTGCCGGTAAAGAGAGCGCCAAGAGGTGAAGCTCAGACGATCGCGCCTGGCAATAGATTTATCGCTTCACCCAGCGCGAATACAGGGTATAGAATTCTAAGCTCGATCTTGTTTGAATGAGTGAGGAATAAAAAAGATGCGGGTCCAGGAATGGTAATCAAGTTGGAAAGGGTGCTCTGAGTCGTGATCCTGCCTATTACGTTGGTCACTTAGGGATGAGAAATACTGCTGTTAGGATGCAATTTACATGGGTGATATCGAGAGATGTGCCGAGGCTCGTGATCAAAAACAGCAAGCAAGACAACACCCGAGGGAGCCGATATCACTTCTGTTTGTAGGGAATGACGCTCCTGGACAGTCATCTCGAGCAGATCTCATTGTCGTCCGCTGCAATTGCAGAGCTTCCGTAAGGCTCAGTGGACATTCAAGAATGTGTCTGACCTAACCCACGTGCTGTAGTTTTCCCAATCCCAAAATCTTCACCAATGCCCTACTGAATACCCATGATATTACAACTCTAATTCGGGATACCGAGGTACACGAACGCGCTCTGTTTACACTTGCAGAGCCTGATCGAGGCTCACGTCCTTCCGCCGCAAGTATTGCTAGTCGTAGCACAGTTCATGGCTTGAACGGCAATGGGGAACCTTATGGAAATGGCAACGATTTTTTAAGGAATCAGAAACCGCGAGCAGCAGTGGCTACACTTCTGGGAGGTAAACTTGGAGAACAGATACGGAAAGAGGGCGCAAAGGAAGGCAAAGAGCGGGGAGATGTCGATGTGAACGTCTTGCTCAAGGGGGCGGATAAATTATGCTCTGTCTAGTTCGTCCCCTTTTGATTCCCCTTTTAATTCAAAAATCGTTAAAGCTGATACTTTCTAGTCCAATAGCTGGGGCTCCTGAGAGGATTCTATACTTGCGCTCCCGCTACGAACAACTCAACACTTCGATTACTCGTTACGAATCGAAGGTGTCGAGGCAGATGGCGCAACTGGCAAAGATGAACAAGCACAAGGAAGGTGACGAAGAATTTGATGATGGCGACGACGAAGCTCGAGAGGACGACAATGCGAATGCTGTTGAGGGCCAGGGGGAAATGAATGTCACCGAAGAAGACATAAGAAGAGAAGACGACGAGATTCGAGAACTTGAGAAGAAGAAACGCCAGCTGGAGGATCGTGTCAAAGGGATGGAGCGAGACCTAGGGGGATTACTAAGGTGAAGCATATGGGGCCTGTGTCGAGGCCTATCTGCACGAAAAGGTGCATTGTCCCACTACCATTCTTCCGTGACGATTAGTCCTCAGGAGGATGCTATGGATCGCAGTGACTCGGGCTATTGCTATTTCGATATCGCTGAATAGCAATACGGGAACGCGATTGCACGCCGATTCTTGGCCGGGCTGAGCCAAGCGTGGATACATTAAGGATGATGTATTAGGCATTGAGTCTGCTAATCCATGGAGATGTCTGGCTTCAAAAGAGAGCCTTCGCTATATTCTCGAGCTCAGCAGCCAGCACGGAGGAATTAGACGAGCACTGTTAATCCAACGTCTTCTTAGTAGAGCTACCCGGTCAACAGGGATTCAAGTCTTCCCAGATAGACAGCAAGCTGTTGATGAGCGGTTAGGTTGGTGATTCTTAGGATATCACTGTTGCAATTCTGGCAATGACCGCTCACAGCAAGAAGCGTTCATGAGCTCTCTGAGATTTTTGGACTTTCCTTCGGCCACCAGCCTCCTCCATGAGCTCTCTGAAGTTGTTGGATTCCCTTCGGCTACTAGCCTTCTCCATAGCTCAACTCACTTTTCTAAATTTGATCCAACTGTTGAAACATGCGCCTTGAAGTTTCCGAGCGCTGCGGCGACCGCATCTTTGGTTGTCCTCACCTTCGCCCTTTCCTCTTCGGTAGATGATACTAACGAGGCGGACAAACGCCTTCTGCTGATAGGGTTCTGAGTATTAGCCTTCTTGTTGTCTATATCGCCGATGTCTTGACACTCGGTATGCATGGACCACGCCGACATGATTATCGCCTACTTAACCTTCCAACGAGATGAATCCCTAAATTTTTAAAATGAAAGACACTGGTGGCCCTTGATCCATGCGAGCGTTTTTTCCGTTCGTGGGGCCAATTTTCTATGTTGAGGGCATTTTGAGGGCGAGGGGACCAAGATAGGGAGCATTTTCCAAAAGAATATTGTTGGCTTTTGTATATTGTAACAGTCTAGAATCGTCAGGTACAAAGGGTGGGTCAGAAGCTGGATTTGACGAGACAGAATGTCACCAAGAAAGACAGCATGTACCGTAGCCATGGAGCGCTAGGTTTCATGCGTCTACCTTGGATAGTAGTTGGAGCCTTGTAAATGTGGGAATTGATTTGTTGCATGCGCATAGAATCAAGTCATTATTGCCATTCGAAATTTACTGAAACGAGTCGATCAGACGCAATTAGACTTGGAGAAACCCTTCAGGGCAGGGGACAAAAACACCTGGGATGTACTGATATCTCACTGAGCTATTGGGACCTTTCGAGCAACATGTTGTCACTATCTGAAAATGCATGACGTCTTCAATGTTTTCCTCTCAGCACCTGGTATCATGCAGCATTACTGTGCGCCCATTATGCCCCCCTACCCTGTTTCCACACTGAAGAAGGCTTGCATTGCCCTTGCAAGGTCAAGCCTGCCCTTTTGTAAATCTCATCTCACAAATCCCCCTTACCCCCAGTAACTTTAGCAGCTTGAACAGCACTCAGCTTCTGAGCCCAACCCGGAGTAGGCTGCATTTTTTTAACGGTACGCAACTCATCGGAAGCGTAGCCAGGTACGCGGATGTTGTAATTGCGCTCGAGAATGAGCTGGAGGTCGCGAAGTTCGAGGGTTGAGGACTGGCGGAGTTTTGCGAGGCGGCAGGCCGTGACAATGACTTGATCGACGAAGTCATCAGCAACTTGGAGAAGTGTCTACTCCGGAATTAGCATGAGCCGGAAAAAGAGCGCTATAGTAACGCTATAGTGATAGTGAACAAATTGTGGCAGGCCTCACCTCTTCAACTTCAGCGGTCAAACCTTCACCTTCCTCGCCTTCACCTCCTGTGCCACCAGTGACCTGCCTGACCAGTTCCTCCAGCTTCTTCTTACTAAGTACTCTCTCCCCTTCACCCTCGAGGACATAGCCAGGATGCCTCTGAATAGCTGGCTGACCCATGGGGCCCATTGCAACTGGCCCGTTAGTCAAAGTAGGCCTTGATGGGCCCATGGCCACCGGCTGGGTGGGCTGAAGGTTGAGGTCTTTTGGGATGGGCATCTTGGCATGGTTGTTTTGAGGGTCGCGCTGATTTCTTTGGTCATGGGTTGGGTGACCATGTGAGGCGGACTGAGGTGTAGATTGTTGAATGCTTGGGTGAGAGTATGACCGCGCTTGCTCCATAGCAGCTTGATGAGAAAGCGGAACAGGCTCTTGTGTGCTAGATGGCATAGCAGATGAATGGGATGGTGGGACATGTGGTGAGTTGTGTTGCTGTTCTGGAGGTCGAGAGTTGGTGTTAATGTTCAGAGGAAGATGTGCATTCGAATTTGGCATCTGGTTAGGTTGAGGGCGCGGAATCGGTGGCTGACTCATTGCTGGTCGTGATGGCTGCCCATTATTCTGCGGACTCATTGCAGAAGGAGGGCCTGCATTGGGTTGGTTTCTGGCAGCATCAAGGGCGGAGCTCACTGTGTGTGGTTGGCCTAAAAGCTCTTGGGATACTTGAGGTTGGCTTCCCATGCCTTGATTAGGCTCCTGTTTCACCGGCTGAGCATTTGGAGGGCGCGACGGGTCGAAGGCGGGGTTTTCAGAATTGGCAGTCTTGCCTAGTGCTTGTCGTTCCTTCAGAGCTCTTTGTGAATTTACGAACTTTCCTACTGCCTCTCTAGATTGTTTCTGGATTTGCTCCACCTGAGCTTGCTGAGTCTGAAGGCCCCTCAACTCTTGCTCGCTGAGAGGTCTTTCTTGAATTTGCCTTTGTGCTAAGATTTGCTTGATCTCTCCGAGCTTGTTTATCGCCTCCTCGAGTGTCTTTAACTGTTGTGCGTACTTATTCTGTGTGTCTTTCACCCACTGCTTTGCACGCTCTGGACCTTCGGTACCGATCACGTGGGGTGGCGCTTGAATACCAAGCTCCCTGACTTTCTGGACTACCGTCTCAGAGAATGGCCCTTGGGGCGGTTGTTGACTTCCACCTTGCATATGCTGCGCTGGTAATCGAGCGTCCGGCAGTGGACCCTGCTGACCGGAGCTCGTTGGCCGAGCACCGTTTTGCTGACCACCATTTGCAGCCTGCAATACCATAGCATCCTGTCTGTTTTTGTTCATTCTTGCTTTGATATTGAGGGTAACCTCGAAAAGCTTCTTGTATGCGGTTTGATATGGCTCCGAACCTGCGGAGGTTGTCTCAATAGTTTCCCATAATTTTTTGATGCCGTCAATGTATTTCTCCTTTTGATGCTCGGGAAAGTGCGGAAGTTTGGGAATTTGCTCGTGTCTGATTAAGCTAGCGATTGGAGGGAGGCTGTTGCCTTGTTGAGCGGCATTGGAATTTGGGTTGTCCATCGTGGTAGCAAGGCAGGAACGAAAGATGGACGAAATGGCGGAGCGAAGGGCAGGATCATATAGCCTGATCCTACGAATACATAGAAGCAAAAGTAGAGAAAGAAAAGTCAAGAGTACAAATGATTCATCACGTTATATGTGAATATTAGGTGGGCTATTGTCGTATAAACATTCAGAGAAGAAGTAAAGCAGCGGGTAGGCCTAGCAGCGGGGCACAGAGATCATCCCGCAGAGCCGCCAAGATCTCGCTTAGGTACTTACTAGTAACTACCTTATGATATACCCTCGACTTTTCTCCTATGAAGCTGCTAGAGGATTGAGGTAGTGAGGTAGCATCCTGCTGTACCTCCATCAGAGCTTTGTCAATGCCTTTTGCTGCATTTTGTGCTTAGTACATAAATGATGCAAGCTTTGTTCCAAACACCTTCTTTACGGACTGTGAGCCCTTTGTCATGAGCAGCCAGCTGAACAAGACACCAGGACCTTCGCTCAGCAAAGCCCATGGGCGCGGACCACTCAGTGATAAAGAGTGGTCCCCCAGCAGAGGTACATGGCTTTCATTAGATTTGCTACAATCGATCTGAGTCTGACGGGAGAGCAGGGTCAGGAAAGTCCGAGGATGCGTTACAAACAGGCACGTTCGAGCATGGCGCACAGACAAAAACTGTGCCGGTTGCCTATTCTGCCGGGCAATTTTCCCTGACCAAAGGACCGCATGCATGGAAAAAACGACCTCGAAGCCCTGGCCTAAAATGGTATAAGAATTATGATTCACCAGATGGTTTGAAAAACGGAAGAATTCTCGTCATCGATTACGTCAAACATGGTAAGATGGTTCCATACATGGACGTGGATCAAAATAAGAAATACCTGCAGAACTTATCCGAAGATGGGTACTGATGGCCTATAGATTATTCCAGAGAAGGTATGCAAAAAGTTGTTGCCCAAGAGATCAGTTCCATTGAGGGCCTCCGCAAGCTGTATTCAAACGTGACGGTCTCATTTTCCGTGTATGCTCTATCATGATCTGATACCTGTGTAGCCTGATCGCTGTGGTGAGGCCGTGCTTCGCGTTATGCACTGTCAAAATGCAGATTGGGCAACTCATTTCTTGCTCCACAAGTTCAACATCACTGCTCGAGATAGCCTTGTAGGTACCGATTTTGGAAAGTATGTCAAATATAAACGTCCCGAAAGGCGCGGTGGTAAAACCTTTTTGAGTGGAAAATCGTGGAAGACTACGCACGACCCATGGAGAGGTCTTAGCCGAACTTCGTTTGGCCTTGACTATTTAAAGTCCTACAGTTGCTCCGAGGCACGAACGAAAGAAGACAAGGATTCAAAAGAGAAAATGATGGAATTAGATCACTATGACAAAGACGATAACCCTTGCTATGGATGGGATATTTACGTTCAACGGATCTCTTGCTATATACAACACAAAGAGACTGGACAGGAGATGTCTCAATATCAGGACATAGATAATCCATACCGAGAGGTCAAGAATGAGAACGACACTCACAAATATGTCCCAGATCTTCATACTTTGGACAATGGTAATACCATCATCATCTTCGAAAATTCCCAGTCAGGCTCAATTGAAGATACGATAATAACTGCCCGGCAGCAATGGGAGTCAAGATGGCGAAGGCTGCCCTTTTATCTAGCATACGAGTCCCACGATGTATCAAACGACGACCGTATGGCTTTGGAGTGCATGAAAATCGTTTTGCAAGATGTGTGGAAGAGTGTTACCGAGAATTGGGAGAGTTTTCTCGATTTATCTAATACTCACGTGTCCATTCTCGAAGACAAGATTTACGAGTCACCAGCAGACGAATCGCGCGCTCCAGAGCTCTGGAATAATTCTAGCATATGGCTCAAGGTCGAGAGACTCGTATCCATCCACCTTGCCGTCGTAAAAGAGATGCAGACTAATCTTCGAGAGTTTCTAAGCGAACCAGGAGTGGAGGACAATTGGCTGGACGTCAGTCCAGCCGACATGGAGAAGATACGTGATCTGGTCCAAGAAGAGTTGGTAAAGCCGACTGCGAACCTAGCCGATCTGATGTACAAATCAGTGGAGATCCGGGACAGTCGACACTCTTTGCAGCTCAATACAAGCATGTGGCGTTTATCTTGGATCACATTTATTTTTCTACCTTTGACCTTCATCAGCAGCTTCTTCGGGTTCGTAAATCCTGAGACTCTGTTGCACCTCCGAAAATGTGTTAACAACGAGGTAGTATGAACGTTGACATTTTCAAATCAGATCCGGATGTCAAATACTATTTTGCATCAGCCATTCCCATGATGGTCGTAGTACTAGTCGGATGGTACTTCATCAAGCATACTCTTGCGCGGAGGAGACAGACTCCTTATCAAAGGGGAATCTATGAACACCTATTCTTCGAGCTGGCGACGAAATATCCTCGATTGTGGTCTAGATCCGGTCCAAATGATAACATAAGTCCCCAGAAACCGCTAGACAGAGTGAAATGGCGCTTGATCACGTTTTGGAATGATTCTACGAGGACGTAAGTTTCATTAGGGTGATGTTTCCCTATTCGGTGCAACAAGTCAAGTCGCAAGAACTTTTGGAAGTGTAGCTCCATTACAACTCCTAGAACCTGTTTCATAATTTTACTGTTCAATTCTTGAGGGTGCGACTACTGACCATGTGATCTCTGTTAGAACCAGCGCCGGATCAACAGATCGAGATGCCGAGTATGATGACCTAGGAGCATGGTTCGTACCTTTCGGACTGATCTTTTCCGATTTGGTACCAAGGCCTGAGTCATGAGGCATGTTGCAGGAGCATAAGGGCTCTTTTACTCTTGGGGCCTATTTCATAGTTGAGGTTTTTGGCTTGAGGAATTAATGCTGACTCCAAATCCTGCGTAGGTCCCGTTTGAAGAGAACCTTGACCCGCCTGTGGACATCTCAGATGGGTGTGGTCGAAGACGTCAGCGCCTCTACAACCACTCTCGAGGAGGGCGGGGCCGAAGGCAATCTCGCGGGGGAGAAAGTCGAGAGTGGTACAAACTTTGTGCAAGTCCAAGCCCGAACAGATCTCCCAGGTGGCATGCTGGCGGTCCCGGGCTCGCAATCGATCTTCATGAAGCAGGACACAGTGTCCTCGAGGCCATCGAGTACGGGAAGAATAAGCAGTGGGGCAAGTAGTGATCGGAATAGCGGTGTAATGGTGGAAGAGGAGGCATCGACTTGGCTACAGCAATATGGGACAAAGTGATCTACTGAGCTGCAATCAAATCCAATTGATGATGTAGGGTCTTCGAAGTCTCTTTTGGATTGCGCATAGCATAGCAGCTTAAGTCGAGGTGAAATAGCATGAAAAATGGTACTACAGTCGACGCTCGCTATAACGGAACGACAAAATCACCAATGTCAATCCATTATAGCGAGATTTCGTTATAACGAAAGTACGCTAAGCCCAATTTAGATAAAGCTAAGCATGAAGCTAGTATCTTAATCATGAAACTTAGTTAATGCATGCTAAATTTTACATAAATCGAGAACTTTTTATATTTATACACATTTTATACGTGTATAATGTATGATTTTTGCATAAAATTCCGTTAATGTGAAGAAATAATTCCGTTATACGGTTATAGCGAGCGTCGACTGTACTGTCTTTGATCGAAAGTCCGGTACTTTTGCATCGAGAACTCCACACTACCAGAGATTTTCATGCAAGATGTATATATATATGTGTGTGTATGTGTGTTTAGTCGGTCAGCGGTACCGAAATATAGACGGTATCCGCATATATTCACATTACGAATATTCCAGAACCCTCATTCGTCAGTACAGTTAGCTCAGGTATTGCCGCAGAATTTCAAGTGTCTACGAGTACACTAGGGACTTTGATACCCTGTATTGAAATATATACCAGCTGACCGTTAAATTACCGCGGTTTTCTTAGTGAGCGGGTAGCTTGGGTAAGCACGGTAAGATAGATACCTTACTCTGGTCCCGAATCTTCGGTCCCCTCGGTCTTTCGGGAGTCGGCATTGAAAATCTTTTACGGAATCCGATGTCGCTTCCCCACCTTTTGCTTCGCCATTCAAATTCGAATTCAAATTTGATGCACATGAAATAGGTAAGCACGTAAGGTAATTACCTTACCTACATACACACAGCCCCATGCCCTGAGGCCACACTCTCTCATCTTGATCTTCTTGCACGGCAAACTCCTCATTCACATTCAAATTGCACTCATCTCATTCTTGTCAATTCTCCATTTTCTACTCATCTATCAATCAAGCTTCGAGCTCTTGCATTATACTGGCCAAATTTACTTCACGCAAATCCTTTATCCTCCGATCCGAGTACAGATATGGCTCCCGAAGAGAGAGCAAAGAAGAGACCAAGTAAGCTCCTATGATAATTGAGAAACTGCTGCGTACAGAAGCATGCCTGGTGCCTCTGCTCACCAACTGCTGTTTAGGAACGCAGTCATGCCCACCACCCGCACTTCCACGCCTTGTCGCCGAGCAACACGTCCCCATTGCCGCCAATGATAAAGACACACAAAGACTCGTGGTCGTCCTATCCAATGCGAGTCTAGAGACTTACAAAGCATCACATGGTGGACGGGGAGGGAATATGCGAGACGAGAAATATTCGCTCCTAAACAGCGACGAGCATATCGGAGTGATGCGAAAAATGAACCGAGATATCAGCGACGCACGGCCGGACATCACGCACCAGGTTTGATTTCATATTCGCCAGAATGCATTCAACATTCGTCTGGTCGATACTGAGTCTTCCCTAGTGCCTCCTGACGTTACTTGATTCACCCGTGAATAAGGCCGGAAAGCTACAGATTTACATCCACACTGCGAAAGGTGTCCTCATCGAAGTCAGCCCCACAGTTCGAATACCTCGTACCTTCAAACGCTTTGCCGGACTCATGGTACAGCTTTTACATCGGCTCTCCATTCGATCTACCAATTCACAAGAAAAGCTACTCAAGGTCATCAAGAATCCCATCACGGACCATCTCCCACCCAACTGCCGAAAGGTCACTCTCAGTTACGATGCTGAAGTCGTCCGGGTCAAAGATTACATCGAAGACATAGGTCCCAAACAGAGCGTATGCGTCTTCGTGGGCGCCATGGCCAAAGGCAAGGACGATTTTGCAGACACGTACAAGGATGACGCTATCAGCATTAGCAACTACAGCTTGAGCGCCAGCGTAGCATGTGGCAAATTCTGTAATGCAGTGGAAGATGTCTGGAATGTCGTCTAGGTATCAAGGTGAGTATGCCCCTTCGCAAGCGAGGGTTTCGCGACGTCTCTCGTTGGTTCTGCCGCCAGCGCCGAGGGGCTTTGGCCGGCAAAGCTCTTGACGGAGAGAAAGGTCCATTGTGTGGCATTCATGAAAGCTGCGATACCAACATCAAAGCTCACTCGTGGATTGTTACCTTGTTGCGTTGAGACTATTGGACTGGCTCTGTTTTTGCAACAAGAACATCGGGTTCAACAGGCTCAAGGCGCCTCCCGCGCCTGTGCAGCACTTTCAACAGGCTGCACATTTCCTTTCACGTTCATGTCCGTCGATTTTTCCCAGAGCTCTCTTGCACAAGGCCTGCTTAT
This sequence comes from Alectoria sarmentosa, assembly GCA_009733775.1. Taxonomy (NCBI): domain Eukaryota; kingdom Fungi; phylum Ascomycota; class Lecanoromycetes; order Lecanorales; family Parmeliaceae; genus Alectoria; species Alectoria sarmentosa. Next base: position 234,792 of record WOGZ01000006.1, read on the forward strand.
TGCCGTTTATAGCAAGTAGTGACCGGAGGTTAACGCAGGACGGAAGACTTGAGCCGCGCCACGGAGCAAGAACGAATCATGCAACGTTCACTTTCTTGCTCATGCCTGCAGCATGCGCCGAGATGTAAAATGAAAGACAATATAAGCGTAAGAGAGCGTATTTTACAAAGAGCTTCTCAGCGTCTGGCCGGTCTTGAATTATGTTTGCCGATGTGTTCTTAAGTTACCTTTACTCATTTATAAGCCCACCATTTTGAGGACTGTTAGGGCGGCCTGCTATTGGTAAGACATCTGGCGCCGAGCGCTTCCGTTTCTAGTTGCATGTTCTTACGTGGCTCCTCTGGGATGGAGTGGTCAGGCACCTACGCCTCGCCCGAATTGCATGGCTCGAATCAAGATAACTTAGGTAGCCGTCAGGTACCGAAATCGTCTCGCTAGTACCTTCTGTCTTAGCCATTTAGACCGATTGAGACCTATACTTCAGAAATAGGAGATCGACAGGCTCGTGATCGATGCTAAAATCTGACGTTGTCAACGGTCATGATCCAATGCCTTTGTACGATGGCTTGATGTTTCTTTCTTCTTCTCAAATCTAACAAACAGCCCGCATCACTTGACTCTGATGACGCTCGTACCCCGGTTTGACCACCTCACATCTGCTTACATCCTGCTGGCTTCTTTGAATGACAGTGGTGCCTGGGCCGTACTAGAACGCATCCTAGCCGAAAGACCTAGTTCCACCTGGGTAGGACCAGGCTGAGCTCAACATCTGTTGATTGAGCGAAAGCGAAGCTCCATAAAGCCTTCGTTCCAGCGTCCTCAGTCTCTCTGCCCTCTCAAAATCAAGCCTCAAGCCTCAAGCCTGAAGACTCAAAAGCCGACCTCCCGAGTTGCACTCCATATCAGGAACAATAAACAAACCCATCATCTCATCTCAATCCATCAACGGCTTCAGCAAAAGTCATGTTTGAAGACATATTAAACGAAAAGAACGGAACACACATTTCGGACAAGGACCGCGTCTTAGCATGGACAAAGGATGTGGCAGACAGCACAGCTGATGGAGCACCAAGAGCGACGACCCAAGTACCACACTCCGAAGCTCGACATGTAGTACGAGAGCCTCCCAGGGTGGTCATTAATCAAGTTGTCACGACGCCAGCGGTGATCGTCACTCGCGTCAGGCCGGAATCAACTCCCAAAGACGAGATCTGTACCAAGGCAGTCATTGGCACCCTTCTTGGAGCTACAGCAGGCGCTGTTGTAGCCTATGCCATGACCAAAAGCACTGAAACCCCTCAGGCTGAACAGCAAAAAAGAGTCGCCAACAGAACCATCGAAGAACCAGTCACCTACGAGCTAATTAAACCAGACAACGACAGCCACGTACGCGAATGCTCTCAAGCCAACAGCAAATGCAGTCATCGTGCAATCGGAGCTCCGCCGCTGCCGCGCCCATACGTTGACGATCTGATTCCGCGGTCAGAGCATTCGCATCATTCCTCGCACTCAATTTCTCGGAGCCAAGTCCAGGATGTGACCAGCGCTCCGAACGTCACTAAGGTCTGGGTAGCTGACTCCGGAAAGTCGAGAACGTTTTATGCGTCTTCCCACGGAAAGACAGCATGGCAGTCAGACTTGACACCAATCACTGAAGTGCGATCCGCGAAAGACGTACTTGTACCCCACAGCCGTGTGCCTAGCTTGGTAACGGAGGAGAGAGAAGAAACCAAAGCGGGCAAACACTCGGTATCTCCGAAGGACAGTGTGAGTACAGTGAGCACGAAACGGTCGGGAGAAAGTGGGAGGTCAAAACATCATGGCGGTCTTCCTTCAGGAAGTGAGAAGGATCAATCACACGGGGGTTATCATAGGTCCAGAACGTCGAAAAAATGAAGGGAGACAAAGACGGATGGTACAATTAGCATATGCGCTCAGTATGTATGCAAAGGTACCAGGCATGGAGGTTCGAATGAGCCTTGCTCGCTTCAATTAAGGGCACTCGTGGCAGGACAAAGATTCACTTCCAAGCAGGCAGGGAGGTTATCTACCATCTATTTATCTAACCTGAATGTCTGGTAAAAGGCAATCGAACATACGTGCCCATTCATTTCTGAGGCAAGTACCTCAACTCCAACGTGTAGACGTAGGCGCCTGAATGTGAAGCACCGAGAGGACACAAGGGGCTAGGCTGCCAGAGTATTGATTGATATAACGCAGCTAGTAATATTCGTATTCACTCACTCACTTGTGCAATAATTATTCCCTATCTTCACAACGAGTGATTTGAAGAGATGAAATGTTGTTTGAATTTTTCATCACAATCATAAGTATTGCGGCATAAGACATTTCTACCGAAATCGATGGTCGAGAAAATTCAAGATTTTGTAATGTGCTAGTAATGGAATATTTCATAAGTGGATACACTAAGTGCGAATAGGGCTGCTACCCTATATGTTTATGTCCCGGTTTGTGTGCAGCCATTGTTTATTCCACTTCCCTTCATGTCAATACTTCGTGGGCTGGCCTGTGGATTGCACTGGGATCTCATGGCCTATTAATCGTATGGTCTTGCTTCAATAGTGGTATTCCACAAAACATCGTGTGAACTCCAGCCGTCTGAGCCAGTCACCGTTGAGACTCTCCAACACTCAACGATGCTTCGATAGCTGGCCCTTGGCCTGCAATGGATCCCGCTGTGCAGCGTCTGCTTAACGACAAGCTCTATGATAAGAGGAAGCAAGGTGCTCTTGAGTCTGTCGTTGCAAGACCGTTTTGAATGTTACACTGCTTACGAGCCTTCAGCCTAGAGAGGATCGTTAGAGAAGCAAGCGCGAACAAGGAGTACGAGAACATTGGCAAGATTGTTGACCAGCTGTGCCATGACTATGCATATGCAGTGCATCAGCCGCATGCCAGAAATGGGGGATTGATTGGCCTTGCGGCAGCTTCCATCGCACTGGGCTCTGTGAGTCTAACCCTGCTCCCGCCAATAACGAGCACGTCTGATATCGGCACAGGATGATGTTGCCCGATATCTCAAGTCGATTGTTCCACCGGTTCTGGCCTGTTTCACCGACCAGGATGCGAGGGTCCGATATTACGCGTGTGAGAGTATGTACAATATTGCTAAGGTTGCAAAAGGAGAAATACTACTATTCTTCAATGATGTTTTTGATGCCCTTTGCAAGGTAGGCAGTGACGCAAACCCCTTCAATACAGCTCATACTGAAGTCTTTGAAGCTTGCTGCGGATTCGGAATTATCTGTGAAGAACGGTGCGGAATTGCTTGATCGATTGGTCAAGGACATCGTCTCTGAATCTGCCTCGACCTATGTCTCTGTCTTACAATCTCCCGAAGAAGCCGTCTCAAGCCCTCACCCGAGCAAGGACTCGGACAAGTCCTCGTCCCTTGACCTTCCTACGGCCTTCTCACTCGCCAAATTCATACCCCTGCTACAAGAGCGCATTCATGTCATTAATCCGTTCACTCGTACTTTTCTCGTATCGTGGGTCACTCTACTGGATACCATCCCAGATCTGGAGCTTGTCCATTATCTACCAGCGTTTCTAGGAGGCTTGTTCAAGTTCCTCAGCGATCCCAACAGAGATGTACATGTTGCAACACAAGGGACGCTCGAGAGGTTTCTGAATGAAATAAAGAAGATCGCTAGAATTAAACGGGGAATAGCGGAAAGTCGCAAGGGAAACAGTGATGACCAGGCAAAACATTCCAACTCAAGTGATAGTGCTAGTATACGCACTGACAGGAGTACACTGAATGAAAAGTCAGATATCGTAGACGGCGACTTCGGGGGAGGCCACGATGAAAAAAATGGTCACGAAGATGGCGACTGGGTACCTGGACAAGATGTCCAGGTCGATCATTCAAAGATCTTAGAGATTCTCGTGGCATTTCTTGACTCTTCATCAGGTGTGAAGCCCACTGTTGTCCTTCTGCCGCTCGACTGACTCTTGAGTGCAGAGGAAGAGATCCAACTTACCGCTCTACGCTGGATCGACAGCTTTTTCGAGATAAACCCAGAGGATATCCTAGCATTTGTTCCTCGACTGCTTTCGCAGGTGCTACCTGCAATGGCTAGTGGTGCCGACCTCGTGCGACAAGCTGCCAATCGAGTGAATAATTCCTTGATGGATCATATTGCATCATTGCCTGATGAGAACATTCCTGAAGAGGCTCGGCCACCACCGCTTTCTCGTATTCCCACAGGTGTTTTCAAGGACCCGACAACTACCATCAAAGAAGCCGCTAAGGAGGCCGACAATAAAACAAGGCGCGCTTCCACACCGACGCCGAAGCCAACCCAGGGGATGGAAGGAGAAGCTGAAGCCAAGAAGGATGAAGAGGCAACAGTGTCAACGCCTCCGTCATCTGCGTCACCTCCACCACCAAGACCGGTCACGGACCTTGATTATACAGCCGCTGTGGGTGCTCTTACATTGCATTTCCTTAACGAACACGAAGCGACTAGGGTTGCTGCTTTGGCTTGGCTAATCATGCTTCATCGGAGGGCTCCTCGTAAGGTTCTCGCGACCAATGACGGCACGTTCCCAGCTCTCCTGAAGACGTTGTCGGATCCTGCAGAAGCTGTTGTCACCCGTGACCTACAATTGCTATCTCAGATATCAAAGAATAGCGAAGATGGCTACTTTACATCCTTCATGATCAACCTTCTGCAGCTTTTCTGCACTGACAGGAGACTTCTGGAGACAAGAGGCAACCTCATCATTCGGCAATTATGCGTGAGCTTGAGTGCAGAAAGGATATATCGGACTTTGGCCGATTGTTTAGAGAAGGATGAGGACGTCGAGTTTGCAAGTATCATGGTTCAGAATCTCAACAATAACCTTATCACGGCACCAGAGCTGGCCGAGTTGCGGAAGAGGTTGCGGAATCTTGAGACAAAGGATGGACAAGTCTTCTTCGTCGCCTTGTTCCGGTCTTGGTGCCATAATGCGGTCGCGACCTTCTCGCTATGTCTCCTTGCACAAGCATATGAGCAGGCGTACAATCTACTTCAGATCTTGTAGGTCTCTGTCATCACAGGACCTCTGACTGAAGCTAACGTAAACAGTGCGGAATTGGAGATGACAGTCAACATGCTTATCCAGATCGACAAACTGGTTCAACTTCTCGAGTCGCCCGTCTTTACCTGTATGTAAATCAACCAAAACCTTGTTAGATGTCGCTGACAGTATTACAGACCTTCGTCTGCAGCTCCTTGAGCCCGAAAGGTACCCGCATCTGTATAAGTGTCTTTACGGGCTACTCATGCTGCTTCCTCAATCATCCGCATTCGCAGCACTGAAGAATCGCTTGAATAGCGTCAGCGCTATAGGCTACCTTCACATCGCGCCGCGCACGTACGTATCTCACATCCGACAGAAGAGCACCGAGGCTAAGTTCAGTAGCACTCCTCAAACGCCCGGTGCAACTTTCGACCGCCCAAATAGACTCAAGCCTAGAGAAGAAGCCGCCATCAGGTGGACTGAGCTGCTTGAAAAGTTCAAAAGCGTGCAGGAGAAGGCTAGGAGAGCGCATCGACTGCAGAACCAGATGGAGGATGGCATATCGGCTCCTAATGCAACGGCTGCAGATTTCAAGGATCAGACACTACCAGATGTGCCGAAGCTGGCGTTAAGACCGTCCAGTGCAGGAAGTGCTTCGCAGAGACCTGTGCCTCCCAGTGGTCCGTTGCACAAGCCAAAGTCGAGTCTGGGGAACCTTGGGAGGTTTGCTGGTGGAGTGGCAGGAAGGAAAGGCAAGAAGTGAAACCTATATAATGTATGAACACGGTCTCCGGTGGTACGCATGTCTGAGATTAGCAATGGAGTTGGAGGAACAGGAGGCTCGACATTGATGTGATGGGGGGGCTTTGAGGGATGCATACTGTATAGACTTTGTTGCATGTTGGTACCTTACAGTCTATACTATTACTACCGTAGCGAATCACGGCATACGCCTATTCTTTGCACATGTTGCTAAGCCCGTCGCTTCAAATGCGTATTTATTTCAGAAACCGAAGGACAAAGTATGATGCCTTCTCTGGCAATCATTGGAGCTCATCGCTACCTTGAAGGGCGAAGGCATCTGTCTTGACCCTTGAGGTCCAATAGTTGCGTAAGAGATGTGAGGCTGCGGAAAGCTGGTGAGTTCAGCCTCACCGCTGCCCTCGTCCCAACCTTAGTATTAGCCCAAGCTGCATCCTGCATCCTGCCTCTTCTTTCTTCTCCATTGACTCTTCAACATCAGCGATTAATCTTTTTGCTTGCCTGATTTCTGAGGCTGGGGGCATTTGTGTGTTGGAAGTATAAACTCAAGTCCTGGTCTGCTGCTTTTTCCCATCAATCAAGACTCGGCACAATGTTCTAGGACGGGAGTTTTCTCGCGCTACGCAGACTGCCCCATCCACACATTCGAGCATTTTGCACATAGTGTCCTCTCCCGGCATTGTTTCCTTTAGATCAACATGGGCTCCAAACCTATACACTTCAATGATGTCCCTCTCGACATCAAAAAGAACATTGTTCTCGGCTACGTAAGAAGCCTCGCCTGCACCTCTGCTTGAAATCTCCACTATATCAATACTCATAACGTTCTGGCAGATCACAAGACCGGAAGATCTCAAATCACTATGTCTTACGTGTAAGCAGCTACGGGACATCGCTACTCCACCCCTGTATCGGAAAGTGCTGCTTTTCATCGGCGGCCACAAAGACATCAGAGTCTCCGGTCTATTGAGCCGAACAAATCCGGGCATTCAGCACATCAGGAAAATCTACCTGCAGCTTGAGAAGACGACGATTGCGACTCTTGACTCCCAAGTGAACTCGGATGATTCTTCTGAAGATGAAGCAGATGTGCAGATTGAGGACTTGGTAGGTGCTGCGAGACAGGCTCAATTCACTGTTAGGCTGCTTCTAGATTTTCTGCCAAATGACATTCTTGAGAGCTTTAGGTGAGTACCATTCCGCTTTCTACAATGTCGTCGAAACACGTATTATCGAGAAGCGATCTCGCTGTCTGAATGACATGGAATAAATTTATGTCTTCTTGTCTTTATCAAGCTGACAGTGTACATAGTTGGCAGAATTGGGAGCCTTTCTCAATGGACAATTGGGTACTACTGATGAAGAAGCAAAAGCGGCTAAAAGCAGTCGAGATCGAATCTGTTGATGGAAACTTCATGCGTACGTATTTTCGTAGTCCATGACCCCTCCTTTGGACCAAATCTTGAGTCTCGAGAGATGTCTTATGAGTGTCTACTCTGTATACATGTTCCGAAGCTCAATATGTTCCCTTGAATAGGCAATGCTGATCCCGATTTTTAATCCAGTGGAGCTCGAGAAGAACCCCGGCCTCCTCACAAATCTGGAAGGAGCTACAAGCCTGCATTTCTACCCTGACACCATCGATCGATTAAAGGCCTGTCAGAAAGTTGTGGAGACCCAAACAAGGTTTAGCGAGTTACAGCTGTCTTCTGGTTTTGCCTACGCGGGGGTAATTCCTCATGATCTAGAAGACTCAAGCACTCGCCCAGGTCTACTCACCAGAACAGTCTTCAGCCATATGATGCCTTTCGAGACGTGCTCTCCGATGATTCTCAAGAAACTCAGCATAGACAACATCGACTTGCGCTATGCTGCCGACACCTACTTGAAGTTCATCAGATTCAGCGCCCTGGAATCTCTGGTTATTGGAGGATGCCAGGGTGCAGACGCTGTTTTTGCTCAATTGAGCAAGCCACATCTACGCCCAACCAAATTGAAGAAGATTCGCTGGTTTCATGGCGAAGAAACGGGTGAAACACACGCTCTTGAGGCCTTCGACGGACTACTTGAATCCATTGGTGAACTGGAGATTTTGCATGTGTACGTTCTTTAGAGTCCCTGTTTCCTCTTCTGGACCGAACCTGAAACATTAAGACATGTCTTCGAAGTGTTCACTCCATAGACATGTTCCAAAGCTCAATGAACCCCATTGAAGAAGCAATACTGACACCGAAATCTCAATCCAGGGATATCAAGAATTTCAGTGGATTGCCTAACCCCATGGCCATAGCGCATCATGGGAAGACCTTGCAAGTCCTGGGCATTCGAAGCCGAGCGACATCGTCAAATCCAATGAGGTACGAGAGCGAACAATTGGATGAGATATGCACCGCGTGCACTGAGCTTCGCCAGCTCTCGATTACATTTCCTACTACGTCTGTTTCTGATGCTCATCCAAGCTCTGAGTTCAGAACGCACCTGGTAAATCATGCTGGCAATTTGGTGTAGTGCCCAAACTGACATGGTGAGCTAGCGGTGCCTGAAGAAACTACGCTACCTAATTACACTCAACTTTCACTCCTGGCCAACTACTCGAAGCTCCTTCATCAGCCGTAACTACAAGCTGAAACATGAATGGTATGACCTCTACGAGCATGCTCTGCAGCGACTAGCGCAACAGATATTCGAAGACAGCGATGCCCATTCGAAGGAGCAGGGTTGGGGTCTTGGTCATCGTTCTCTGCTGGCAGTCGTTGCCTTTGGGGCCAATGGAAAGACTCCTCCAGACGGCGAATCCAGTTTTCAACTGAAGCAGCTCCCATTTGTGAGGGGATTAAAGGTCGACCCTTTTGGCAAGACGGAGATGTTGGCGGTGAAGACGCTGTGGAAGATGGTCCAATTCATTGAACCGGAGAGTGATATTTTGAACCATTCGATATATGATTTGCATGATGCGCACAACACGCCTTGAGAGGCAATAAATACGAGTGTGCCAAAAAGGAGTGACAAACAAAGGGAAAGGATTTTGAGCTGATGGAATTTGATTTCGTTCCTCAAGGGACAATATTTGAGCGCTTTCTGTATTCGATGCGACTACCCCCTTTAGTTGAAGACTGTTGAACGACATTTGCTTCTCACAGAAGTCGTATAGATGAATCGGCTTTCTCAACTCAGCTCTTTAATTTTCCAGTTTATTCCTTTGGAAATGCAGATGATTGTGATAATTGGTGTTACTCTTCAGTAGGCATAGTAGTCGACAAACCCATCCCGAGTATCCTGATTCGATGAGAAATCGGTGGTCATCGGAGTGGCGCTGCAAACGTTTCATCCCCATAGAGAGGCTGAAAATTGCGGTCCAGTCTCCTTGAATACTACTAGCAATACTGTCTTAAGCGCTCGACGTCCTGGATCTGAAATGCTGATCCTATTGAAGACAACTTCCATTGATGGAGCCTCAATATCCACCTTCTGCCTTCCCGCCCAATCAAGTTTGGCGAATCGCTGCGGACTCCGCTCCGCCTTCTGTTGTTGGGGATCGTGTCGAAAGTCGAGGAGGCTCCTCTGGCCTTGATTTCGAAACTTCCCCAAGGCGGTTGCTATGACTACTGTCTTGGGAGTGTGAACTCCGTTGTGGCACATTACTAAGATCATAGCTTTAGCCATGTTCTTGACCCTGTCGGAAAATAGAACCAGAAGTCGTCAAGTGCCCAATGCCAACCTCTGTCTGTCAGGTTTGAGAAATTTGTACGCCGTAAGAAGATTAGCGTCACGCGGCTTGGCGAATATGGCGCCAAAGTTCCAATCCGACGCGTCGAGCGCGTCTCCTTGGGATTACTTTATGTTTATAAGTGAGGTCAATGTAAAAGCTTCTACCACATGCTTCAGCAACATACGACAAATGATTTTAGCGCAATATGCTACGATTTAATGTGCGTACTCTTTAACAGATGTGCTTATACCGCTCAATGCTATTCATGATATTCCAGCGCAATTGGATTTCCCGTGACACGTCCAGCTTTCTTTGAGAAAGGGAGTGATAGACGGGGATTCGAATTATTATGATATGACAACTCCACGGTTGTCAAGCGGTAAAAGACTTCATCTTGAGATGTGCATGAACATGATGCATTACATCCGAGATCCTGACTACTTATGATAGGCGCCGCCAAGCCTCCCCGCATTCTTCCCTCAACCACCACTCAACTCTTCCACTCTTCTGACGCCTCACGGGCCTCAAGTCGAGACCTACGAAAACGAAAGAGATCTAATTCGGAAGATGGCGAGCATCTACGGAGTGCTAAAGTTGTCCATGGACATGAGACAGATGAGGAGGGCCTCATTAGGTCAAAGGAGAAAAAGAGTGAGGTGTCTATGACAGGCATTCGACCACCCAGCTTTGTATACCCCAAAACAGCCTACAATGGCCATGTTCCATCGATGCCAAGGTACTCCGAGAAGAGCGTCTCGCAAGACATCTTAGTAGGTTGAATGGGGCGGAATCGGCACACTCTCTCCAAAGCTAAGATTATGGGCAGGTCAAAGAGCAGAAAAAAGAAAACAGTGACACGGACACAGATGGTGATGCCTTTGTCGAAGCAGACCTACAAGACTTTGTCATATATCGTCCCCACAAGCCTCAACGTCATATTGAGAGCAACCCCACGGAATTCCCACTCGCAAATGAATTGGTATCACTTCACGAGATCAACGAACACGGAGTCAAACACTTCTACTTTGACGGTGTTATCTGCTACGCTGGTAGACAGAGGTACGTTCAAAAAGTGCCGTTCGAAATCTTGTCCATAGGAGGGTACGAAGAACCCGAGCGCTCTACAGTTGGGCCATACATCTGGATACAATCAATCGAAGGCACGAGATCCGATGTCTGGTATCGTCTGAAAAATTCTGCAGTCGAATATAAACGATACCATGAGCCATTCCTCTGGATGGCGGATCTAGCTAAACACCTTGTGGACTATCTCCAGGCTCAGAACGTGATTGCCTTATCTCATTTTCGCCATTGTTTCTATGACTGGCTCCAGGATCTCTATCCCACCGATGGATGTGTTCGTCGTTGGCTCGAGCAGTATGGGGATAAGGATTTCCGACGCATTGTTGCAGCCCATGCCAATTTCCTGTACTTTCAAGCTATTCAAGTCGATCAGAAGTATGAGAAGCATCCAATATGGGAGGAGATACACTCTCGGATCCTACGTGCGATACCAGAACAGGTGGAAAGTATCACGAATCAGGAAATATTTGCCACTTTGACGGAAAGAGACGAGTTAACATCAAGGCGTAAGACGACCGTCACGCCTTATGTGTTCAAATGTTTCGAAAGACTCCCCTGGGCAAAGTTTTTATACTGCCAATTTCCATCCAACTCTCATGTTCATCGCAGCCAGAGAAACCTATCCACCAGTCACGTGAGGGTCACTTCCAACAACCAGGTGCCAGTAGTGCGTATTCCGTTGGCCCGTGAATCATGTGATTTGAAAGCTCGAGGACAGCCCATACACGTCAGTGTTGGAGACGTGGTGGCCATTCCGAAGGATCACAACAGCGCTTGGAAGACCGACGACGCAGAGTACCTCGGCTATGTGCAAAATGTATCAGACACTGACGAAGGCCAAGTTTTGGGCTTGCTTTGGCTTTACCGCCCTGGAGACACCACATGTCTGAAGATGTTTTATCCATATTCGCAAGAATTGTTCCTGGGTGATCATTGCAATTGTGGGGATCCAGCAGTGCTTGCCAGCGAAGTGATCCGCAAACCGCGAGTTGCCTTCTTCAGTGGGCCGGAGACTCCATACACAGACTTTTTCTGTCGTCAACGATACGTCGAAGGTGATGGTGCTTGGATCACACTGCAGGATTCACACTTTAGATGCGCATGCAATAATGTATCCGAGACACCCAAATACTGTGTTGGAGATACTCTACTTGTGGCATCGAGCTTGAGGCGGTCAGATGAAAACTTGGAGCCGGTGGTCCTTCTCGAGCATTACCAAGACGGTCTTGATGAGAAAATCAGAGTCACAAGACTCTTACGTAGGGGCAGAGATTACGGTTGCAATAAGTCTGCTCCAAACGAGTTGATTCTAACCGACCGGTCTGAGGTCATGTCTGCTGCTTACGTTCACAGACGATGCCAAATTCGATTCTACTCAGAAGCGGAAAAAGAAGAAAAAAGAATACCGAGTCCTTACGATCGCCAAGGTGCCTCGGATTTCTATTACATTACATCTCAGGATTTGCAAAATTCCGGATCTGGCCTGGAATCTTTACAGAAACCGTGGCCATCTTTCATCAACCAGGGCTGGGACCCCACATCAACCCCGCCTCAGCGAATAATGAGAGGCCTAGACATGTTCTGTGGCGGAGGAAATTTTGGTCGTGGGCTTGAAGAGGGTGGTGCTGTTCGCTTTGATTGGGCGGTAGACTGGTACAATCAGGCGATTCACACATACAAAGCCAACCTGCCAACCCAAAATCAGACCAAGCTATTTCGGGGATCAGTGAATCACTACCTAAGTCAAGCATTGGAGGGGAAATGGGGCAACTTGATAGCTCAACTCGGGGAGGTCGAGGTGATCTGTGCTGGCAGTCCTTGCCAAGGATTCTCTTTGGCAAATCCGAAAAAAGGCAATGACCGTGGATTGCTCAACGAGTCTATGGTTGCCTCCGTTCTTGCTTTTATTGATTTTTATCGTCCCAAGTATGCTCTTATGGAGAATGTGAAAGGGATGGCTCTTGGCGACGAGAAACTCAATGTGTTAGCACAGGTGGTCTGTTGCCTAGTCGGCATGGGATACCAAGTTCGGACATACTGCTTGGACGCCTGGAGTTTTGGTAGTCCCCAGAAACGAAGTAGAGTCATCATCACTATTGCAGCCCCAGGTCTGACGCCTTTGTCAGAGCCTGCACAAACACACTCACACCCAGATGGAGTTTGGGGTGGAAGCCTGGGAAAGACAGCAAATGGCGTACCCACCGCTTCGCGAACCACCGACCGAACACCATTCGAGTACGTCACGTCCGCAGAAGCCACAAGAGATTTACCTGCAACCGATGCTCGCACAGTCTGCATACCGTTTCCCGATCACCGTATGAGCAGGAATTTGCCTATCGTTAACTGGGTGCGCGTCTCATGTGTTCCACGCTTTCCGGGTGGTAATAGCTTCATCAAGGCTTTTAAGCAAGGATACATGCCTCAGGCGCAGATCCAGAGTTTCAAGTGGAATTTCGAGATTCGATCGAGAGATGATTCGAGGTCTTGGCAACGAGTGAAAAGAAATGCACTGATGCCCACAGTCATGACAGAGCCAAGGCCTGATGACGGTGGAGGAGGTACCTGTCTGCATTGGGATGATCACCGGTTGCTGACGATAATGGAAGCACGCCGTGGACAGGGCTTCCTGGACCGCGAGGTCCTTATAGGATCCCCTCTTGAACAATGGAAGATCGTAGGAAATAGCGTAGCTCGTCCCATGGCGCTGGCTTTGGGCATTTCTCTCCGGACCGCATGGTTAGCCAACACAGCGACACAAAAGGCCCAGGCTTTGCCAGCCGATGTATCCTCCAAAAATATCGTCAATGGCATAGACGACGATGACACGACTAAAGGACCCAGAATAACACCCCCTGGAGAAGCCGCTCGCAATGAATGGTCTGCTAAAGATGTGCTGAACAAACTTACCACTGCTCTGACCGCTCCTAGAGCGCTTGTATCTGCTTTGTCCAAGACGACAAGGGAGCCATTGACAAATGGGAATCATTGTTTTGCAACGACTCGGAACTTTCAGCCATCGAAGTACATTGACTCGGTCAAGGCCTGCGAGACCGAACTCGAACGTCCCAGGGTAGGCACCAACGGCCTGAATGCGACTTCGAGATTGAAACCCTACCAAATGAAAGAAGACGAAACCTCAAGCACTTCGGATACGTCTACCACAATGACACAGTCTATCTACACTGATTACGCATCAGAAGGCTACGGTCCAATAACACTCCGAGCTTTTTCTCCCTGGACTGGTCAACCCAGACGCACAGTAACCCATGAGAAGACAATCTCCAAAGTCAGCGTCATAAAGACCACCACTGTTCGTCAAGAGAGATTCGGTAACCCATGAGCATCATTGCTCTGCACGAGGTCGTTGGACAAAAGTTTCGCTTGGGAAGGGTATTGGGACAGACAGCTCTAACGCATGCCAGGTTGGAAACATGCTCACAAGGCGTGGAGGCACGTTCTGAGCAAGACCTGAGACGGAGTATCCTTTCTCAAAAGTAAGGACAAGATTCCAAGTTAAATTCAGGAAAAGGCTTTGCAATGTAGACAAGGCTTCGGTACGCCTCGCATTAGACAGCTCCTGTCCAGGCAGACAGGCATGGTGCCCTACCAAATCTATAATAGTGCTGATGCCTGCAATCACTGCTTGGACATAACGTTTGGACACTTACAATGCCGCTGACCCAAGAGTTCTAGACTCAAGCTGAGCCCCTCGAGTAAGAGGTAAGACCCAGGGGGCCCTGATTAGTATTCATCCATGGCGTAGCATCGCCCCTGTGCGCCTAGAAGTCAATGTAGCCTTGGGAGAGAACCTTGCAAGGTGGAGAGTACTATACAAATTGAATTGGGAGTGCTTGGGCAGGGATAGGATTGCTTACATTCTGTCTCTATCTGGCAGTTTCGATAGCTGCTTCTCACCCGAATTGCGCCTTGATCCTTTGGGTGAGGGTGTCGTCTGATGCAGCAGATGCACTGTGCCCCCTTGTCCTAATTTCTGATAGGCTTGGCGTTCTATCACAGCGAATGCGAGCGGCAAACACCACCCATTTGATCCCACATTTCTCGGAATAATTATACCACCCTCCTACGAATCTATCTCAGCTACCATCCCGCCCCCAAAGTACACCCTTCACACCTAACTTTCTTGGTAGCACTAACTCGAGGGCGGTATTTTCACTCCTTCTCAAAAAATGGCGACAATCTGCCTTGCTTCTCAAGAGGTGCGGCCGTTCATTAGCTATCCCTTTCGTTCGTACTGTTACGAGTATAAATCCGGGACACATCCTGTCCAGCGAATTTAGTCACCACTTCCAACTCAGAGGTATCCTACATATACCACGTATCCTTCAAATCTCCTTTCCTACTTTTTCAACATGGCTTCAGTCAATTTGAGCAGGAATTTGTGGGATCCCTCCAGAGTCCTCGATGTCTATCCGCATGCTCCCGGTTTCACGTGCGTTGGCCTTGCGAAAACTACAGGATCACGTTGTAGATGGACGTTCAACAGTGAACAGTTCAACACTTCCCAGAGAGCCACTGCCGTCAAGTGCCTGGAATCCATGTCGGAAGTGCACCCGTCGAGGATCACCCTGGCGGCGCTCTCCTTATTGGCCCAGAACACTCTGTGTAGGGACTATCACCAACGGCAAGCAGACACCAAAATCACCGAATGGAAAGAGAAAATTGAACACTACCTCAACGATTATAGCGAACGACGACCAGTGGTCAGACCGGGCAGGCAGCTGCAATACGAGCGCGACGACATGAAGCAGCTGCAGAACAGCATCGCAAAAGACGATCATGTATCTGAGCAAGAGCTCAAGGCAACGCACCAAGCGTTGGACAGAGTGAAGGCTGAGCTAGAAGAATCACAGGCCCGGTGCTCTGAATTGACGGAACAAAATAACAAACTCGACAGGCAACGGGAAGGCGATCAAGCGGCAAACTCTCGGGACGTCGCCCTGCTGGTGCAACACCTGACGAAATCTTGGAACCAGCAGCATACCGAGGAGGTCGAAAACCTGAAAAGGCAACTGGAAGGAAGGAATGCGAACTTTAAGGGGGAGATAGCCGCCAGCTCCAACGAGGCACGAGGGCTGAAAGTGAGCAACGCGCAGCTCGTGAAGCAGCTGGACGTGGTGAAACAAGAGGTGGCGGAGCGGGACCAACAGGTCGAGCAGCTCGTGAAGCAGAAGGACGTGGTAAAGCAAGAGTTGGCGAAGCGAGACCAACAGGTCGAGCAGCTCGTGACGCAGATGGACAAGGTTAATCAAGAGTTGGCGGAGCGAGAGGTAGGCGGATCCGCAGCTGTGACAATTGGAGGAAGTAACTGACATATCAATAGGACAAGCTGCCGGGCCTCCAACCACAGAATGTGAAAAAGAGTCTCTTTGCGGAGCTTTTGAGGCAGACGCCGAAGGTACTCTTGAGAAAGATCTCGAAGATCATGAGGGCCGGATCCGCTCCTTATGTACAAAGCGTTGTCTGACATTCGACACCCGATCCTTCACTTTCATTGTACAAAGCGTAGCCTCATAAGCGTTGTGACATGCCATTCCCGGTCCCCAACCATTCACTTCGCTCAAAGCATCACATCCACAAGCACAACTTCCCACTCGCAGTCCCAGCAGCGACCCATTGCTCCGTGGGATGAAACTGGGCCACAGCTGGCACAGCAGTGATGCCTTCGCCGCCTAGCTGCGCCAGCTGGTCTCCGCTTGCGGTGTAGATATCAACGAAGCGGTTCATGTTGCCGATGCAGAAGCGGTGAATCGAATTGGGTGGGTGTAGTTGCCATTGGGCTCGGAGACTGCTGTCTGTTAGCTTGTCAACGCCAAAGAGAAGAGAGGGAAGTACTCACATGGTCACCCATCTGCCCGTCTGGTTATTGTGTCGGATTATTGATGAGGGTTCCATCTCGTCATCTGATACCTTGTGCCCGGGATTCCATGAACTCATACCTTCAAAGGTGTGTATTTTGACAGTGTCATCATAACTTGCCGTTGCAACTTGGCCTGCCGAATTGAACGCCGCGTGGCTGACACTGAGTCTGCTTTCGTGCTCTCCAATGAGAGCCGGGAGCTGCCTTGACGCCTTTCCGCTCAATTTTCGAAGGTCCCATACGCGAAGGTAGCGATCTAGCGACGCTGTGGCTATGAAGTGTGGGTTTGCAGGATTGAGAGAGAAGCCGCCGATCTTCTTCTCGGAGAGCTGGAAAACGTCTGTTGTATATGGTGCTCGAGTATCTGTTCTTCCTACATGGCCATCGAGACGAGAGAAATAGAGCATATGCGGAGCTGTTGGATCCACCTCTACTCCTGAAAGAGGCTCGTCAAGCGAGGAATCGGAAGGTGCATAAATTTCGGTCGATTTGGATTTTGCGAGGTCGAGGAGACGGAGAGAGGAGTCGTAGGAGCACGTATAGAGGTGTGAGGGGTTGGCATGAGAGAACTGGAAGGAGGAAATCGTCCGCGTGTGGCAGTGGAAAGATGTTATTGCTGGGTCTGGGTCGTCGTCCTCCTCCTCGTCTTTGTCTGCTTCTTCTTTCTTGACGCCATTTTCGGCTTTGACTGACGCGGATGTCTGCGAGGCATCAAATATACCCAAATTGCCCATTTTGTCACCAGCGAAGACCAGTGCTTTATCTGTTGTCGGATGGAAGCCCAGCGAATATATTCTTTCTGGTGTTATCTTTATACGGTTGGGTTCGAAGCCATCATATAGCTCCAAGCCGCTCATCTGCTCTCTCAGAGATCGAAGTTCCTTATCTGTAGTCTCTTTGACCTCACTGTCTCCAAATGTACGCTCATAGGGATTGGCGCCCCTCGAAACGACATCCACCAAGAAATTCTCGCTCTTGTCCCAATCTCTTCCTCCGACCACGACATCACTTAGATTCAGCTCCCCCGAGTGTCGCTTCCTCTTTGCCCTCGCAGCTTCTTGTGTCGCGACATAATCATCCTCGGCTTTCCGTTTGGCTACTTCGCTGTCGGCGGTCAATCCCTGTAGCCGTGATGACGTTCTCCTCGGGCCCGTGTCTTCGACTTTGACGCGTTTGACTAGGCCTTTCTTTTTGTGCGAAATGCTACTCTTGTTTGATTTGGGTGCTGGCTTTTGAGGTCCGAGTCCAGCCTGGCCGGCGTCAAGGGCGAGTTGCTTGAGGAGTTTGTCTCGCTGGGCGATGTTTGCTTGGCGCTGTTGTTCGTATTCGCTAAGTTCGGGCGCCATTGTGAAGTCTGGAGCCCAATGGCTGTCTAGAATGGATAGAGAGCAGGTTCGGATGAGAAGAGAAGCAGGGTGGTCGATTATCCGTCTAAAGGCCTTGTATTCCGTGCAGTCCAATGCGATGTTCTGACCGCGTGGCGAACCGCGATCATTTCATTGAGATTTCGCGACGCGCTACTTCAGTTTAGTCTAGCCCTAGCAAAACTGTGTGGGCAACGTGTATTGTTTTAATCCTCGGCTGTCAATGCAATAACAAAGCCTGGTTAGGAGATGAGGAAGGCGTCTCTAAGCAGAGCGTCATTGAGCAGCAGCCTGAGCTCATCATTTGCGGTACGCATTCGTGCTCAGTCAAGTTTACTGCTTCCATTTCTCTATCAGACTCCAACACTCCTATCGGAGCCCAAGATAGTAAGACATTTTCATGCAATTAACAAGCATGTCAACAATCATGACAGACACAGCCGCGCCTTTTGTTCCACATCTCAAGGGCAGGCCTATGCCAAAAATCCCTATGCCAAAAAACTTCGGCGCCCCAATACCGACCCGATTGTCTTCGTCGATCCCTTTCACAGGCGAATGCCGGATACCCTCTCACATATCGAGCCTCAAAGGCACGATGAATCCTCCCGGCCTTCGACCGTGACAGCGTCCGAACAAGCGGTCTTCAATAAACTTATCAAGGACGTCTCTTCGTCCACGACCCCGGAACCAGACGACGAAGACCTTCTTGACCAAGATGAGCTTACCGTTGGCTACGATCCTAACGTGGATCTGAATAGCATCTTCGAAGATGCCATCAAGCAGCTGCGAATGCGAGAAGAACAAGCTGAGAAGGGTGCCCTCAGGAGCCTTCGGTACGCCAGTGTGCCGAGACCGCGAGCAATCGACACCCTCGTTTCTGACAGCGAGCAATCACTCAATGCCAAGGTTTTCAAACGACCAATAACATTGGCTAACGGCACTACGTTGGGGAATGAGGTCGAGACTGAAGATGAGCGTGCGAGGCTTGAAGTAGCCTGCGACGACCATAGAACCCTGGTGATGCGTATGCTGGACAGAGCAAATAGTGATGTGGAGATTTGGCGAGTTCTTGAAGAAGAAGTCTTCAGTCTAATTACTCACCTGGACGAGCACAGCAGACTTGTAGAGAGGGCGGAAAAAGATAACGCCTTGCATGCAGCGAAAGTCCGCAAAGCAGATGCACAGGGGAAAGACTTCGCAGACGTCAAGCTCGAAAGGGGAGACCTTACCAAAAAGGAGATGTCACGCATCAAGTTGACCCACACCAAAGCAATCCCGATCAACAATCTCCTCTCGATCCTTCATCGGAACTACGCTGAGTATTGCCTTCATGCTCTCCGGCTCCTTCGCAGGAATTATCCCACGTCATTCTACGCGCCGCACATACTCTCCACGATCAAAAGGCGCGGACCTATCTCACACGTCCTGGGCGTATCTACTGACATTTACAATGAGATACTCTTTCTTAAGTGGACGCAATACTCTGATTTGCATGGCGTGGCCGACACGATAGAGGAGATGCTCAACCAGGGCATCGAGAGCAATGAGGTGACGGTTGCTTTGATCAAGGGGATATCCAAGCAGAGGCGGATGGGAAGGCGGGAACTCTCGGGCCCGGTGGTGAAGGAATGGTGGACTATGAGAGGGACCGTGGAGGCGTGGAGGAGGGTGCTCGGTCTCTTTGAGAGGATTCTGAGCGAGCTTGCTAAAAGAGAAGCCATGCTGGTTGATGAAGCGGAGGGTGAAGACGGAGAGCTGGAGACTGGCAAGGAATGATAACGGCATGCATTTTTTATAGTCAGCGTATCAGAAATTGGGTGCTGAGCCCATACAATCTCCCGATCTATTCAACAGCTGTTGCTGTGGAGGTACTTGGTACCGCGTGGCCCGAATTCTCCAGCCAATTCCAACCAATTGCGTCTCTCCCTCTCCTATATCCAGATACCCTTACTCCTCAACCCATCCACCAACCCTCCCGCCTGCATGCCCACCCACTTTCCGAACATATCGAGCCCGCCGCGCACCTTCTCACCCTCCTCCAATCTCCTCGTCAAAAACTCCTCGGTTTCTATGAAGCCTTCCGACTTGTCCTGTGTCATGAATAACTCTGCGCTAGCGTAGAGAGCAGCAAGTGCGGCACGGTTGGTATACCAAGATGAAGTCACGGTAGTGCTACCGGCTAGGAAGAGGAGCTCGTCGGACAGGAGGGCGAGTTCTCGGACCGAGGTGGGAAGGTGGCGGGCGGTTGAGAGAAGGGCAAGGGCTTCCTGCCAACGATGGATTATGGGCTTGTTGGCGTGTAGTCTGTGGAGCGCTAGGGTGGCGATGTTGGCGGTGATGTCAATCTGCGGCTGGAGAGAGGAGGCATGTTTGCCGAGAGCAAGACGTTGGGTGACGAGGTGGTATCTCACGATTGAGAAGGCGCCTGTGGGGAAGAGGTTGGTGGAGATGTCGAGATAGCCAGCATCTCGTGCGCCTTGTGTGAGAGCGTTGCTGGAGAAGCCATGGGTAGGAACATGGGAGAGGGCAGCGGAGAGAATGGCGTCTTCAGTTGGGGAAAAGGGAAAAGGAGATTCGTGCTCATAGGAGTGATAGTTGCGGATACACTGCCAAAGGAGGCACGATCTAAGACTCGTTGGGTGCCTCAAGACTACGTGCAGTGGCCTCGTGACAA
Source organism: Alectoria sarmentosa (assembly GCA_009733775.1). NCBI lineage: Eukaryota > Fungi > Ascomycota > Lecanoromycetes > Lecanorales > Parmeliaceae > Alectoria > Alectoria sarmentosa. The sequence continues at coordinate 255,293 of WOGZ01000006.1, forward strand.
GCATGGCTCAGGCTCAAACCTCTTGTCTCTGCCCCATTCCTGGGTTAGTTAATTTCAACGAAGAAAAACATTTCGAACCCTAACGCTAGTCCTAGCTGGCCGAGTCCAATTGTCGCGCAAATTCAGCGAATATGATCTTTGTCTGCAGCAGCCAGCAGCGGTACCGCTGCAGCCATGTTGGAATGCTAGAGTGGCCGAGATGCATGAACTCAATGCATGTGCTAATTCCTGTCTGCTTGCGCCGTTAAAACGGGAATTGCCTCGGAGCGAATGATTGGTGGAAAGTGCCCATTGTTAGTGCTAAGCCTTGGCACGCAATCAAGGTGATTGGGAGATATGACCTGCATGAATGCGTCACTATCACCAGGTCGTTGACCGCCTCCTCAACCGCATCCTTCAGCCCTTCAGCCTTCTGAAGTTGTGTAGGTACCTGGTCCTTGAAGGAGCCGGCATCCCCTTCACTCCTGGCCTTCTGAAAGGTCAAATTTGGTCCGATGGACCTGCATTTGCAAGTGGAGAGCCGGCCATGACTTACAGGCCTGCATCGGCGGTTAAGAAGCATCTCCGCATACTCGCAGTAAATTGCTCGAGGTGCATGAAGCCACAAAGACACACGTATCAAGCCACACGCACGGACAAGGGTGACAACGGTCGTGGGTGAAGAAAACAGGGAACATGATTAGTAGCCGAAGTAATCCGACTGGTAACGATTGATTCTTGCTATCCTTCACTGGAGAATGTGAATTTTGGAAGCTTAGATGCGGAGGGGTTAAGCGTATCCCCCCAAACGCGGATACGTGCATGAATCTTAGAAATCAGTATGTGAATTTGAACGAACTAGGTACGCAGAATGAAGGGTACACAGCAGAGACTGTAAGGGCATCGGAGTATGATGAAGATAGCGGAAAAGACAAGGAGGGAAAGGGAGATTCAAGGAGATTCACTGATATGATATAAGGATCAAGATGTGACTGCCAGGCCCTAAGAATATGTATGGTAAGGGTGTAAGGTAAAGGTAAGTACCTTAGGTACTTAAGTGATTACCTCAGAACTTAGAAATGTCACGAAAAAAAAGGCAGCCTCGGCAGCCTTATGATAAGTAGTGTAGGTACAGGCTACAGGCTACAGGCTACAGGCTACAGCGGCCCTCTTGCCGTTAGCGCGTAAAATCGTCCCGCGGGAGACGTCCAATTCCAAAGTTCGCGAAAAAAGGCACTTGAGAAATTTCACGCCTCTCCTTCTCTTGTACCTGCACCCTTCGCCACACATACTGCTGGTACATACCTTCACAAATTCTCAACTACTTTAGCAGCAAGCCAACTATTCCTCATATTTGCTGACCTTGCGAGATCCGAAAGTCTACGATTGGTCGCCTGTATCTGCAGAGCTCACCCGCACAGGCATTTGGCCCGAAGCCTTCATCTCCCCCGTCAGCCTCTCAGATCGTCGAGGTGAGCTTTTCCCAGTGGAAAGAACACCCTCTGACTCTCACACCCCGTTTTCTTCTTTGCTTTTGGCGCAAGACCTTCTGAGGCTGACAGTCCGGCCGTCCAATAGATACGCAATTGCTCGGCAAGGAAACGCCAACAACACCCGCAGACCAAGGCAAAACTAGGCGTCTTTTCGCTGCAGCCCCACACCTCCATCTTCATCTGATTGAAACATCCCATCAACAGACGAATTAGGCCCTTTACACATTTCACTGGACGGCTTCTTGTCGCTTTACGGTCCGAAGCTCCCCACGACGCAAGTAGCTGCAGATATTGCCCACACGCCCTTTTTTCCCCATCCCTGTGGCCCAGCTTTTGGTTCCAGTTGCCAACTTCAACCGCCTCGTCAAAGAAACTCGATCTCAGTCACAGCAAAGTGAAGAAACCGTCTCTCTCGGCAATCGAAGGACAATCGAAGGACAATCGCTATCATCATGGGTCCGTCTATCCTCTCCTATTCCTCTCCCTTCTGCACTAAGCTTAGTCTACCATGCGACCGATGAACCGCGTGTGCTCGGCTTGCCCTAGCTGCACCGGAGTCTGAGACACGCTCCATTTTGCTCCTCTACCAATTGCAATCCGTGTTGGAATATACTGTAAACTCACGCTTATATTGTTACTTTAGATTCAGCAGACGTATATCGCCCCCATGCTGTAAGTACCGCTATTTCATCGTCTCTCATCCTTTTCCTTTCCCCCTTCCCACGGGAGATTGGCGCTTTTCAGCTTTTCAGCTCTTCAGCTTCACAAAATCATCGGCATGCCCGGTGGCCGTGAATTGCTGTCATTGAACGGCCACACCGCTGCTTCATTACTTCCTCTAAAGCCGTAGCTACTCATTGGTCCTTCTTTGCCATTTTGTATTCGAGACAAATTGTCACTTCCTCCGTCCCTGTTTGCCTATCATAACGCACTTTGAGTACACATTGATTCACTGAGGAAGAATCGGCCTGAAGTGTGCTGGGTTCAGGTCCCAACTAACATCGCATAGCGTGAGCGTTCTCGCTCACCAAGACGTCGATCTCGAAGCCCGCGTCGTCGTCGTTCTTACTCGCCTCGAAGCCGTTCTCGAAGCCGCGACGACTACCGCAGAAACGACCGTCGTTCCCGCTCGCCGATGACTAGCGGCGCTGGTGGCTACTCTGGGTCAAGCTACGGTCGTGGAGGAGGGGCAGCACCTCCAACCAGGAGTTTCGAGGAGCGTGCGCAAGCAAAGGAGCAGATGATGGCTTCGGTCCGAGAATCGTCTCAGCAGGAACGTCGTGTCTACGTGGGGAACCTTTCTTACGACGTCAAATGGCATCATCTTAAAGATTTTATGAGGCAAGGTAAGATAAGCTACGCCCCGTGAAGCTGACCACCTGGTCCTCGACGGTAGCTGATGATTGGGTGCAGCGGGGGAGGTTCTCTTTGCCGATGTGTTGCTACTTCCGAATGGAATGTCGAAGGTGGGCGCCTATGCGTAGAGATGGCTGGTCTTTCTGGTTTTATTTTGGTTGATGGACGTTGGATTGACGGATTGGGACTTTGTCCGCGGGTTATGTAGGGATGCGGGTAAGTTGATCAGTTGTAGCTGCAAGACGTTTTTGGCTGACCTTACACAGGATTGTGGAATACGCTACAAGGGATCAAGCCCAACAAGCCGTCAGCACGCTCAGCAACCAGAACCTCATGGGTAGACTTGTTTACGTTCGAGAGGTAAGGTTCCAAAAGCCTCATCTGCAATCCAGGCATTCATGCTTCAACCGCCCTCTAAGTCTTTCTGAAGGTTACAGGCACTGACAAGCAATGCATTAGGACCGCGAGGCCGAACCTCGCTTTACCGGACCGCCTTCAGCCCGCGGAGGCTACGAAAGCGGGCCGCCTCGAGGTGGCTACGGCGGCGGCGGCGGCGGCGGATTTGGTGGAGGTGGAAGTGGCTACGGAGGCCCTCCTCCATCCAGTGGCGGACGGCAGATTTTCATCAACAATGTCTGTCATCTTGACTCTGTTCACATTCACCCCATCTGTGATTCCGTTGACACGATTGATGTAGTTGCCGTACACCGTTGGCTGGCAAGACCTGAAGGACTTGTTTCGTCAAGCTGGTATGTACCTTCCCCGAGGACTAACGCTGCATTCTTCCGTTCGCAGGGCTGTAATTGACCAATGATTCCGCAGCCCAGCAAGGTGCCGTGATCCGTGCCGACGTTCATCTAGGCCCAGATGGTCGTCCCAAAGGCTCCGGTATTGTTGCATTCGAAAACGCCGAGGACGCGCGTAACGCCATCAACCAATTCAATGGCTATGATTGGCAAGGCCGCATGTTGGAGGTTCGTGAGGACAAGTTTGCTGGTCCACCCGGTGGCGGTTACCAAGGTCGTGGCGGATTTGGAGGTGGCATAGGACGTGGAGGGTTTCGAGGCGGCTTTGGTGGTGGCCGAGGTGGCTTTGGAGGAGGCTACGGCGGACGTGGTGGCTACGGAGGTGGAGGTGGTAGCTACGGTGGTCCACCTGCCGGCAGTTTCAATGATGCTGCTGCTCCAGGTGCTGCTGCTGCCGCGCCGAACGCCTTTACCGACTACGCTACTTCTGGAGGAGAACCGAGCGAGCTCATCTACGTTCGAAATGTACGTCTCCATTCCCACTCCCAGATTCTAACATTTTTGCTCACAATTACAGTTGCCTTGGTCCACAAGTAACGAAGATCTGGTGGAACTTTTCACAACCATTGGGAAGGTCGAGCGTGCAGAGATCCAATATGAGCCCAATGGCCGTTCTCGAGGCACCGGCGTTGTCCAATTCGATTCACCTGAGAATGCCGAAACTGCTATCTGTGAGCTACTCCCCCTTGATGCATGGAGAAGATTGCTAACTAGATCTTAGCTAAATTCACTGGATACCAGTACGGCGGACGTCCTCTCGGCCTCACCTTCGTCAAGTATCAGAATCCGGGTGACGCAATGGAGGGGACAGAGCAGACTGGGGGCATGACCCAAGATCAGATCATGTGATGCTTTCGAGTCTCTGCGTGCGTGTGGTCGACATTTCAGCTCGTGGAACTGGTCTTATATCCAAAAGTATGGGATATTCTGTTTACAAGAGGTCGAGCCTTCAGAATTTCATGCGCTCATCAAAAGCAAAGGGTCGGTAATCGCGGAAGATACTGAGGTCTTGATACTTTCTCTGATTGTATTTTAATATCATCCACATGCCAGTCGTTCCCGTAAATAGAATTTACTCAACTCAGAATGGAACAGTGCCGCCTGCGGCGCAGATACAAATCGTTCAAATTTAGCTAATTTTCTACCTTTGTGCATGTAATGATGTCTTAAATGATTCGAGACGATTGTACTGTACCGAGACTAAAGCATCCACTGGAATCCTCGACACCAGCGTTGACAAAGAGATCGTGAGAGACTGGCCTCCTTCCAGGAACAGCAACCGCCACCGTCCTGAAGCTCGCTTTCCTTCTCGAACTCTACCCTAGCTACCTCTTTCTCTGATACTCATTATACGTCTCCGTCGAGGTCTGAGGGGGTTTCATTGCTTGTCTGAGATTCCATAAGCAGTGGCAAGGAGGCAGTATGACAGTCACCGACCTCTGTCACCTCCTTCTCGCCAGTTGCTCGACGATGCTCACGATCACGTTGTGCATGCCAGACATCGGTCTGGAGGAGCCGAAGTGATGTTTCATCGATGGAGGCGCTGTCTGTATATTTCAGTTGATCGCTATCCATTGATGGGCTGATATTTTCCAGGTTGAGATCCAAATGAAGACTGGAGGTTGGATTATTGATGATTGAGAGGAAGAGTGAACGGTCTTTGAAGCGTTAGATCTTGCTAATATACGGACTCGGCTGGTGGAGAAGCACTGAACTAGCCCAGGGTGCTTAACTGATTAATATCAAAGCTGACATGGTCGTTCATGCTGTTCAGCATTTTGAAGCCAGCAAAAGAGTCTAGAAAGTACATGGGAAAGAAGAATGGGGATTTTTCTTGAAAGCAGCGGAAGACTGCTAATAGAGTATACAAAAGCGGCCAAGAATCTTCGATGCGTCTGTCATTTACATCCAAAAGGGTGTTTTCCCAGAATTCTGAACATATTGAGCATTTAGTCGTGGACAACAGATGTCAGAATCAAAGGACTACAGTCGGAAAGTGGTCGTTGAAGAAGCCTCCGATAGCGTCAGGACTCACGGGACAACTGTAGCCAATAGAAGCTCTGCATGTACCTGCCACGTACTTGCCATATAGAACACCTCTGAGATATCTCTGAGACACCAAGAAGTTTGTTAAGGAGTCTCAGATCACGTGATCTCGCGCAGCTAGCGCTGTTTGCTTAACGCGTCTTTGTGGCAAAACGACATCTCCATCAACCATCAGCAAAAATGAATTGCTGCGGCTGCTGACGAAGCGGTCTCTAGGACATCATAAAGCGGGCTTGCTCCTGTTCTTATGATGCATCACCCCAAGCCCTTAGATCCATCAGCCGACAAGGAGAACGAGACCACTCCTGTATCCCAGAAACCCTCGAGACTCTACGGCGGTGGACCACAATCAATAGACCGCCTCATCAAGCCTTTCAGATGTCCCGGTAGTGCAAAATCGACTCGAGCTTTAGAAAAGCCTGCAAGGAAGAAGAGAAAAGTAAGCTACGCAGACGCAGACGGTAGCGTGGAGGATGGAGACAGGCCGTACACCAACGAGGACCGCCTTGCACTGGCGAATCGAGACGTCAACAAGTTCCCAGTCTTCAAAGTGAAGGACAAGGATACGCAGTTTCGTCAACGATTCGCCGTGCCGTTGATCAATAAGGATGCTGGAGCCTACAACCCGTTCCGCCCGGCGCCTACATTGGGAATGCGAAAGGGAGCCGTGTTTGTTGCGAAGCCACTACATGATCCTAGCGGAGAATTTGCCATTGTTTTATTCGATCCTACAATTGATGACAAGCCAATCACGGTCGAAGAGGAGGTAAAACAGAGCCAAGATGAGAATATACCAAAGCTTGATGTCCCGATCATGCACAGGAGCTTGGCCGATATACTGGGTTTAAAGAAAGAGGTTGAAGAAAATCCCAAGGTCCCTGTAGTCATTGATCCAAGGCTAGCGAAAGTCCTGAGGCCCCATCAAGTTGAGGGAGTCAAATTTCTCTACCGATGCGTTACCGGGCTCATAGATACAAAGGCGAATGGTTGTATCATGGCAGATGAGATGGGCTTGGGAAAGACCCTACAATGCATTGCGTTGATGTGGACCCTATTGAAGCAATCACCAGAGCCTGGTAAGTCTACGATCCAGAAATGCGTCATAGCATGTCCGTCAAGTCTTGTACGGAACTGGGCAAATGAGCTTGTCAAGTGGCTTGGGAAAGATGCTGTGACACCATTCGCCGTGGACGGAAAGGCCTCAAAAGAGGAACTTACCACGCAGCTTAGGCAATGGTCAGTCGCTAGCGGTCGAGCCGTGGTACGACCTGTACTCATCGTGTCTTATGAAACGCTGCGACTGAATGTCGGCGAGTTGAGTAACACTCCAATCGGACTTCTACTCTGCGACGAAGGACATCGTCTGAAAAACGGAGAGTCTCAGACTTTCGAAGCTCTGAATGGACTGAACGTCTCACGAAGAGTCATTCTGTCTGGAACGCCAATTCAGAATGACCTTTCAGAATACTTCTCCTTGCTGAACTTCGCTAACCCGAGTCTACTTGGTACACGTATGGAGTTCCGCAAGCAGTACGAATTGCCGATTCTTCGAGGCCGTGATGCTGCGGGTACGGACGCAGACCAAAAGAAGGGCAATGAACGTCTGGCAGAACTATTGGCATTGGTCAACAAGTTCATCATACGGCGAACAAACGACATTCTTTCCAAGTATCTGCCCGTCAAGTACGAACATGTCGTCTTTTGCGACCTCGCGCCCTTCCAGCTGGATCTGTACAACCATTTCATCCAAAGCCCAGACATCAAGAGCCTTCTAAGAGGAAAAGGCAGTCAGCCGCTGAAAGCCATCGGCATGCTTAAAAAGCTATGCAATCATCCAGATCTGCTCAACTTACCCGACGATCTCCCTGGCTGTGAACAGTACTTCCCAGACGACTACGTTCCCAAAGACGCAAGAGGCAGAGACCGCGACGTCAAGTCATGGTACTCTGGCAAGATGCAGGTTCTCGACCGCATGCTTGCACGTATCAGACAGGATACCAATGACAAGATTGTCCTCATCAGCAATTACACCCAAACCCTTGACATCTTCGATAAACTCTGCCGCTCTCGCAACTATGGTGTCCTTCGTCTGGACGGAACTATGAACGTCAATAAGCGGCAGAAGCTTGTCGATAAGTTCAATGACCCGGAAGGCGAAGAGTTTGTCTTCCTACTCAGCAGTAAGGCCGGAGGGTGCGGTCTCAATCTCATAGGTGCCAATCGACTCGTCCTGTTCGATCCTGACTGGAACCCGGCAGCTGATCAGCAAGCACTGGCTCGTGTTTGGCGTGACGGACAGAAAAAGGACTGTTTCGTCTACCGTTTCATAGCGACAGGGACAATCGAGGAGAAGATCTTCCAGCGTCAATCTCACAAACAGTCTCTGTCCTCGTGCGTCGTCGATTCTGCCGAAGATGTCGAGAGGCACTTCACCCTCGACTCCCTGCGCGAATTGTTCCAGTACAAGCCCGGAACGACGAGTGATACGCACGACAGCTTCAAGTGTAAGCGGTGCAAGCCCGATGGGAGACAACACCTCAAAGCCCCGGCGATGCTGTACGGGGACACGAGCAGTTGGAATCATTTTGTCAACGATGGGGAAGCCGGGCCGTTGGCGAAGATCCAAGACTTGCTGCTGAGACAGGAGACGGCGGACAAGGCTGTCAGCGCCGTGTTCCAGTACATCAGTCACTGAATGGGCTGTGGCATGGAAGGACGTATGGCTTGGGGGCGTACGGGAGGCATGTTCATTGATGGGCTTCAGCGTTGCTGCATATTGGTGTTCGTGGAGCGTGTCTTGCTTTTCTAGCATCTCTTGTCGGCATGAGCAAGAGCTTGCAAGGCATAGAGAACAGATCTCGTACCAGTCGTACTATCGCGCATAAGACAAGGGCAAACATCTCGACTGCATCATGCTCATCATTTTCCCTCCTCCCATCGACCACGAGGTGTATGATCTTTCCCTTGGGGACTTGATTCCCCCCTTCCTAGCCTCACCAACAAAGATTTCCCTTGCAAAACCCTCGCCTCTGCATTCCGCTCGCGTAACTCTAACCTCCTCACCCATTTACCACCACACCCTCCTATCCTCAAATCCCAAATGGACACCTCTTTCGAAACCCTCCTTGCTCTTATCTCTCAACCCACCTGGCACTCCTCTCCCAACACTCCCGCGCTCTTGACCATCCATGCCGTGCATCCCACGTGCCGTCTCCAGGCCTCGTGAAGGTGTGGAGTGTGTGTGTTCTCAGCCCGCCACGTTTACGTGTGTGCTGAACCCCGGTTGTATTCGCCTGGAAGGAGACTGACGGCCCCACTCGGCTGTGATGGGATACTTTTGGGGGGGGGGCAACGAGGTCTGGTCCGAGTGCAGCAGGAGGGTGCTTGACTTGTAGCGCGATGCAGAGATCGAGCAGATCATCGCCGCCGTGATCGAGCCAGAGATGTGGCGAGTTGTTGTTGTTGGAAGCTGAGGGGGAAGGTTAGATCCTCAATGAATGATGGGTGCGAGATCGGCTATGGGTTGTGCTAATAAGGGCTGGGTGGTGGTGGTGGTGGTGGAGGGGTGAGGGATGAGGGAATCTGGGAGAGCGGCGGGGATCGCAATTTGGAGGGTTTTGAGGGTGGGACCGTGGGGAGGGTAGTGCGGGGTCGATAAGAGGGGTCTGTGGGGAGGAGTCTGGAGCTCGAAAGGGGCCTGAGCGTCGTTGGGGGTAAGATTGGAGGTACGTACGTACGCATGGACATGGTTGATGATTTGGCGGATGAGAGGAACGGTGGGATGTGATAGGTGCGGGAGATTTCGCTGTGTTCTTGTGGAGATAATGGGGTTGACGCGTGTCGAATGTTGACATATTTGGAACAACGGGATGCCGTGCCCAGCGCCCTGAAATTTCAGTCTTCAACACGTGAAATATGCAGCCTCATCTCGGTCAGCGAGCGGAATGCAAGCATCCAGATCTATGCGCCAAACCTTAACCATCTTTGACGCCTGCAGATCAGACAGCTGCTCCCTGGCTCTCAAATCGCTCTGTACTGGTAGTGCGGACAGGTCAAGGCGGCAAAGGCCAGTAGTCCCCCATTTGTTGTTCGCCACTTTCGGAATTGTGCTCACTCAAGCGGAACTCCGTCGTCCGGACGATTCCGTTCTCGTGCAACGGCTGCGTGGCCTGCTCAGGGTCCTCGCCCTTGAGCGAAGTGTCGAGTGCGTATGTGTCAGCAGGAGTCCATCGAGGGCCGTGCTTGACTGATCGCTTGCCTGAGCCACCCCGAGGGGTAGAAGCGTCGAGGATCTTGCTGAAAAAAGGTCTGAGGGCTGGTAAGGAGACGAGTGTTATGGACGTCAAGTGCTCGATGATTGTGCAAACCGCGGGTTTCCAGAGAGCCCAAGTATAGTCCTCGGAGAAGACGCCCTTCAGCACAACTGCTTTCGCTATCGCGCAGCCTGCCGTAAGAGAACCGAGGCCGATGAGACAGCAAAGAGCAACTTTCGTGCGCACATTCATCTGCAGCCGGTGCAGTATGAAGATTGGGATAGCGGCGCAGACGAGATCGGTAAAGGCGTCAAGTCCAAATCCTATATAGCCCGCCAGGTAGGTGATGTGAGGAGAAAAGCATTTACCATGAATGCGTGAGTTCCAAATCGCGGCCATCGGCCGGCACTGCACAAAAAATAGCATGACCTGTGCGAAGTGACTAGCTGCACAAAAAGCGATGACCACCCAGATGAACGTCGCAAGGTGCTTTCGAGTTCGGCCAAGGATCCGTAAGACGCAAAGGCACACGGATATTTTGGCTAGGCCGATCCCGATGACATTGCATATTTGCGAAATGACACTCCATTTCAGCACCAGAGGAATCTGTTCGAGAGGTAGGCAATAGATGTGTCTTCCCAAGCCTACAAGAACAAACTTGGTCTCGCAGCCAACTCCGATGATCGCGGCGATCTAGAAGACAATCAGTGACGCCCCAAAAGCTGGCTTTATAGAGCTTTGACTCACCAAGCTGGCTACTATAGTATAATCGTCTGATCTGACGCCATTGTGGAGACCCAGCTTGACATACAACCGTAGCACCACGGAAGTGATAGCAATACATAGAAGGGCGTAGCTCAGGGCCAGGAGCATTGGCCCTTGGTTCTCATTGCAGGACTCTTGCGTGAGTATCGGTTCTGACATGTCGCCGTTGGCGTACTTGACGTGAGGTTAGAGATTGAAAGTTGAGCTTGGGGGGACATACAAGATCTATACCTGATGTATTGAAGATGCACAAATTGGGCAGTGGGGTAGAACGCATCGGGCAATGCCATTATCATTTTACTATCGCTGCAGGGACCAATGGAAAAGTGATAGGAGCAGTAGAGAATGATGCGGCACTCGGCTTTGTCCGTAGCCCCTTACTCCAAGAAAGGTAGGGAAGTTTTCTCAGTCGTCCGGCTGCCTGATATCGCGCATAAATATTGCCAAAGCACGAAGGTCTGATGGCAAGGAATTATGCTTGTTTTCCAATTGGTATAAGGTACAGCGAAGCCTCGCGTGGTTGACCAGGTATGTCTTTGTTATTGGCGGGTCTTTTCAGAATAGCGTCCCGTTGCTGCACAATGACAGAGTGTCAGAGCCCAATAAAGTAGGTACAGATAGGCGAAACAAGTGGCGTTATGGTGCGCGATCAACGAAATTCGCAGAAGTGTGAGCCGATCCAAACAAAGATCATTGCAATGTTGGAAGCGCGCACCATTCACTGCCCATTTGGCCATCTTTGGAGCTCGCACTTGCAGTTTTCAGAATCGTTGGACGTATGCAGATATACAGGATTCAAAAGTTGGCAGCAAACCGTTTTCGTTGTTCCGGCACCCGCAGGTACGGGAAGGCGTCCTATTGGTTGAAGGTGTGATCTTTGCCTTCTCGAATGCCTGGCCTCGCAACCTCTATCGAAAGTTTCCTGTAAGGGCGATTGGAAGGCGCTCTAGGGGAGTGAATTGAGTTATCAACTTGAATATCGACGATTCGCAAAACACCAATGAATAAAACGATTTGCAGATGATCAGAGCAGAAACGCATATTTTGGCGAGGTTTTGTGGGGAAACATCAGCATCCGCACCAATTGAAAGCTCATCGATCTTCATCGATAGAATAAGAAGAAGACGTTGAAGGGCCTAGACGCTGGCCAAAACGAACGCGCAGATAATAAAGTAGCGTTAGAATAAAGTCAATGCGCAATTCTCCGTCCAACGTGAAACACAGACCAGTCACGTTTCGCTGTCTCATGCTTTGTTGATGGTTGTCTGTATGCTGCCATAGTCAAGTCCAACACACCGAAGTCCGCAGGCAGAGAAACGCTTTGAGTGGTCTTTGCATCTCTCGTTGCATCTCTCGTAAGCGCTATTGAAACCCAAATTTTGGACCATGGAAACTCAGATGGGTACATAGCGATATCTTCTTGGAGCACATCCTTTTCCGGATCACAATCGGTTCACCTACCTTCGATTGACTTGCTACCTAGTCTTTCTGAAACGTGAAGCAGCTTGATAGGTTTCAAACGATTACACTACTAGCCCAAACAGTGGTGCCAAGACCATCCCCACGAGAAACGTAGACTTTAAAGAAACCTGATGTATGGCTGACGATTTGTCGCCCCCATCTGGTGGAGCAGCGGCCTTTGAAGGTGACGCGACTGGCGTCGTGGTTGCCGTGGCAGGTGTCTCAGTCGCCGACTTTGCTGTCGGCGTTAAAGACGTGCTCGTAGATGACGGCTTCGGAACCCCCTTCCCTTTTGCATAGTACTGTTCAGACAAAGACGTATCGTTCGTCCCAGTACAATCCTTATCCGAACCGATCAAGTTGATTGAGCCTTCCGACGTCAATTCCTCATACACAGCTTGGCCATTCTCGTCCTGGAGCACGTACGTTTGGCTCAAGTCTGGCGGATTCTCACCCCTGGAGCAAGTCTCCAATCAGCAATTGCTTTACTTAGACAGGGAAGAGAGTCACGGAACATGTGTCGGGTGCATGGGATTCCCGGGACAAGTATCGGGGCTTTGGAGGACGCTCAGATAACAGACTTCGGGACTAGGGAAGTCTTACCAGTTCTGAGGCTGGTTGATACCCGATAGCTCTTGACTCGGAAGACTGGTATTGTACCACTTGCCATGCCCTCCATCTTCAATATTATCCGACGCGTTCCCAATACAGCGCCAGAGCTCGATGTACTCGCCGTTGTTGGGCAGTGACGAACGAGACTCCAGGAGGCCGCAAAGGCAGGCTTGATTGTCGATATAGGACGGTAGGTTGGTAGGAGAAGCGCAGCCGGTGCCGTAGACGATGCAGGTGTTGTTAGTAGCGGTACTCGACATCTTAAGTACAGCTTGGGGAGCGTTGAATATTTGCATAGTGGCCGCACAGTCCAGGAAAGCTGGTGTCTTATATAGAGTGAAATTTGACGCTCAATCTTTGGCTGTAGGCGAGACTGGAGTCCAAATGATCGACTCCTTGAGCAGTTTTGGGGAATGGGGCTGACGCCAGGAGTTCTCGCATGCAGCTGCACTCCTATGGTAAGAAATTATTATAAGTCTCTGGATGTCTTCCCTTGCTGCTTTCCAGTATTGAAGGTCTCCCTTGACTGCACCATTGTCTTTGCTTACTGGAAGCAAGTGGAGTCATCTCCAGGCATAGAGATCCGGCCACGATGACCTGCGTTTGAATGATGGTTTCCAGCTGCCTAGACAAGCCACTCCCTGCGTCATGCCGCAGGTATAGTCCTCTAATCGTAGGCGATCTTTCCCGACTTCAGCTTCCATCGGATTCGGAGTCTGGATATCCACTTGTTTTTCACAACACAACGACACGAAGCGATACGAAGTCGCACAACATCACCATCACCATCACTATCAGCAAGCATGTCCTCTTCACGTACGCTATCCATATTGCCCCGACACCGGCGTTCGCTGACTCATCATAGGCGCCAAGGCGGACATGAATCCGAGTTCCCACCTCAAGTCCACACAGCAGGAGCTCAAAGAGAGCGTCGTTGATGGTGCAGGCCGTGTTGCACGGTAGACTTCTGTCAAGACACCATGGCATTGCAATACCTGACTTCCTCGTTAGTGGTGACTCGACTAAGTCAACCGCTCAGGCTATGAAGGAAAAGAACATTGAGAAAGGGTGAGGGCTGCGAGGTCCCTGTGCAAAAGCCCAATTTTCTGATGCCCATGCAGTAGTGATAAGGCCAGAGATGCTGTTAGGGTAAACAATCAGTAGTGGACGAGATGTATAGAGTGGGAGGGAAGACGAATGACTGCAACGATGATGCTGCTACGAAGTTTTGAGAACGGGCTTGCAACCGGCTTGGGGTGTACATTGTCGAGTGGTATTTGCGTAACTATCGACCCGCTTCGTGCTTTCCAAGTGGAGCAGCTTATGAGGAGAGTCGGCGTACGTAAATCTCATGAAGCTCAAGTTTTTTTCAAAGCTGCTGTGTCCAAACCTGCTCATCAAAGAGGACTACGAGGAAGGTGTCAAAGCAACCAGCTTGACCAAAGACGATCAAGAGCAACGTGTATTTGACGCCGATTGAAATCGTAACCTATGCCATAACCAGCTCGACGCTGGCTTGGCCCAACAAACGCAACCTTACGGTAACCGACAAGACACACTTAGCATGGCTCAGACTCTACTCAGTGATGCTCCCTCCGCTTTCACAGGATTGACATGGGCTGCCCCTGGATTTGTGGATGAGACCACTTAAAACCTTTATCAATACAAATATCGACGAGGAAGGGCAGAAGGGCACCATGCTAGAGTAGGAGATGCGCATGAGAACGGCTGTTTCGCCGACATCCTCAAGCTCGCTATCAGCATGGAGCAACTCTGTACGGGATGTCGAGACCCATCAACTATCTTCCCATACTTTCATCACCCATTCGGCGCCATTCGCTGGTCCAACCTCAGCCATGTAATAGTCTCGGCTTTGAGTGCAAATCACGATCAGCTCAATGGCTTCATGGAAAGACGCCGCGAATCACTGGAGGAGATCGGACTGCATATGAGCACTCTACATTCCGGCTCTTGGAAGAAGTGTATCAGGATTGGTGGTCTGTAGACAAAGAGCTCTCAAGCGGACGGTGTTGATGAAGGTCAAACTCCGCGGAGAAGAGTGACCGACGTTGCTCGATGCAAGGCGCCCAATTGTCCGCCCCCAAAATACCGGACTATTCGTCGGACTGGTCCATTGGACCGTCTGAGACGGACTGTGGACCTCGTGAATAGCCTCAGCTTGGACGATTTCAGGCCTTTAGACGGACTAGTCGGACTATCGGGCACCTAGGCTTGATGGCATCGTCTTCGAGGGCAAAGATCTGCCTTCCGAACTTGCTGCTGGATGACCACACATGACAAGAGGAAAATTGCGGTAAGGACTAGGCCAGAAGAAGTTTAATAACCGCTCGAAAGTACAACGGCCGCTCATTGCTGCAAAGCCTTGATTTTTCTCGCAGACGTTTAGCTACATCATTCATTTTGCACCTGATCTCTCCAAGATCCTTGTATCTGATATACAAAAGCAACAATTGCAGACTCGCATAGCATCGCTATCATACTTTCACTGAGCCAGGAACCCATCATACTCATAGTTCCATAGAGCTTGATCTCATATGTGTCGATCAATAGCTTCTCACAGGTTGCAGGAACCTTTCCAGGTCCTGGTGGCCTTTCTAGTCCGGAGGTACACTGATACGAGATCGTATTTGTGCAAGATATCTGCCATGAAGCCATTGTGTGACCAGTATCTTTCAAATAGAAGCAAACGCCCGTTGAAATGAACGAACAATAAAAACGACGCTCCTAATTGCGCAAACAAATTTTAGCGAGATTGGGTCCCTTGGGATCAATCTACGCTCGTTCGCAACCGATCCGTTTCCTGTTCAGGAAAAAATGAAAAGACGTTCGAAACGTCGAACAATTGTGAAGCAACACGGCAAGCAACACGATACCTCATTCATTTCCCAACAACACTTCCACAAAATCATCCAACTCCACTATGTTAAACCTCTCCCCCCACTTCTGCCTGAAGTCTTTCCTCTTGTAAGCCCCACTGGTGTTGTGCTTAAAGCTCGCTAGTTCAATCTTCCACCCTTTCCCCAAAGCCCTCTCTACCATTTTCAAAAAGCCCCCAGAGTACTCAGCCTCAGCTGCATCTCCGGTAGCAAGCACCATCGTCGACGGTTCTTCGGCGTCAACAACACTCTCCATCATTTTCAGATGCAGAATTTCATCGACTGCCTGCTCCACCCACTTCTCCGGTGCATACTGCACTGCAGCGGTCGTTTCTGAGCCGCTGCCTGTGCCTGATTGCCCTCCTCCAGGGCCACTATTCCCATTCGAGTTCGAATATCTCTTCTGGCGAGGAGTCATTTCCTTCGCTTTGTGTACTCTATCTAGTATGTTCGTTTCGTAACCGATCTGTTTAGCTTCCAGCATAGCTGGAAAATTGTCGGAGCCCACGACAATGCGTTTGGCGGTGGGGCGGCCGCGTTCAAGAATTAGGGAGAGATTGTGGAAGGAGAGGGGTTGGCGGCGGATACGCTGGGAGATTGGTTGGCCGCGTGACAGTTTGAGGGCGTCATGGAAGCCTATCATTATCTGTTCAAATGTTTGTCAGCGGGGAGACGATGGCAGATCGGAGTGGTTGCAGCGTACATTTGATGCGTCAACAAAGACATGGATGCCTTCTACAATGGCATCTGTACTGTTGGCCACAATTTGTGTGAACGATAAATTGCTGAGATACTGTCTATCGTCTATAAATTTCTCGTTGAGCATTGACATCAATTTCTTCTTCTTCGTTGCTGCAACTTCAAGCGGGCTTTCCCTGACGGGCTTCAAGATCTGTATGGTTTGTTTGGGGGATGGCGAAGCGGCGCTAGGCAAGGCTCCTGCACTATCAGTATCCAAATTCCTGAAAGGCTTTCCAGACCGCAGGCGGCCAGTGCCAGCCTTGGGAGGAGGAGTCCCGTGGAGGAATTGATAAACGACAGCGCTCCTGTCTGATATTTTCAGCTCTTGCACCTCTTTCTCTGACTCATCTTCACTGCCACTAGGGAGGGTTTTCCTATTTGTGAGCTCTGCAACCAAGGCTTCTTGCTCCTCGTGTCTCTGCTTTCTCCGCACTTTCTTTCTTTGCTGCTTGGTCAATTTCGACAAGTCTGGAATGCCGTTATTCTCGTCGTTGTCGGCGAGATTCGCGTACTCGAGATCATCCTGCCATCTCACTGCTTTTGGAATACGCTGTTCGCTGGCAGCCTGTCCATCCCAGACATCGATCAAGCTGGGCAAAGATCCAGTCGTAATAGTGGGGGCTGGGAGATCTAGAGGCTGGCCAAGAAATTGCCAGATCTTGTCAAAATCTCCAAGTTGCGTCTCTTGCTCGTGCACTTCGTCTGCAGACGTATTGGTTGCTTGTTCTGGCGCATTGGAGCCTGTGTCACTGAAGCTTGTCTTCTGATGTGCATATTCTCCACCGCTGATGGAAAGGGAATGGATGAGATTGAAGACGGGTCCAAAGTCCCAATCATCCTCCCCTGGTCTTGAAACCATTCGAGGTCACCAGGGAGCAATACAGCTTCCCACTCTGTAGGGCCAAGCGCAGTGATTTCTCTCGACCTGGGGGCAAACTTCAGATCCGTGTGCGTACTCGAAGAGGAATTGACAAGGTCATGTGCGCGGGCGACTCTTTCATCCAGGTCTTTGTTGACATGTTGGTGTTTTTGATCTGCTCTTACTGAAAATACGTGAGAGAGGTGCGCTTCTTGTACTGGAGCGATTGTTGTACTGCTCACGCTGCACACTCAGTGCGGAATTGTTCCATCTGAAGCTGGTTTGCTCCGTATTCGTATAGTACGGCAGTTCATATATCACCTGTAGCAGATATCGACCTCTCTCGTTTACGAGTAGGCCAGCTCGCTCAGACTGTTGTTCAAGGAAGGCAAGAACAATTGAGATCACGCAATCCAAGTCTTCGTCGTGTCTCTGCAGGGGTTGTCTCCCATGATGTTTCTATCTTTCTGCTGTGGACCGTTTTCGTGCAAGTCAACAATCGGAGCAAGACCAGCGTTTCAACGTACGAGTAATCCTTGATTAGTCTCTGGGCACCAAAATGTCTTGGTGTACCCTTGTATCTTCATATCTCTTTGCAGCTTTCCTCCTGTGACATACAATGCCCTCTAATATTCTCACGGAGATCACTGCGCGCGCCTCATTCGACGCTGTCATCGAAGTCGTGTGGGCCGCCCAATCTGAGCCCAACAGTGCAGTGTTTCTAATTTCCTGCCCGTCCTAGACCCCAAGAATGCAACACGGCTATTCAGGGTTCTAAGGATTGTCTAAGGGCGCCTCAATGCAGCACGCCTTCCAGTCATTGGTTTCCGGTCCAAGACGATGCATCTCATCAGATTGTGGGGTAACGCAATATCAGGTTGCTCAAGACCCTTCTCACCATGTATGCTTATCGTCGCAGATGGAGACTACCTGGTAGCCTGAAGGAGAGGCTTGAGAGTCATTCATTCACCACACGTTCGAGCTACAGCATTACCTTCCTACTAGACCATATACTGGTACGCTCTGTTTATGTCCTTTACAGCTTCAGACTGGTATACATGACTTCTTCTCTATGGTCGTGCACTTGATGTTTGTTCTCCCAAGCCACGCCGGCTATCCGCAAGATGCTCACGTCATAAGGTGTCCTTTTCTTTTCTCATTTTTCTTTAATAAGTATTCTTTTTCTGCACATATTTTTGCGCCTTGATAAACCCAAAACTTATGATTCGACATAGCAAAATAATAGGGCTATCAGGGTTGGATGGAGGCTATCGAAACCGGAAAGCGTCTCTACGAGCAATTTGGCTATCTCGTACTAATCAAAACTGCATATAACAGCCCGACGAGAAATCTGACTGTTCATCTCAAAGATTCCAGAATAGAGAGCTGTTTTTTGGCAGTGAACACAGCATCTCTTCACTAAAGTACAACACTAAGACTCAGGTCTTTTCCACTTTTTGACACTTGTGATGTTACCAACCAGGATAAGATGGCTATTCATCCCAAAGATTCCTGAGTAATGAATTCTTGAATCAGGGAAAACAAATTCTCATCTCTCAAATTGATAGTCATTCCAGAATGTTTCCCTTGCAACCGTCAATCTTTCTGGCAACACACAGGCTGTTGAGGCACGGAAAAGTTGGAATTGCCTCTCTATGCATGATTTCTTGCGACAGTCTCTGACCTAAATTACCTATCATGCCCGTGCGGCCGAGAAGATTAGTTTCTTGGCAGTCCAGCGTGTCCATACCCGCAACGATAATTGAATCATTGGATCATTTACTGAGGGTACCAGGTCCATGGATTGGTGGGTCCTTGAGTGCCAAGAAGATGGCTGCACGAGTAAACTAGAAGAGAGGCATCTGAATATTCTACATTCTTTCGCCTTACTATGCCCCCAATCGAATGCCAGATGCTAAAATATTTGTCTCAGTGAAATGAAGCCCTACGGATCCTCCATGTTCATTGGCGCTCGCAGACAACTGCTCAACATTTCAAGCGAAATGTAACATGTATTAATACTGTTTAACGTACAGCATACCTATTGAATACTCGTCCATTCAAGAGCCATGTTACGACGAGTTCAATGCAAGCATCCGCTGGCTGTGCCGACAAATCTTTTTTTTCTTTGGCGGTGGGAGTCACTGACCCTGTCATTTGCTCGCTCCTTATTAGCTTGACATTTTCGCTTCTTTTCTTCGAATTCTTAATAAAAAGGAGACTGTTCCGCAAGCGTATCCTTTCACTCCCCTTAATGAGTCAATCCGGTCTAACATGGCTCTCGAGCAAGAGACGCACAGCTTGAACACCTTCAGCTCCAATGGCGCAAACAGCCGCGCCTGCACCGCCAACCCTGCCGACATGGATGCGGATCGCGCTGTTCTGTTCTGTTGAGACTCAAAAAAAAACCCCAGATTCGAGGGTTAGAGGAAATTTAGCTGTCGAGACCCAGGAACAGCACTAACCGATAAGGTGGCAAGGAACACTCTTCTGTTTGGGACCATTACGATCTTGCATGGGACTAAACACCATCTTCAGCCCGTACTGCATTCATAGAGGTTCTCATCCTTTTACTCCGTATCCTAGCTTTTGTCGCCACCCTTGTGCCGGTTGCGTGGCCGAGTCCGCATGTAACATTGAACAGAGTCTTCACTACCATTTTTGAACGAAGGTGGTTGCAGCACAAAGACACTGGCCGTTTCCATCGGAGTCAATGGCACTGCAGCCTCGTTCCTTGGTTTGTGTTCACCGTGTCAATTTTATGTCAGGCTAACTTAAGGTTGACGAACTGATGGTACCGTACATGTAGGCCCCTCCCCCCTTCTTGAGCCGAATCCTACAGAGCTGATCCGAATCCTGCAGATGTCGGAGGAGGTTCAAGATGCAGCCATCAACTTTTCACGTGCCATGGTAGCCAGTGTCACCATCAACGGTGCACTTAGGTTCGGGATACCCCTGGCTCTACTGTTCTGCGACGTGAGCATTGATTTCATATGGAACGACCAAATTCCCGGCCATCAAGATTTTGGCTTGGGCAACGCAATCGACGACTGTAGCGATCCTCTTTCTCACGCTGATGGCCGTACTCACATTCAGCATAAGTCTTAGATCTCTACCTGCCTCTTCAAGAACGATGTGTTCCTTTGCCAGAGATTGAGATCTTCCATACTGGACGAAATTGAAGCCCGCGATGATACTCGGACGATGTTCCCCTGGAATGCATTCGCCACCTCATTCTGTATCGCTACCCTCCCAGGCTTGAATAATGCTAGGCCTGAATAATGTTGGGAGCACGGAGGTCTCCAACGGCCTCCTTCTGTTGCAGCAACTCGAGGCTTTGTTTGCTTCGTATCTCATGGCCGCCCGCCTTCTGCTTTATCATCGCACACGGGGAAATACATATGATGATAGGCGAATTCGGTACTCAGCATTTCTGGAGATACTTTCATGGGGCCCATGGCGTGCCCCCCCCAGCATATTCGGCATTCTCCCCACAGTTTTGGCCTGCGACTACCTCATCATTCTGCGTTTCTTTAGACTTTGGCCAAGTTTATCGTCACGGACAGCGGAAACAATGAAATACACCTCTCTGATAACTGGTGCTGTGGGTTTTTTTTAAAAGCACTCTGCATCATGTCCTTCGGGCCAGGAGGACACATCAAGGCCCAAATATCGAGACGGGGCTCCGAGATGCCAAAAGTCTCGCATCTATCCACCCTGGAGCAAATATAGGGGCAGTGGAAACGGCGATGTGATATGACTTGATTTTTGTAACTGGCCGTGAATGCTGCTTGCGAGATTGCTATTGGCTGCCGAGACCCTACGTGCTTGGCAAACCCCGTAGGCAATGATATCTATCGGATTAACCTCTACATCTGGTCTTGACTCCCCATCAGTACGCTAATAGCCGGTTGGTAGACTGGACCATGACAAATCACTTGTGACCTGAATTTCCCTTGGGATGTACGCCATCTGCTGTCTTTGCCTACCCCGCGCAGTAAGCTCCTACCAAACGTAGAGAGCATACAATCTGACTTCCGTATTTTTGACGGTTTGGTCCCTTGGTTTTAGCCCCTGGGCAGAGCAAGCATGTCGCTACGGGGCAAGGGTATACGAACGTCTTCGAGCCGGACGCAACAGCAACCTATACGCCACACGGTCCAAGCAAACTTTTGACCCGCACTTTGATATCCTCAACGTGGGAACAAACCTCTCTTGTCAGCATCAGGTCCAAATAATTCGAAGGCATCAAACAATCTTCTGCGAATTTGCGGAAAATCGGAACCGACTGCCTGAACGGTGTCTTAAAAATCCAATTCAACAGAGACAGTGTCTCGAGGCAATGAGTATCTTCGGCATGCTCGATCTCTTCTCGGGATTCCTCTTGAGTGCCCTGTCGAGGTCTCAGCATTACTCCCACGGATGGGCGAGTAAGCGCGTTGACGTATCCAACTGATGTATTTTCGCAAGGGGAAGATTTAACTTTACCATGGCTCAGATCAGTAAGCCAAGTCTCCGACGGCCCTGTATTCTTTGCTGTGCCTAACTATCCCCCCCCTGGTTCTGAAAAAGCACCGGCCCAAGAATCATACTGACATCGTCTGACTGAAGGTTTTGCAGAATCGGAAGGTTGAGGTACTTTCTGCCATGTCTTTCTCTTCGATCCCGGCATAAGTTCTATCGGGGGGAAGTCAGGTAGGCAACGCCTGGTCCGATGGCCCCCGTGATTTTTGAAAAGTGGTCATCCTTGATCAGCTTGGATTCGGTTGCATGCTGATCATAAGGCCACTGCTTATTACCAATGCACAGATAACCAAGCAGATGATGGGCCGATACTACGCGGTCTCATGAACAAGGTGGCCAAATCCAAAGGAAGCATACGGCAAAGGTCAGGGCGGTTGGAAGGAAGTAGAGAACAGAAGGTCAGGGACGAGACCCCCAGAACGAGCTTGAAATTTAACGGAAGAAATGATGCGTAGTCTGTCGTCAGAAGAGACTGTGACACGGTCAGAACTAAGGGAGCGATGCGTAATTACCGACGTGATGGTCTCATCTGCTCTTAGATCGATGACATGAAGCCTTTCTTGCCCGACTAGTGTATACTCTTTGAAAAAACCATTTGGCAGTCGAGCTATGAGCTGGCTTGGTACGAGGACGAAGAAACACCTACCACTATCCGCTAAATAACATAACGGAACTTGGGGCCATAGTCTTCAACTGCAACAGCAGCGCCTCGATAAGTCTCCCTTCCTTCCCCTGATTTGTTGTTGTATCTCTGGTCAAGCTTTCTGTTCTCCCACACCAAAAGGACTCGCAGCGCGAAGGCCATTACCGCAGCGAAGAACATGAATGCGGCACAGATACTCATTCCCTTGACATATCGTGGACCCTCCGCAGTAGGGTAGAGTCTCGTGCCCAGAATTGGTCCACACTGTCCGATGACGTTGATTATGACAAGCCCAGCTCCACGGCGATTATCGCTGCCTTGGTTGTCTAGAATGTTCGAGTCAACGTTGATCTCCCAGCCTTGCATGAAAAACGGAAGAATAAATGAAAGGAGAGGGGGGGAAGACGTACTGAGAGTCCATGCCAGAGTGTTAGGAATGGTAGAGAAAACGCCGGCAGCAGCCAAGTAGACGGCGAAGTATCGGACTCCTACCGTGGTGACCGTTGCAAGGACAATGTAGCCAATTCCACCTACAAGAGACGTGGTTATGAGGACCAAGCCCCTCTGCTGTGTCCTATCCGCAATGAAAGTTGTAATGTTGGCAAACAGGTAAGCGGCGAAGTATGGCGGAGCTGAGAGGCCCTGGGCGTTGATACTACTGTATCCCATCTTGGCTAGGATGGTGGGAAGGTAGACCGGCAAGCTCGCATAGCTCACGTTGACGCTGAAATACATCAACTTCACAGAGCGTTAGCTCTACTTGATATACAGCAAAAAAGACCAGACAAGTATTTGGAACCAGGCACATCGATACGTACACCATAGCACCACGCTTTCGCGTCATGCAATGTCTGAGCAAGTTCCTTTAGGCTCACCCCTCCAATCCTCTCGCTTTTACCCGTCTGTCGAACGGCCCGAGACTTAGCAATGGCTTTCTCTTCCACATTGAGGAATCTCGCATTGTCTGGGGAATCCGGTATGAGAAAGAAGGCTATTGGGGCGAGAAGGATGGTCGGAAGACCCTCAACCAGAAAGAGGAGCCTCCAGTTACTGAGCGAAGAGTGACCGCTCGTGATTCCGTACGCGAGAGCCCCAGCGAATGTGGATGCGAGGGGAGCCGCTGAAGCGAACATACCGCACCTGAAACCGACTTCATGCCTTAGATAGAAGAACGATAGTAGGTAAATGACACCAGGCCTAGGAGTCAGCCACCAGGGTTACTCAAACAGCACGAAAGCGCATTGCATGTTGACGGCCATATCGAAAGCCATGCTTACGCGTAGGCCGCTTCAAAAGCACCCAGGAAGAACCGAAGAGCCATAAGCCCGCTCCAATTGTGAACCGCAGATTGAAGAGTCGCCATGACGCCCCTAGCCGTGGGAAATTAGACCTCCTTCTTTCGCCCATGACAAATTCTAAGCTGGGGGGAGAGAGGGGGTGGAAGGGGGATAGCGTAGGGGAGAGGATCGCTCACCAACAGAAGACGACGACGGCCGCTACTCTGTGAGGGGGAAAAATTTTCCAGCAAAGGAGGGAGAACTCGAAGACAACGTAGGTAATGTAGAATATTGTCAGCAGCCACTCATATCGATCTCCTACTAAGTGAAGGTCGCGTGTCATTCCGGCTAAGACGGCGTTGCCGATGTTGCTGCGGTCGAGAAAGGCAAGCATGTCTAGGAAAACGAGAACAAGGGTTGTGAGCTGCCCTCCAAGAAAAAAGGGGACTTGACGGCAGAAGTAGTTCTACTCACAAAGGACGAAAAAGAGCGGCATCAAATTCCAGTCAAGCTTGCGGCGCACACGAGCCTCAGCCGCCTCATAGTATTCAATGGGACTTTGCAACTCAGCGGCTTTCTGCTCGTCAAAGCGGTTCGGGTCGAGGCTCGCCATCTCTGATGTGATTCAGTGTCGAGGGTCCTTCAGAGGGTGGATGACATGTCATGTGCGTCTCAGGATGTCGACCTTTTCACCTCTTGGAAGCAGGCACTGCCGAGGGAATCCGGAGGCAATGAATTATGGAAGAGCACTGCATGTGAAGGAGAAGAAAACAGTTTTTACTCGTTGCGCCGAAAGATGAGTCCTGCCAAGACGCGAGGGTGGAGGTCTTCACTTAGGTAAGGACAAGGATTGCGATCCTCCGCTGAACAGCGGCTGATTGGCGAGTATCTAACGACTAGAGCCACGGAATCATCCTTCGAGCATTATGGAATGTATCCAAGGCTAATGTGAAAGTCAAAACAATCGGACCAGTCCTCTGCAGAATTGCCTTGGAAGACGGCAGCTTTGACTCGCAACATGTATCAAGAACAACGCCTCACACCCACATTGACTTTTTCAAAGCAGTCGGATCCTTTTCTTGCACCAATTTGAGATGCATCAATAGAAAACGGCCTCCCATCTTTGCAGTTTGCACGCAGACGTCCGTGCGCTAGCCTCTCTGAATTCCTCGCCGAGCAAAAGAGAGTCAGTGTGGCCTGGCAATAAGGGCAAATCAAGACCTTTCTCCTTATAGGTCGAGGTACTCGCACGATCATGATAGTAAAGAAGTTATAACAAACGCGGCTCAAGTATGCTCATTGATGTATACTGCGATGACCGTGCTATCCAGAAAGAACGTTGTGCTTACATGTTTACAAATGCAGTGTAGCGTTGGTGTCAAATAAGCTTTCGGGACGTAACGACGGGCCGGCTCGCCATTGGAGCAAGGAGGCATTCCCGCAGTGCTTAAAGTAGAGGAAAAAACTTTCGTAGTCTTCTTAGGTCCGCACACAATGGTATGCGTCTACAAATATGTACCAAATCGGCCGGATAGTGTGCCCCCGTCCAGTACCATGATCATCCCTGTACTTTGGGCAGAGTAGGACCTCGCATCAGCCATGTCTGAGATCCAAACCAAAAATGCCACTTTCCCACCTGTCCGTGCCTGCATCTTCGACGTAGACGGCCTGTTGATCAACTCGGAAGACATCTACACCGACATCTACAATAACATCCTCCACTCGTACGGCAAGCCCGACTTACCATGGAGCATCAAGGCAAAGCAGCAGAGCAGAGGCCGCCAGGTACACACATCCCCCATTCACACCCATCTCTGCCTTTCCGCCCAACTTCCAAGCTAACAGCCGGAAACCAGGGCATGCTCCAACTCCTCGATTGGGCCCAACTGCCGATTACCTATGACGAATGGACCGCCAAAGTCAGCGCCCAATACGAGCTCTTCAAAATCTGCACCCCGCTCCCCGGCGTTTCCAAACTTCTCGTCAACCTCTCATCCAAGACCGCTCCGGCAATCCACTCCGCAATCGGCTCCTCCGCCACGAGCAAAACCTTCAAGATAAAAACCTCCCACCTGCCCAGCATCGGCTCTGCTTTTCCCCAGCAGTGTCGCGTCTTCGGCGATGACGCGGCGATGAGCGAGGCTAAAAAGAAGCCCATGCCGGATGTTTTCCTGTTGGCTCTTGGGAGGGTTAATGCGCTCTTGAAGGGTGGGGAGAGGGAGGTGAGGCCGGAGGAGTGTTTGGTTTTTGAGGATAGTGTTGCGGGGGTGGAGGCGGGGAGGAGGGCCGGTATGAGGGTGTGTTGGGTGCCGCACAAGGGATTACGGGAAGTGTGGAGAGGAAGGGAGGGGGTGGTGTTGGAGGGGAAGAGTGAGGAGGAGGACATGAGGACAGGTTTTGATGAGGAGCAGAAGGATAAGCAGCCCGAATTACGGAGCCACTTGTGGTCTGAAGATGGTTGGGCAGAGATGCTGATGTCTCTGGAGGAGTTTGACTACGAACATTACGGTATAGGATTGAAACACAGTTGAACTTTGATGTGGCAATCCTTGCATTCAAGGCTCTCCTTGGAGGTTGGATGGCCGCTACCATTGACCCTCCGGAGCAGAAAAGGAACCTCTGTCCCACTGGCCCTCGTCGATGCATCAGGATCGCATCAAAGGGATGATTGTGGCTCCACGAGTCTATGATATTCTCTATCAAGAGTGCTAGTCAGGAGAGCTTAGCCTGCCCCGGTAAATACAGGTAGGTATATTGGAATTCCTCACAGGGCTCGGAATACTGGCCAATCTGCTTGCCACGTTGTCAAGACTTCGCCAAGGCCTACCGCGCTTACGATGATGTGGTACCGTGATGCGCAACCACGGCCATTATTTGTACCATGGTGTGATACCGTTGTGTGGTAGTACCATCGTTTCTCCATAGACCTATGCTGGACCTCGCTGTCACCGTCATTCTGGCTTCTCGAGATGATTTGGCCCCGATTCTCTGTGGTTCAGGCTTGAGTATGGAATTCATTACTGGTGTGACCTGGAACCAAATTGGGGCTTAGAAAAGCATAGATGTATTGGACCCCAATCTGTAACAAGTTTCTATCGAGGCCCTTGAGCTGAACACCCAAGACTGAATGTCTTGGCATAAGGGTCACGTGATTCACCTTAACGTGCTGCATTTTCTGACCGCCTTTTTCCTTTTACTTCGAGTCGTGGCAAAATTTTGTTCTGCTCATGACGCCAAGAATGCTTCGTACAGGGCCACATTTTCAAAACGTAGGGTTATGGGGCTGATAACAGTGCTGTCTAGAACTTTTGGTGTAAATAAACCTGATTGACGGCAGATGATGACGGCAGCGCCCGACCCGTTTTGAACCTTATATCTGATAAACAAAATCCAAATTGCCCCACCGAGTCAAACAGATTTCCTATGAGAACATCGTGTTAGAGATACCCGCTCATCAACCATGGCACCCCTGACACCCTTCAACCCTCCCCTGGGCCCGAGCCTCTCGCAATGCCACCCCGAGCCCGTGACCCTCCACATGAAGGAGAAAGCTTTCTCCCTCAGCGGCGATGATTTCACCGTCAAGACGGTCAACGGCGTCGAGATCTGTAAATGCAAAGGGAAATTGCTATCCGTCAGCGATAAGAAGGGTCAGTGATTGTAAGGTCCGGGTTCTTTGATACAATGCGCTGGTGGGGGGGAGGGGGGGGGGGAAGGGAGGGGTGGTTCAAATATGTGCTGGTCGCTGATCACGCGTGATGCAGTCTTCACGGACGTCCAAGGCCATGAGATCTTTGCCCTGAAGAACAAACACTTCACCATCCACAAGACGTCCCATGCGGAAAACCCAAAGGGCCATGAGCTGTTTGTGATTACGAAGAAATTTACAGGTCAGTGATTGCGCCATGTGTCCATCTACACATCGACTCATTTGCGACGTCATGATCATCACTCAAACCCCTACCCATCTCTCCGCTCTCTCATCTTGCGTGCGAGGCGCTCTACCCTCGAAGCCCACACATACCCTGATTCCCTTTCCCCACTTTTCCCACATACGTTTTCCTGACAGCCGCAGTCCTCGCCAACGAGTCGACCGTCACCTTCAAAAACGAGTCCGACGGCCGGAACGTCGAGCTCGACGTCCGCGGGACGTGGTACGATCGCTCCGCGAGCGTCACCTTTGGCGGCGAGCCCGTCGCGCACATCTCGCGCAGCATCTTCAACATGAGAGAGATCCTGGCTGATAAAGACACGGTAAGTCGTTCCCTTGTGAGGGCTGTGGGGAGGGGGAAGTGGCTCATATGGTTCCATCTAGTACTTCGTGACCGTGGCGCCGATGGTGGACTTGACAATGATTGCGGCGCTTTGCGTGTCGTTGGACGAGGAGGATGAGAAGAAGTAGGCCGGTAGGCGAGGTTCCGCTGCTTCGGCCGAGGTTCGACGTTCTACATTGCGGGAAAATTTTCCTTATGTTGACGACATGACTTTGTGACGATTATCGAGGATACGAGATTACGAGGAAGGTTCTTGGCTGAGGCTTTAGTAGGCATTCTAAATTCAAACACCGAGCAATACGATATCTTCAAGCCCAAGACGTGAGCGAGATGCAATCTTCAATGAAACACATGATGTACAAAGCTTGAGTCATTTTGTCTGTATGGTAAGAGCTCATGATATATACACGTCAATCAGTGATGGCCATGATCCCCTTTTTCTGCAAGTGTCTTCTGGCATTGCGCCAAAATGGCAGCTTGGCGCCCAACGTCCGCCAGCCGGCCAATGACTTCCCTGTTACCGTCTACAAAGCCATACAAGGCGTAGGGGATCTCAACTTCTCGGCAAAACTCCCGGACCAGCTTCTGCGTCCGTCGTAGATTGTGCCGCGGCATCCGAGGAAAGAGGTGGTGAACGGCCTGGAACTGCAGACCGCCGTGGAAGAAGTCCAGCCACTCGGGGCAATCGACATCCATGGTGGTTCGGAGCATCTTCTGAGGAAAGGATTCGTGGATCCCGAGGTCGGCAGTGCTCATGGCGAAGTGGCTGAGCGTGATTTGGACATGGAGCGGCGCCGTAATCATGTGGCTGACCATGACAAAGGCGAATCGGCCAGCAGCGGTGGGAATTGATTGGCAGACGACTTTGTAGCCAAACCAGTACCAGAAGAAGACCTGGCCAGCAATCTCGAGCCACCGATGCCACCACGCAGAGCCTTTCTTTGGTCCTTGGCCCACGATCAGGTATTCCCAACTCAAGCGGTATAAGTTGAATCTTCCAAATAAAAGTATAGGATAGTAGAGGTAGTGCTGATATCGTAGCATGAATTTGGCAAAAGGGTCGTATGTCATTATGCGGTCATGGTATGTGCTTCTTAAAGAGTCGAAGAATCGATGCGAGATGGCGAAGAATGGCATATGCTCAATGTCAGGGTCATGTTCTGGCGAGTTTGTAACGATATGATGCACATTATGTGACCGTTTCCACCACCCCAAGCTTAGACCTCCGATAAAATCTGCAATGATTATCCCGACCATCGTGTCGATGATGAAATTATGCGTTATACCCATGTGGCCTGCATCATGGACGGTGAAAACCAATTGATGCCACAACATACCCAGGAAAAGCCCACTTGTGCCATACCAGCCGCACCGTAAGAGTATGAGAAACATGCTGAATAGGAAGGTATATCGAGTAAGCTCAATTAAATAGGAGGTGTAGTTGCATTGAAAAAGTCCTTCGGATTGAAGTCGGTCAAAGAGGAGGCGGTATTTCTGTACAATGTCATCTTGTGTTGAGGGGTCTAACGCTGGATACTTGGCGAGGTCGAGATCGATTTCTTGCTGCGTGCGAGCATCCATTTTTGAGAGCTTGCTGTGGTCATTGATTATAGGCGACTCAATTGACGACAGGGAAGATATAGACGAGACTTCATGAAGATCCGAGTTGCCACGCGGTCGTCTCCTGAAATCGCTCGAGCCCTCAATAGCATCAAACAGTGGAGAGTCTGGGGGAGAGCTGCTTCCAGTCGAAGCCTCTTCGTCTTCGGTATCCTCGCAATTCACTTCAATGTAATCGGGATATGTCCTGAACTTGCCGCCTTGGATTGGTGGTAGGAGGTTTCTCCATCGTCCTTCAATTCTGCCAACCTGGAACTTCAACATGTGCTGGCGGGCATCGAGGGAGTGCAGTCTGTGAATGGCTACATTAGCAAAGTCGGGCCCCAGTTCAGTTCTGGTTTTCCCTACGCGTTCACTTCATCGGTCGCATCGCGGCCAATCATGTGCATGATAGCCTTGTCTCCGCCTGGATGGTAGCTGAGCCAAGCATCCAGCTTGAGCACCTTGCCATCAACGATAATCACGGTCCGGCCATCTGCAATCATGCCCTTTACCTGCCTCGGAGTGAGGACAAGATCTTTTCGAGGCATTCGACCTGACAGGCTGCTCGCCAGAGTCATACTGAGCAGAAGCAATTAAGTCATGTATCATGTAGGTTTTCCTTGGTGATTGAGGTCAGGTTTTTGGGGCAATTGGAATCTCTCTGGGTCTTTGCATCCTGCAATTGACCCTTTCTATTTCGATCAAAGTGATGGATCTCGAAGAGATCCCTGCCGGCGATCATCCGCTACACTAGTGTGGTGTTTGGACGACCCGCCAAGACCGAGGGAGAGAACCTCGGAACCTCGGAACTTCAAAAGGTCAAAGATTCCTCTCCTCACAATGCTTCTTCTTTGGCATGAGTCCGACAAAGACCAAGACGACTTCTGCAGCGCCTGGAGAGCTAGGAAAGAAAACCTGTGAAATGCCATCAAGACGACCTACGTGGCTTGTCATCTGTAGGATTGCTACAATTGAATACTTCTGACTTGACCTTTCACACCTTCATTCTTCCCTTTCGACGGCACTTGCCTCGGGACTGAAACTTTCAATCGTTTCATCATAGACCAGGATAAGATGGTAAACGTAGAGGCTCTTACCCAAGAATGGCTACGTTTAGACAGAGATGAAGCCACGAGAGCAGAGATTCTGAATCTCGTCAAGCAGCAAAACGTCAAGGTACTAGAAACCCTTCTCACTTCGAGACTCACATTTGGTACAGCTGGTCTCAGGGCTCGAATGGGAGCGGGCTTCTCACGGCTCAACTCCTTAACCATCATCCAAACAACCCAGGGTCTAGCTCAGTATCTTTTGGAACAACGAGGTACTTCAGCAGCTTCGGCAGGAGTGGTCATTGGGTATGATGGCCGCCACAACTCCAAAAAGTTTGCAGAGCTTGCAGCTGCCGCCTTCATTGCCAAAGGGTTCCGGGTATTGTGGTACGAAGACCTTGTTCATACGCCCATGGTGCCTTTCGCTGTAAAAGAGCTTCAGGCTGCCGCTGGCGTTATGGTCACTGCAAGCCACAATCCAAAACAAGACAATGGGTACAAAGTCTATGGATCAAACGCATGCCAGTAGGTGGCTTTCTCGTGGTCTCTTCCTAGTCTTATACTCAATTTTGAGCCACAAGATATCTCAAGAGAAAATAATCACTTGGCTTGGAAAATCGTTGTGCAAGTCAAGCTTTGACCTTGACGAAGGACTACTAACTTGGGCTAAATTTCCGCAGGATCAACAGCCCGGTAGATGCCCAAATTGCAGACGCCATACTGAATAATTTAGAACCGGTCTCTTGGGACATCGAAAATAATGGACGGTCCAAGTTGCTTATCCCAATACTTGAAAGATTGCGGGCAAGCTACCTTGAAACAGTACATCAATACGTGGGCAGTGCCCCGAAGGTCACCAGTAGTTCTCTGGAATTTGTTTATACTCCCATGCACGGCGTCGGTCTCGTCCCCATGGAAGCCATCTTGAAAGTGGTAGATAGCCAAGACCGCATTGTGGTAGTCCATGAGCAAGCCCAACCTGACGCTGAGTTCCCCACCGTGGTCTATCCGAATCCTGAAGAAAACGGGGCTCTCGACCTGGCAAAGGCAACAGCAGACCGGGACAATATACGATTGATCCTTGCCAATGACCCTGATGCAGACCGTTTTGCTGTCGCCGAGAAGGTCGATGATGGTTCCTGGCATCAATTTACGGGCGATCAAGTTGGAGTGCTCCTCTCGGCCCACCTGGCCAAAATCATAAAGCCAGAGAGGACTGGCGACGATTGGATGTTAACGACAGCAGTATCATCTCAGATGCTGTCGGTGCTCGCAGAAGCTCAAGGATTCGTCGTAGAGGAAACCCTTACTGGTTTCAAATGGCTGGGTAACCGCTCATTAGCCCTGCAGAGCAAGGGCAAAAAGGTACATCTTGCCTATGAAGAAGCGCTAGGTTACATGTTCCCTGACATCGTCCATGACAAAGATGGGATCGCAGCCGCTGTCATTTTTCTGCGCGCTTGCAAGGATTGGCCATCATGTTCCCCGTGGGCCAAACTCCAGGAGCTGTATCGGGACTATGGCCATTTCCATACGATCAACACGTACTGGCGGTCTCCAGACATGGCAGCAACCTCGGCAGTATTCGATCAAGTGCGTTGCATTGGGAAGCCTCACCCAAAATTTGTCGGAGGAAGGGTTGTAGTCCGGTGGCGGGACCTGACCGTGGGATACGATTCCAGCACTGGCGACCACACACCTGACTTGCCCGTATCAAAAGGCAGTCAAATGATCACGTGCTGGCTAGAGAAGCTCGATGGTACTGACGAAGGAATCCGCTTCACGGTCAGAGCATCGGGGACTGAACCCAAGATAAAGATCTATTTGGAATGCCATAGCAATAATCCAACATCAGCCGAAACGGGAGCAGCCCAGATGTTGGAGCGTATAACGCTGGATTGGTTCAATGATCCTTGCCTCATCATGGAGAAGAAGCCTTGAATTTGACAAGGCCAGATGATCTACGACCAGAGCAAACAGGGATTCCCATTGGCTTCAATTCCTCAACGGTGATCATCAACTACCAAACGCCTAGCGCTTGGGCCACTCCTGTGCTCCGTAAATCGCGGAAGAAACATTCAATTAGGGCCAAAGAACAGACCGGTGACTTGCATGCTTGGGTTGCAAACGCAGCAAACTCTATCTTCATTGCCTTTGAAATTTTCGTGAACAAAAATGTTGAACATGTGCCTACATCCATGTTTGCTCTGGTGTTTGATCAGCTATCGACGAGCGCATGACTTCGGTATAAATATGGCTGTCCTGACGATTTCTGGGTATAAAACCCAATGAGACCACTTCATCTCTTGACAGCTTTGAGCAACCAAACCCAAGATCATCCACGGACACAAGTACATTCAAATTGACCTTTCGAACCCCAACAACATGGACCGCTACCCATATCCCCCCTCCCATCGTCCCCGTCCCGTTCGTGAACGCAGCTTCTACTACGACCCCGAACATCCCCCTAGCTCTTACGATCGAGGCTACCCTTCAAGCCGCCACGGCGGACGTCGCTCATCAGTCATACCCATGTCGATGCCCCTCCACCCGTCGACTGTGCACTATGACCCCTTGTAAGTGCTCTCTCCCTCCTTTCTCCTTCCCTGAAGTCTAACCTTATGACACGTAGCAGCGGCAGTGGCCATCGGCGACCAGCAATGTCTCGTCAACGCTCTGGGGCCTATGGCAGCGGCTACACTTGTGGTACGGGCGAATACACTAGGGAGTACGACCCTGTGATGGATCGCCCGCAGCGGGATCCCTATGGTATGGATGGAAGGCGAAGGGCATACGACATCGATGAGCTTGATGATGACTGATAATGTGCTGGATCTGGGGGGGGGGCATCAAAGGCTTGATTTGTTTTGTATTAGGATGCCGTTGAGGACCGTCCAGGTTGTTGGATTGAAGTCCACAAAGCGAAAGTAGAAAGGTTTTACAGCACGCTATTTACAAATGCTCCAGTCCTCTGGCACTATTTTCCGCATCATCCACTGCGGTGTCTAATAATGAATCGCCTTCCCATACGTCGCCATCGCCGCCTCCTTGAACGCCTCCGCCAGCGTCGGATGCGCGTGACTCGTCCTCCCCACATCCTCACTGGAAGCGCCATACTCAATCGCCAGCACCCCCTCCGCAATCATCTCCCCGGCGTTGGGCCCCACGATATGAATGCCCAGTATCCGATCCGTCTCCGCGTCCGCCACAAACTTGACCATGCCTTCCGTTTCCAGATTCGTCTTCGCCCGCGAGTTGGCCGAGAATGGGAAACTTCCCACCTTGTATTTCACCCCCTGCTCCTTCAGTTCCGCTTCGTTTTGCCCAACCCATGCGACTTCCGGATGCGTGTACATGACCGAGGGAATGGCGTTGTAGTTGACGTGCCCGTAGCCCTTTTTGACGAACTCGACGGCTGCAACGCCTTCTTCTTCCGCTTTGTGTGCGAGCATGGGGCCGAAGGTGCAGTCGCCGATGACGCGGATGTGGGGCAGTTTGGTGCGGTATTGCTCGTCGATGATGAGGCGGCCTTTGTTGTCGACTTCGAGGCCGATGTTTTCGAGACCGAGACCGGCGGTGTAGGGGCGGCGGCCGATGGCTACGAGGACGACGTCTGCGTCGAGCTGGGAGAAGGTCAACGAGAAGCCCTGCAGCGCGGATCAGGGTAAGGACGGCTCACAGTCTCTGCTTTGCCACCCTTTGCAGCTTCGACTTCCAGCTTCACGCCCTCACCGCTAGAATCTCCTTTCAGGACTTTAGTGCCAAGCTTGAATTTCATGCCTTGCTTTTCCAGGATCTTTTTGGTGGTTTTTGAGATCTCGGCGTCCATACCCGGTCCTCCGATTTGGCCCAGAAACTCGACGACTGTGACTTCAGATCCTAATCTTGACCAGACAGAGCCCTGCATCCCCAGCATTAGCATGCTGCTTCAATGTTCGGCACGCAGCCCGGATTACCATTTCGAGACCAATAATACCCCCTCCTATCACCACCATTTTGTTAGGCACTGAATCCAGCGCGATTGCCCCGGTACTCGTAACGACCTTCTTCTCGTCTATCGTAAGCCCCGGGAATGGCGTCGCTTCACTGCCCGTAGCGATGAAAATATTCTTCCCCCGCAGTGTCTGTTCCCCACCGTCTATAAGATTTACCTGGACCTCATTCTCCCCGGAGAACGCCGCTGAGCCTTTTATGTATTCGACCTTGTTCTTCTTGAACAGAAACTCCACTCCTTTTGTCAAGCCATCCACTGAGGTATTCTTTGCAGCCATCATCTGTTTCAAGTTGAGCTTGACATCGCCGACGTCTATGCCTCGCTTTTTGGTATCGTGTAGGATTTGGTGGTACATGTGTGAGTTGTTGAGGAGGGATTTTGAGGGTATGCAGCCGACGTTTAGACATGTTCCACCTAGAGCGCCGCGCTTTTCTATACATGCTACCTGAATCCATGTGAGTCCTCGACTTCGAGCAGCATTCGTAGGCTAGAAGAAAGCTACCTTCATGCCCTCTTGTCCTGCTTTTATGGCGGCGACGTAGCCCGCAACGCCCCCGCCAATGATAATCAGATCGTGTTCCGCTGTGGACCGTCAGTAAGCTCCAAGTACCGGACTTCTGCAATGCTCACAAGCTTCTGTTGCATAGCCTCGACCTCTACTCGTGTATAGACAATATCCCGTTGTTTGAAGTGTACTTGAGCAGCTCAATGGTCTTGTGGCGGACCTTGACGCGGTCTTTGGGATCAGTGTGCGAATCATGGCGGAGACAGGAGCGGAGGGAGAAGAAAGGAGTGTGAGGGAGAGACTGGAATTGCCGAATTAATGGCGAGTGGCTTAAAACTTGTTCGATGACAAAAGGATGGCAAAAGAATGGAAACAGAATCCCTCTTCGCCGACCCCGTCTCGGCTAGCGGCGGGGAGCCCCAACTTCAACCGCTACGACATCTGGACTTACCGGAAATCAACTATCGATGCAGCCGTACAGAGGAGTCTAGGAGAGTCATGCTCGTGAAGACAGTTTGAACTTATGCTTTGATCCTATAGAGCTGTCATGGGAAAAGACATGAAGCTCGAGGTACACGATTTCACCAAATGCCAGGAACCATCTTCCACCTCACCTTCTCCGTCGCCCTCTTCCACTCCTTCCCATACGCGCGACCCATTCACCCCTCGAGGACGCGCACAGACGTGCCACATAGAATATAAGCGAACATGTCCCACGCCAACAATCCAAAACCCCAGCCGCCGGCCGCCGTCGCAAATGCTGTCCGCCAAATCGTAAAACCGAGGAAATTGGGATGTCGGACCAGGCCCCAGACGCCTCCCGTATACACTTTGCCTCTGTTCCTCGCATCCTTTCGAAACAAATACTTGCTGTGATCGGCTGTGAAGTGGAGGCTGAGCCCGGCGACGACGAAAATGGGCCTCCACTCGAAGATTGTCGATAACCAGGTGGGATTGCGGGATGCTGAGTACACAAAGAGAAAGAAGAGCATGAATGCTGTCGAAGATATTCACTTGCCTTCGATTTCACGGGTCTGAGCTTGTTGTTCACGTATGCGTAGGCCCGAACACTGCTGATTTCCGACCTGACTACGCCCTGTAATTGGGCGACTACGCCTAGGAAGACAGTGTCTCGAGTCGGCAGCGAGGGCGGTGCCATACCTCTCCAGAGTCGCCATTGACTTGACGAAGTGTGCTCTTCTCTTGTTCGACCAGCGATTCCCAATCCATTTTAGGCGCAGTTGCAGGCTTCGGGAATCTTTCGAAGATCTCGACATCAGCGCGAGCCTCCAGCTTGTCCCACACTTCCTTTTGTGTTTTGCTATACTCCGTACTCGGCAGACCTAGATCTGCGTGCATCTCTTTTGGCCGGAATTCGATACTCAGTCTCCATTTTCACTCCATACTGGCAAAAAAGGTATCAGTCTGTACCGAAGTCCTGTCCTCAAAGGGCATGGTATTTTCCGCTTCAAGGGTTCTAATGTCTTCTCTGATCAGCTCCACCTCTCACGAGTTCAAAAGATTGCAAGGCTCACACCATGCTAAAACAATGACTGATCCAGTACCAAGTTCTTTTTCGCTTCGCTCTGCAATACGCTGCTCTGCTCAAGCGTATCAGATGCCATCTTCGCCCAGAAAGTGTCTACAAACCATTGACCCCAACTCGTGCCGTGAAGTAAGTTCGGTATAAATCCAAAACCATCTGCAGCACCCCACGCGTACGGAGTAAGCCATATCAGGGGGCGTGTTGTTGTTAACTTTTCGAGCCAACATCTGAAAGGACCTACGTAAATATGTGTTGGCGCCATACATGTTGGGCCATGGCCTGAAGCTCGGATCATATAGGTCACCCGTTTGCCATGGGTTGCCATCAGATAGACAATATCATAACGGGCTTTACCGCCGCCCAAAACGGTCATATGCCCAATGGGGCTGTCTTCGTAGATCTTGGGTGCCACGCGAGCATAGTCGCCGAAATTGACAATTGGCGCGGTGAATCTCTCGCTACCCTTGATGTTGATGGGAAGAGGAGCGGACGTAAGAGCGGCAGCAATAATGAGCTTGGAACATTCAATGGTCCCCTGTGCTGGCGGCGGTCCAATAGTTTGCCCCTTAGACCAGTTGGTCTCGAGCTCATGTCTCCACCCCGGCTGCAACTTTTCTGCAACCATAACCTTTTGACCGATTCCAATCCGCCTCGCCAAACCATGAGTCTCAGCATATCGACGGAAGACTTGTAAACTACCTCGCCAGGGATATGCTCATCGTCCTTCACGCCAAGCGCATCATCCACGGGAAAGTCGGTATATTCGTATGTTCCACGTAGGTTGTTTGACATCAAGCCGGGGTAGAGATTTTCCTTCGCCCAAACACCGCCAATCGACGTGTTTGAGTCAACATTTAGCAATTCGAGCTCCGGTTCCAGCTGAAGGAAGATCCTGGCTGCAGCTAGACCTTGAAGGCTCGCTCCAACGATGACTACGTCGTAGTTGAAGTCCATGGTTTACTCTTGATTAGAAAACATGAGATGTACAATGTTGTTGGTTTCAATAAAATTGAAATTTGGGGCCGAGAATGCTCTCCATAGGCAAAGGTGGGTTGAATTCGACCAATGTGAGACTGAGAATTCCACTTTCTCGAAGCAACGTAACAAACGTCAATTTAATTGAGGCAGAGAGCAGCGTTATACTCTACTTTGTCGGAGATGGAAAAAGCATTGATGGCCTTAGACTCGGATAGGCAAGGTCCCGCGACAGTAGATGCGCGAAGGTGAGGGGACCCAGATAGGTATAAGTAATACAAGCGCTAGTCGTCAGCTGGGATCTGGCGGGTTCTCATGACGGACAAAGCATGGCATGCAACCTTACATCCCCATTTGACTGTTGCTTGATCGACCTTGCTTCCAGCAACGTCAGTCTTACTTACTACCTTCGTCAGAAAGTATCGCAGGCCGCTAGCCATTTCAGGCATCTCCTTAGGCTCGAGGCAGATATCCAACAAGATCTTTTCGTTCCTGCTTTCGTCCAAGCCCTGTTGCG
Organism: Alectoria sarmentosa; assembly: GCA_009733775.1. NCBI lineage: Eukaryota > Fungi > Ascomycota > Lecanoromycetes > Lecanorales > Parmeliaceae > Alectoria > Alectoria sarmentosa. The sequence goes on from WOGZ01000006.1 coordinate 293,467, forward strand.
AATGGACGATTGTTGTGATGAGTAAGATCTCCACGAACGTTCGAGTCTTAGTCTGCAGATAGGCAAGATTGAGGTTCTACTCGGGTCAGTGTGAATACAGTATGATATCACTAGCAAGAAGGAACACACCTTAAGGATACCAAGTCCCAACCCGCGCTCTGCAATCAGTACTCCAAACATCTTTGCTAGGTTGACTAGGCTTCTCAGCTCAAGCTGGCCTTCGTCATCTTCCTCATCTGCTTCAGGCTTGTCTTCACCTTCTCCCATCTGCTTGAAAAGATCCCACAGCGAGAATTGAAATGACATTTTGAGCTTCTTGTCTGAGCACACGCGCCTCGATAAGATAGTGTAGAACGGATTGTACACCTTTTCAGCGCCGGCACAATGTATTAGCACCTTTGCTATCTCCAATTCCTGACTCTTTTTGAGACGTAATTTCATCAAACGAACATATGCATCGTTGGAATCTGTCGCGGACATGACGGCGATGAAGATCGAGCGCCTTACATCGGTATTCATCCGCTGCTCCTTCGCAAGTTGCATCAGGTCCGCAGCAACGCCGTTCATACTAGTGTCTTTAATGTTTTTGTTAAGGAAGGTAGAGGGCTGCTCAGTTCGCACGGTGTCATCTGCATTGTCATCCTTGTAGCTTGCCCCTACTAGCCACCATTTGCCTCTCTTGTCTGTCTGACGCAGATCTTGAAGCCCAATTCTAAGGGGCTCGCTTGCTCTAATGTTTCTCTGATTCAAAGATCCAAGTGTCCTTTTCATTCGAGTCGTGTGCTCGGAGGTAATCGTTGAAGCAGCGACGCCTGTCTTCATGCGGTTGTTCTTAAGATTATTGATTGTTTCGATCATGAACTTTGTTCGAACGGAGAGCTTCTCTTCCCCTATGTCGGCTACTGCGGCCTGCAGCTGCAGCACAATCTCTTTCAAGGAAGACGGATCATCTTGTCTTAATTGCGGGCCCGAATTGCGGATGATCTTCAGAAGGAGCTCGGTGTTTGTCTCGGACAACTTATCAAGAAAAATACGAACGAAGTCATAGATCAGATTGCTCCCAACAACTTGAAAATTATATAGCTCTGCAAGCAAGCTTACCAGATTAGTCATCTTCTTGCCAGTCCTATCTTGATCTGTGCCCAAAAGATAGTTTTGGCTGAAGTCCTCGTCTATCCTCTGAATGGCCTGGGCACCAAAATCCGTTCCCACAATCTTGTATACCGCAGCAATGAAGCCTGCATGTAGGATAACGAAAGTATCTTGTAGAGCGGTAGGATCAGAGAGAAGTCCCATCAGCAAATCAAGAAGCGTGGCGGTGACATGTTGACGAGGATGATCTCGATAGATGTTTTCCATATCACCAAGTATAGATACGAGGTTCGCCTCAGACAATCGATTCAAAAGGCCTTGTATCTGTCGACGTAATTGCGAAAGGTCTTCTGGTCCTGCAGCATCTCTGTTTCGTAATGACGGTGGAATATATTTCACAGCCTCTGTAGTACCAGAAGAGGTCACAGGGGCAACATATGGATTTTCCCTCGTCCTTTTCGCAGTCTTCGCTGGCAACGGCGGCTCATCTTCTTCGCCAAAGGACTCAAACTCGTCGTCTTCGTCGGTGTCGAATTGGCCCTGCAACACCTGTCCCTTGTCCTGTTCGTCCTCATCCCCACTGCCTATAACACTGTCTTCGTCCTCATCTTGTGAAGACGCGCTACTGCTGGGATCCTCGATAATTGACCTGCCCTCCAGTGCTTTCTGCCTCTTTCTCTCCAGCCATTCATCCTCTTCACTTCTCTTTCTTTTTCCTGGTCGACCTTCATTCAGGCCCACAGCATCATCTATGCCCTCCAGCAAAGTATCTAGGCCATCGTCTTCGAAAGACTTGGGAAGTTTCTTCTTTCCCTTTACCCCAAGCGCCTTCTCCAAGGCTGCAATCTCCGCATCATCAGCGGCAAGCTTGTCTTGAAACCCTCGTGATAATTTTCTTGGTGGAGGCGGAGATGGCGATAGAGATTTCATATGGGGTCTTTCGTCCAATGGCCTAGGCTTCTTCAAGATCGACTTCGGCGATTTTGGCTGCACGGAGGCCGTTTTGACCTTCGCCTGCTCCACAATCACGGGAGCTTCTGATGACTCGCTTTCATCATCGGGATTCAACGGCCTTCTTGGGCCCTGCGCATTTCTCACTGGGACGTGGGCGGACTTCTTTTGTACTCTTGCAGCTTTCCTCTGCTCTTTCCTGTTCGTAGGACCACCGCGCTTCCTCCGGACGCCACCATGATCCCCACCAGAAATCCCAAGCTCCTGCAGTAGCTGCTGCGGGAGCTTTGCAGTATTGCGAGTCGGCTGTCGCATTGAAGTGGTCTTGTAAAATCCAACTCCATGCAACATTTGTGGTTGGTCCAACTTTGGCCGGACTTTGGCCGGAGTTAAGATCTTTAAGCGAGCGAGCACCAGGAGACTTGACATTCCCACGCAAAACCTCGACCAGCAATCAGACACTTCAACTTCGATACTTCGATACAGCCTTTCATCACCTTACCGAACCCAGCTGTTCAGGTCGTGATTGGCAGCTTCAAACTCTCGAAACTCTCTAATCTCCAGCATTCTACAAAACATTATCATTGCACGACAGGCAACATGTCCTATCAAAAACCCGAGAAGGACTTCGGTGAAGGACCCGTACGTGTTCCGCTCTTTGCTTGCAGTCTCCCCAAGCGTCTTGATAAAACACAAGGCCAACATCGCTCACGTTACCTTCTGCTACAGAAAATCCACAAGATCCGCATCACCCTGACCTCGCGCAAAATCCAGAGTCTGGAAAAGGTCTGCCAGGAGCTCATCGAGCGCGCCAAGAGCAAGGATCTCCGCGTCAAGGGCCCCGTCCGTCTCCCAACCAAGAGCCTGAAGATCACCACGAGGAAGACACCGTGCGGTGAAGGGAGTAAGACCTGGGATACATATGAGATGCGCATCCACAAGCGTTTGATTGAGTAGGTCTCGTCGCCAATGCAGGAGGGAGGGATGTGGGGTTTCTGGCATGGAAAGAGATTACGCTGATGCCTCGTGCTGGTTCTAGTCTCAACGCGCCTACGGAAGTCGTGAAGCAGATCATCGTCAACATCGAGTCGGGCGTGGAGGTGGAGGTTACAATCGCTGCTTAGGGGATGAGATGATGTGAATAGAGTTGACCAGATATATCGGGCGTTGATAGTCCCATATTAGCAGCAATTGCAGCACTAAGACGGCTTTGCAAAGTTGTTCGACAGTAAGCTCATGCAGTTATGCTCCATTCAATGCCTTTTTGTCAAGCACTTGACTGAAATTTTTATTTGCGGTCTGCTCAATGGTATCTAGAAGCAAAAAACCCAAAATAGGGGCTAAAAATTCCAAGTGCACCACTCCCTCTTTGGTGGCAGATCTGGCATGATTCCATCCTTGAAAGTCCCAGTCTCTTTCAGATGTCTGTAACTTGCTTTCGTAGCCTCATCATATGCTTCATCAGGCATGTCTACAGTCTTCGTGAAGACAGGTGGCCCATCGGCAAACCATACTCTCTGCCAACTTCCATCATTGCCCTTGTAGCACGGTTCGTCGTCAAAGTATCTTACGGACATGCCTTTCCAACTGGTTATTCTGCCCTGTGAATCCTTTTGGACTGGGACATCGTTCATTCCTTGCCCGCTCATGGATCTGACATTTTCCCGGCTTGCTGCTGGACCAGTAGTTGGTTGCAATGTATTAGAAGGGCCAAAAGATTGGCCAAATGAGGGAACAGGTTGATTAGCAGTGGAGGTCCTTCTCTGGCCAAAAGGGCTTGTTGCCGCATTTGATGGCTGCCCGAAGGAACCCGTGGTCGAAGGCGCGGTAAGCTGACTAAAAGGGTTCGGAGGTGCTTTTGAAGTCTGAGAGAACCCGCTAATAGCTCCAGATGTCGCCGGCTTGCCAAAGGCAGGTGAGGGGTTCAGTGTCGATGGTTTTTCATATGCGCTCGATTGTAACAGAGCTGATGGCTTGCTGAATGGAGGGGCTTGTGCGGAAGCCGATGGCTGACCGAAGGGATTTTTGGCTGCTGTTGATGGCTGCTGGAAGAAAGCCGGTCCCGATGATTTTTCTGAGGAGATGGGTTGTTGTTGTGGGGCTCCGAGAGGACTCGGAGCGGACGGCTGACCAAACATAGGGGCGGGAATTGAAGGTTTGCCGAAAGTCGAGGATGGCTGCCCAAAGCTTGTTGTTGAACGGCCTAGTGTTGACGGTTGGCCAAAGGCCGAAGGCTGACTCGGCTGACCAAACGTTGGTGCAGAAGGCTGACCAAAGGTCGAAGTAGGTGCAGACGGTTGGCCAAATGAAGGCACTGAAGGTCTGCCGAATGCTGATGGTGCAGAAGGTTGACCAAAAGCCGGTGCTGAGCTTGAGGGCTGGCCGAACGTTGACGTGGTTTGCTGATTCGGGGCCGACGTTTGTGGTTGGGTTGGCGTGGCGCCCTTTACTTTACAGACATCCAGTCGATTAGGATGCTCGTTTTCTCCATTGATCAAGTATTTTAATGCTCCGTCAACGTCGTTGAGGGCAGTCTGAATCTGCTGCTCTGCATTGTTTACTAACCCTTGAGCCTCTTGGATAGCTTGTTGTTGGTTGCCTTGAGCAGCCAGCTCATAATGACGAACTCGTAGCTCTTCGAAGCTCTGTTCTCGGGGGTGGCCGCCAAACAGTTGCAGAGGCGCATCTCTGCCTGGACCGTAAGCCGACAGAATCCACTGAGGCCGCTCTTTCGACAGATCATTGGTTATCGAAGCCCTGTCAAGCTTGTACCTAGGGACCGGGGTTAGCCATGTCAGACAACCGGGGAACGCGGCTATCCCACGGTAGATCTCGTGGGATCGAGCTTCCTAGATAATACTGTCTTAGTAAAGGATTCATGATGATGGACCTGCGAAGGAAGAAGCAATGTAGACCTTGGAGGACTTGTTCGCAGCAAATAAAAGGACAGTATCGAGATTAAGCAGCCAGCTGTCTTTGCGCAAGTATTGAGGGAAAATGAACCAGGGCTGGTACCTCGAAGAGGGTTCGGGCCTCCTTGCGGACCCGGACTGTTTCGTTGAGGGGCGAAGGGATTACGTGAATTTGAATTCGTGCTCCTTCCTGGATGTTCAAACTTGCATTGATCTGGAATCTCCGTCAGATGTCAATGTTGATGAGTCAAGTTGATTCAATCAATAGATACCTCCAAACCTGCAGTTCCCTTGCACGAAAAATTTGCATACCACCATGTTCACAGTGTCAATGCGGCCGCAATATATGTTCACGCATCGTTTATAGAGCTGCTGAATTCTTGGGAATTCATCATGAAGATTGACGACCTGCGAATGTGTTGAGGTCGGTGTTCGACAGATCTACGAAGCTTGAGTGCTTGGCGCCGCAAGACACGGTTGATCTGCACCCCTAATGCTGCCGCTTTTAGCGGTCGAACTGGCTGCCCGGCCCCTAAGTATGGGACGCTCCGTACCCGGATCGCTAGCGTCTGATCTACGAGTGGAACCTAAATTTTCCCGGAGATTGTTCCTTAACAAACACCCCTTTTAAAATCTGCCTTTGTCACATTCACGATCCAGATTGTAACAGAACACTGTATCAGGTCTCCGCGATGTTGGGAGCTCTCCTGCTAGAGGCAGCGCTGCGAAAGATGAGTTTTTCGTTGTCGCAAATGCAGCTGCGAGGTTGAGATCGTTGCCCAGGGTTGGAAGCAGCGCTTGGAAGGTGACGCTGGAAGAGTGTTGGCAAAGTCCCCGGGCGCTTTTGTAGATGTCCAGCCCGAGTCAACCAGGGAAGGCTAGAGGTGCAGCCAGAGACGTGCGGGCAAAGCCTACCAGGGAACCCCCAGAGTTGCCCGAAGAGGAGCGTAATTAGGTATCACTACCTAGATGCTTCATCAAAGGCATTTCAAGAATATTAGGAGTGCGGTCAAAGACGTTCAGTCACTGTCGGTTACCAAAAATTAATGCATGCAAAGTTGGTCTACCCAGTACGCCAGTCAATACCCAATGTAGTCAAGAATTTCACCCCAAACTCGACGAACCGAGGTGACAACTAAGGCCAAGCACGAGCAGACTTGAATCTGACTAGCGTATCTGTAAAAACTCATGATTCGAGCAGAGAGAACTTTTCCGGGCCGTCCACAACTATGTCTTGCCCTGATTCATGGGTTTTTCTTGGTCGCTGAGGCTGAATCATCCTTCGACGAGGAGGCTTCGTCTCTCGCCGAGTACGCATCCCGGACAGACGGTTGCAGTTCGAAAAGCATGGGGTTGGTGGGAGAGTACTGGTCCCATCCTTTTTCCTTCACAAACTTCATCGCCTCATCGAATAACACGCCCAATCCTTCATCTCCCGTCTTCACGCAGCTCTCCTCATATGCTGGAATGTGCGAAACTGGCGGTTTGTCGTACTCATTCTTGTAGATACGGAGTGGTGCTTCTCCCGCTCTGACAAAGGTAGGCTCGATACGGGCATCTGTTTCTTTGGCGAATGGAAGGACAGTCTCTGCGCCAGCGATTTTAGCTGCGTCGCCTGCTATGCCTAGGTTTGCAAGACAATTCAGCTGATTTTCAAAGAGCTGGAAAGCATCGATCGTATTCTGTGGGTGCAGGAACGCGTTGATGATCTGGTTTTCATTAGCATAGGTTTTGCCAGAACTCAGGGAGATCAGTTGAACCTCAGAGCCTGATCCTACGTGCTCGAACAGCACGACACCGCCACAAATCTCGGCCTCGGCCCAGTATCCCACAACGTTCAATAGGCCGAATGGAAAGGGTTTGAATCGTCGGTAGTTCGTATGGTAGAAATCGACATAGAAATGGTCAGTCAAGCGGAACTGCCAGTAATGCCCTTCTGGCGGTTCTGGGGGCTTGATGTTCGTATCCGGGTGAAACGATGCATATATCATGCCCGCTAATGTATTCACTGAAGCTGCTACTATTTCCAGAAGGCGTAACAGATGTTCACGGCTACCCGGTAGCGTATTTTGATAATTTTGGGCTAGCTGTGCCGAATTAGGTTTGACGAGATGATTTATCAGGGAGGGAGTACGCGCCTTTAAGTCCATTTTTAACCCCTGAGGTGCGAAGGCTATTCTGATCTCTTCGTACTGTTGCATAGCCCAATCACTGGGCTTTGAATTATCGTTGACAATAATGGTCTCCATAAGAGGAGATCTAAAGGCCTTGATGTCGTTGGAATAAGGGGTGCGAATGGGTGTTCCATCGATAATCTGGGCGTAGGTCTCTCGGGCGACGGGCAAGGCTAGGACTGATGTAAGAATTGTCTCCAATTCATGTAGCTTTTCGGGACTGAGGTTGCTAAGATCACCGAATCTAGGCATCTCGTAGGTTGGTGATGCGACTGCTTCCATTTTGCTTTTGTGTATGGAGCAGTATTCAATATGGCGAGGTACTCAAGTAGTACAATGGGAAGATGAAGGCGGAGCACGCAGACGGCGACACGAGAAAGAGGCTTGGCGTTGCCTGCCTAGTGTCTCATGATTATTGGGTCCGTGAGTTTTACTAGTACCTTAATCAAAATGCAGGACCCCAATGGACGCCGACATCTATCCCCATCTGTTTAGATTAGACTACGATACTAGTGTGTCGACGACTCTCTGACCGGCTGCCTCCGCATGATCTTTGCCCCCTCGATCTGCGCTTTCAGCCTCCTGAGCCTTTTCTAATTTCGAGTTTTCCCTCTATACAATCCCGATCTCTCTTCTCTCTCTGCCCGAAGATAATGGCTGATGGGGTTGGGACAGGGTACGCTTCACCGATCTCTCCATGGGCTGAAGCCAGTGGGTCCCCAAGAACATTGGGCACATGACGTCTGCAGAATCCATCATCGGAATGCCTGCATATTCTACACGCTACTGCCTGGCTATCGGCTACAAATCAAAGTCCCAGGTATTCCCTATTGACAGTCTGGGAGCCCCATTTGCAGATCCTCGGCAAGCTGCAGCACTCGAGTCAGTGACCACCAGGCGAGCCATCAGACAATGAAGCAGTCCTAAGCGCCTGGGATTCCGCTTCTCAACACCCCTCGTTTGATTCAAGCTCGATGTTTCAGTGGTCGTCACAAAGACTCATCTCAGGCAGAGCCCTCAGCAAAAAGAAACTTTTCTCTTGGTCATCAATCTCGGCCTTTCTCCCACTCGTACAAATACAGGTACAATTCTATTTCTGGCAGCGTCACTGCCACTGTCAGTACGTTTGACCTGCCCACTCTCGACTTGGTATGTTGCAGACTCCATGTCAAACCCTGTCATTGTAGCTCGCAATAAGCAAAACAAGTTTCAGGATGACCGCCTTGGAGACTACTGACTTTCTTCATTCTTCTCCAACCCGGCACATCGCTTCGTCATGCGATCTGTTAAGCGCTAGTAGCCACTTGCGGACCCGAGAGATGGAGGGACAGACCAGAAGCAGCCTTACTGTCCGATTCAATAACACAAGATCCCGCCCGCAGCGGACTGTCGGTCTGACAAATCAAGCTTTCAGAAAGAAACCTTCCAAAGATACTGCCCTTCGTCTTCATCGCTCATGCCTGAGACATGATTCTGATCGGACAAGCCGGGATTTTGGGACAGGTTGTTTCGAAAAGAGTATCCTTCGTGTGCGACCTTTGTATCATGGAGCCTTCTCCGTACTAGGTGGCAATGCTTCGCCGCCCATCCCATAAAAAACTGAGTAGGTCCCGTCTCGAGTATTTATTGTTTAATCTCTTCTCATTTCCACTCAAGCTCTTTCTTCTTTTTGACACCCAAGTCCTCTCGTCTTTTTTCCAGTCAAATTCTTCCCCTCTTTAATACAAACTCACCTCTACCGGCTGTATGCCAGTACATCCCCACCTGTGAGCTACAGCAAGAACATCATGGCTTATCGGTCATTCAGTGAGGCGTTCATTATCTTCCATATTGATGAGAATGGAAGGCCAGTTCAGATCATGCCATATAGCATAAACACAGCCACTTATGTCGCAGTATCCATTAGTATATGCCGAGGAATGCTGAGGGACCGGATGGTCAAGACCGCTTTCAAGAAGCTTGCCGATAACTTCGATCCGGAGTCGTCAGAAGCTTGGTATAAGGATCTACCTAAGAATGAAGTCGTCGAGTTGTTCATCAACAAGATACTCGAGCGCTTCCCTCTAGTTTTGGTTGACTATTCCTTGAAGAATCCAGATTTCCGAGCGTATCATTATAGACGCGCCTGGGACCACGGTTACGGCTTTGAGACCCACGATCAGGCCATCGCGGTAAATGGACCAGTAAGCTGAAAATCCATTTAATGTTATGAAATCTTCGATTGAGTAGGCTGATGATACTATAGAGGGTTCGCGATATGTTAATCGCCGGTGTGAACGCAGAGGCAACCGAAGATCCGAATTCCGACGAGCGAAAGCGTTTCCGAGTCTTTTTGTTCATATTGGCCAAGTCGTTCTTGCACGAGCTTGGCCACATGTTTGTGACCTTTCTCGGCAAAGGCGATACAGACACTCCACCTCGCATGAATGCTCAACAGGTCGGCAGCCCTCAAAACACCAGAGGCGAGGCCGGTCGGTACTTGGAAGACTTGGTATTCGGGGGCTTGGTGAAGGTTATGCGCAATCCTGCCGAGGACGATAGCCAGGTATGTGCATACTTGCCTTCTTTGATGAAAGGTTTATCATATGAGCTGATACATTCTCTAGGCCGGCTTATGTTACCTTGATAATGAGGAAGGCAGCCGCGAGATCGTGCAGGAGACAGTCGATGAGATTATCAAATACCGTGAGTACTATTGCGGATGGTCTTATGGTACACCCTGTGTTGCTGATCGTCGTTTTCTATCAGAATTCAAGTTCCCCATTGCGCGCTTCGGTGCCCCAATGCCAGACTCTATGATCTCACTGGGCTATGGTCTCCCCCAACCGATAGACCACGGTGACCCAATTCAGACATACGAAACACAACAGCTCTTGGAAGCACACAAAGCGGGCTCGTTCAGATGGGACAAAGAAGTAAATGACCTGTTGGCACAGAGCCCACAACCCAGAACGTTGAGTGAACATGAGAAGTCTGTTATGCGTCGGGTCCCATTCGGACCAAGTCTTCTTGTCGAGGACCCTTCGGAACCTCGTGCCCAGGCGGTGAAGTGACCAGACAATGGGATCGGAGGATTGGCATTGGAGACAGCGAATTCGGTATTGCATTCGGCGTAATAAGGTTGCGAGCATGCGTGCGGTGTTTTATCTACTTGATATGGTTGCGAACATGCTTGCGTTGCTTCCTCTAGATCTCTTGTCACAGTCTGTTAGCATGCGAAGAACCGAGCTCCACGGCCATCTCATCTTGATTGAGCGATGTTGATAAAGCGGCGAGGCATATCAAGCGACCTGTATTTTACTGTGGCTTAGTTGAACGCTTCCGCGTAATTCGCCGTGTTACACTGGAGGCCTTTTCGTTGATGAGAATCATATGAGTGGAGGCCAGTGATGATATGAGGTCCGCACCGAAAGTGCTGGACAGCGCTAGTGGAGCCCTAACCCTGTTTTCAAAGATGGGGCCTAACGTGGAACCCTAAAATTAGCGAGCCTTTAGGCGTATACCCCCTGTCTATTTCGCGTACACAGTTGGAAGGTGCTTCCCGAAGACTTATGCAGACTAGCTATATGTAGCATGGCGTCTTGGGTCGGAGGGGTCTGCAGCAGGCTTCATCGAAAATCTGTTGAAATATATTCAGAATGAATGAATTAATTGTCCAGAATGTCTCTGGGACCAGTAATATATACAGTAACGAAATTAAGTGTTTCAGAACACGAGGTGACTGAAATGACTTGGGGGTCAAATTTTGACACGCCCCTGCAGCCAAGCATATCAGTCCATCAAGAAAACATGTAACTATACACAGGCCTTCTGACCCTACACCGTCTGATGTTTCGTTTACAGGCCGTCTGGCCTCACACCGTCTGGTGTTTCGTTCATAGACCGTCTGGCCTTACACCGTCTGATGTTTCGTTTTTAGACCGTCTGGCCTTACACCGTCTGATGTTTCGTTCATAGACCGTCTGGCCTCACACCGTTTGGTGTTTCGTTCATAGGCCGTCTGACCCCACATCGTCTGATGTTCATTTATAAGTCGTCTGGCCTAAAAACATCGTGCAATCGACATCAATGCCTTCGATTGATCATCCTCGCGCTTCCGCTTCGTACTCTTCATTTCATGATATCAATCCGAAACCAAATTCGAACGCTCGGTATAATACACACCATCATATAACCGACCACATGTCTTATAGATAGGCCTTTCAATCTCATTTTTATTTTCATTCAATGCAGCATTGGCAACTGCGCTTCTTTTCTTTTTCGAATCCTTAAGTTTTTTTCTTTTTCTTTTCTCTTTTAAAAGCATATTTATCGTTTTCGCAATCGTTATGTCAGACGTGACAATTTAGATTTTGATTAAAAATTGAAAATGTTCGAGAGAGGTTATGAATAAGTTGAAAATTATTTATTTATCAGACGTAAAAATAACGTTCGTCGCGATAATTCGTTTTTCGAATGTTTTGATATGCGTAAAATAATCGAATATGATTTCGAAATTCGTATATTTGAAAATATAAAGTTCTTTTATAAAGTGTATAAATTCGTCGTCGTCGATAAATCGAAAAATGGTTTTAAAATGAAATATCATTTTTAAAGCATAATTGAATTCGTCAAATATAAATTTTTGTTTAATGAAATTATTGATAATGAATGTTATAACGTTGATCGTATTTATAAAAACTTCGTTTTATTTGATTAGAATTGTTAAGATAAATGATTTAAGAGGTTTCTTTTGAATATATTTTTATAACTTTTGTTTATGTAATAGAGCACGTATATCGATAAGTTATTCGACGTAATTGTATTTATTAAGTTGATGTATAAGTAACTTGAACGATAAATTCAATAGAATGCGTTAAATCGATGTTTTGCGTGATTTTGATGATATAGAAGCAGAGATTTTAATTCGATAGTATTCGGAATTGCAAATAATATATATGCGTATATATTGTAACAACGTAAGATAGCAGTGTCAAAATAGCGTCAATATCGGTCGCATAACCTGTTGAAATATATTCAGAATGAATGAATTAATTGTTCAGAATGTCTTTGGGACCAGTAATATATACAGTAACGAAATTAGGTGTTTCAGAACACGAGGTGACTGGGATGACTTGGGGGCCAAATTTTGACAAAATCTACATCTTCTTCCACCCACATCGAGTGTGCTCCCAAGTACCATTCCTTATACCCCCATGTTTGTTCGGCGTAAACCCCCTCAGATCGGGTCAGCGCCCTGTACGGCGAAATTTGCGCCGAAACACCGCTCTATTCGAAGTTGCTAAATTTGTAGGCCTACACCGAGCTCGCAACCATCTGCAGCCTGTCTCACTTTATTTCCCTAATCAGTCGGGCTCAAGCAGATGGAAAACATCACCGATCCGTCCGGTTGAAGCATACCCTTCTCCATGTATCGTTGAAGGCCGTAACTAGAACGTCAACGATCCTTCTCCACGCTCGGGGCTCATGTCAGGCTTCTACGTACCTCCAATGAAGATTGCACATGATCAGATCTTTGCACGCTTGCACATATGATTTCGTATTGTCGAGACTATCAGAATCCATCTCTCTGTACAACAGCTGCTCTGCTTCGTTGAACCGATTGTATGATTCGTGAAGCATCCTGGCGGCACGTTCCATGGCTACCTGGGGTCCAATATGGTTGTGGAACATCAGAAGGGGTACGAGGCTCTCGAATTGCCCATGCATCTGAGACACAGCCTTCAGCCTTCCAGCGAACATCTGGCAGGTATTTATGGCTAGATTACCAGTTCTCTTCGCATAGAGAGCATATCGTTTCCCCTTTATCAACGGTTAGTTCTTATATTTTCCTGAAAGGGAGGTGGAGAGTACATAGTCCCCATTCTTGCTAATTCGGTCCACATGATTTTCATGTGTTCGTTATTATGAGGCGACAGCTGTGCTGGAAGTTTTAACCTGTACGCATAACTTGCGTCGATGTCAGATACGCACATACGGTCAAGGTGAGTGTGGACCAACTATATCAGTGCCAGGAGAGGATAAATGGCAATATTGTCTTCTCGTCGCTTCAGATATTGCTCGACGGAAACCGGTTCGTCAAGCTCACGCTCCTTCTGCGACTGCACAGAAGAAATAATGAAGGCGCTCTGTTCCCGAACGAGTGTGCGGTTGGTCTCTGTGAGGAAACCATTTTAGCTGTGTCTAATGCAGAAGGATTGGCCGCACCAGGAGTCCCTTTTTCTCTAATCTCAACACCGAGATCCCAAAAGCTCTGAATGGCCGGGTTCGGGTGGGGACTCTTTTGGGGCGTCGTGCTGCATAAGCATTGCTCTACTAGCGCAATTGTTTCGTCCTTGTATCGGTCGAGCTGACCGAGATTATGCGACAGAGACCCGTCATCAATCGCTAGATGTGACCTCAGCTAGGCTCAGCAACCAACGTGGAAAGACCAAAGGTACCATCATCCCATGGAAAATACTACATCTCGCTTAGAATCGGTAGAGTCAGTCATAGTGAGAAGGATTACCATACCCATGCTATAAATTTGGCCAAAGTCAAGAGCTGTCCTCGACCAGTCTCCGGATATGCCATAGCAGCGAACAGGGGCGCGTCAAGATCTTCGATCTTCTTTCGAAGGCGTTGATCCTTGAACCAACTGGGATGTATTTTTAGCCGGACCCAATTGTGATCCGCCGAGCCAAAGGTAAATCAGATTCTTTGAACACCAAGAGCAACACATGATCCCCTAATGACGTCGGGGCTCATGTCTTGAGCGACACATCAGTACAACTTACCGATCGACCCATGATGTAAAATCATCACGAATGAACTCAAGATCTGGGTGTTTACGCAACGGCCAGTCTGGACAAAGAGTTTCGACACTGGGAATGACGATTTCTGATCCCGCAAAGCCATCGAAGAGTGCTTGGAGCGGTTTCTGCACCACATGCAATTTGGTAGCCATCGCGATGGGTCTATGCAAAATGTCCTCATTCTCAAAGGGCAAACTCGCTAGACTATATAGAAAACCGCGGAAGGGGGTAAAAGCAGTGCCGAGCGCTCGGGTTAAAAAGCTTAAAGTCCTTACAGACCAAAGTACCGTGACCGTTATGAAACGAGCGTCAATACGACGAATGGGCCTTACAAATGGTCCACTATCACACATCAAACCCACCCTAAAAATAATTGACCCGTCACGGGGCTCTTGCCGGAGCTGAAACGGAGATACTTCCGGCACATATGTCAAGATCCTCTCCATGACGTTCTCTACACTACGCTTAGGCCCTACTATCATTGTGTGATATCACTATTTCTCGAACTAGATCTTGCTTGCAGCCTCCCACAAGATGAGGATAGTCGAGATACTGCCTGAAAGGTGGGCGTTTTTGCTTTTGCAAAGAGTTGAATGGAATCCCTCATTCTCTCCCCGCGTGAATGCATGTGCTGAGGTCATGCAAGCACGAGAGTCTAGACATACCTCGGAGATGCAACGCACAGTTGACCTATGCCGTCCACTGATTTCCGTAATCCATTGCACCCCCTCAATACTCGTACAGTCGGCAGTCAGCGGTCAGCGCTAACGTGCCATATCATGTCAATACGATCTTATGATTTGTTCATCTTGGAAACCCGGATGGATGCGCTTGCCACTCTTGATGCACTGCATCAACATCCACCAATGCAAATCTTACTTACGTATACATCGTCATTTTGCTAGCTGATTAACCCGCGTAAGGCTGCATCTGCCCCGGAGTCAGTCTCGGTCAGCCTCTAATATCGGCTAATTTAGATGATGACAACCGAGAAGCAGGAAGATGAGACTAGGGAGGATTGATGCATTTTCTAAATTAACAAGCTCTCAGAGAAAGATTTTCCGTGTTCATTCCATAGGAATATTCCAACATAGACGAAAGCCTGGCCAGACCGTTCTGTGGCAAACTAAAAGGGTCTCATCATGCCTGAAAACACCCGGCCATACCGCGTCATGAAATCGCGGTATCACGGCATAATCTTCCCGGAGCATGCACACCGTCTCAGGGCGAAGGCCTACTGTAGCCTTATTGGGGGCATAGTCACACCACATTCGTTGTTTTTGGGCCATGACTTTGCAAATCCTCAAAATGCTCTGTCCCTCCTCAAGCGCGCCATACATTTAACGAACCTTCCCTGACCCAAATCCTCGTCTGTTTCAATCTTATTCGAACCCCCGGTCAATCATACAGAGACCGTCATTATGCCTCAAATTCCGACCGCCGCGCAAGTCCAGTACATGGAAGCGCACATCGGAGATGACAAGAAGGCCTCACTCAATGTCGCCAGCGCGATATGTCTGGTGGCGGCATACGTTGCCGTTGCCATGCGGTTCCTTTCTCGTCGTCTGATCCGAGCGGAATACAAAGCGGATGACTGGTTCATCATTGCAGGCTTGGTAACAAATCCGATGTGATAATGTGTACCACCTCTGTCGACTCACGTCTTCCACTCCACAGGTCGCATACACTGGCTATGTCGTCGCCCTCAGCGTGAGCACGATTTACGGTACAGGAAGGCATATTATTCTAGTCCGAAATGCAAAAGCCTTGACCATCGTAAGTCCCGTGGTGAGGGCAGTACTCAAGCCACGATAGCTGACTCCACCTGTTCAAGGCTTCCATCATCAATGAATGCACGTACGGCCCTACGATCTTGTGCACGAAAGTTTCGATCCTTTGCCTCTATAACCGGATCTTCCCCCAACGCCGATTCAAGATTGCCTCGTTGGCGACCGCAGCCTTCATCTTTGGCTGGGCTGCGACGAATGTCTTTGTGGACATCTTTCAGTGCATGCCCATCTCCTCGCAGTGGGATCCGAAGGTCTCTGGACGTTGCGTTCATTTTGGAACCTTTGTCCTCTTCTCCGGTATCATCAATGTCATTACGGATTTCATTCTACTGGGATTGCCTATGCCGTTGGTGTGGAAGATCAAAACATCACGGGCGAATAGGTGGAAGCTCTCGGGTATCTTCACGCTTGGGCTCAGGTATGACTTGGTTCTTCATCGATGCTCTGGAGTAATTGACCGATTGGTCAGATCATGTCTTGCATCTATCTCTCTTCCTCAGCGAATGCTCAACATCTTTTGACAAACAAAACACTGACGGATTTCTGATACCAACAGTGCCTGTGTGGTCAGCATCGTCCGCCTGTTCTACGTTCAGGTCGTCAGTTCTTCCGCAGATCCCACTTGTGAGTTTCTTTTTTTTGGCATCCGCCATCCCTTTGAATCTCTCTCCCAAGTTTCAGAAACCCTCGACGTGAGCAAGAGTCTGCTGACAATATTTGGTTTTGACAGGGACCGATGTCAACGCCGGCTACCTTACTCAACTCGAGCTCAGCGTCGGTATCCTTGCTGCCTGCATCGCTACTTACCGGCCTCTTTTCGACGGGCTTTTTCACGCATGTACGACCCGTATCATGAAACACGGATCATCTTCACGCCCGAGCGCGCCGACTCAACCAGAGAACATCAAAATGACTGTGAAAGCAAATGGAATACTGGCGCGGATCGAAGACCATGATGGCGAGGAAAGGCTCTACACGCGAATGTCGGAGCCCATGGAAGAACCCGTGGATGAGCGTTGGTAAACATTTTCATGATTTGACCTTCATGTGCCATTTCGATGCTCTAGGCTCTGTGTAAATATTGATATCGTACACATTGAAAGCAGGGAACAAATCGCGCATGATTTTCCCCCCTTCTAAGATTTCTCGATCTTGAGCTCTTTGAGCAAGACATCTTGAATCTTGGACAGGAAGCTCTCCACAAACTCTCCCTCGTAGAACATCTCATTGAAGCAAGCGCTCAACCTTAATTTGCTCTGAAAAGTCCAAAGATGAACCTGTATCTGTCTGCTCAGCATCTCTACCGCCAGCCAAAAATCGTTCACCTCGACCTTGTCGCCATATTTAGAGTGGATATAGCGGTCCACGACGCCCAGGCCACTCAATCCGGGCTCACTCGGTGACGGCATACCGGCAGGAGTGGGCTGGCTCAGCAAAGCAGCTGTATTCTGAGCCAGATGATTGACCAGGGTCAACAGGTTGGATTGCGACGGCTGCCAGGACCGTTTGTAGATCGACTGTAGCTCGGAAGCGTCCGTCAAGAAAGACGACGGAGCGATGACGGCGACCAGGCCGGCATGGTAGAGCGTTACGGGATGGGCGGCGGAGTCGTAAGGGGGCCGACAGTACGGGCGGAGATCGATGGCGCACCAGGAGGTGTACTTCTTCGTTGCGAGCTCGGGCGGGGCCAGTTGCCGCGTCGCCGCGATCAATGCCGCATGTACCGCGGCCGTGACACTGATGCCGCAATCTTTGCACGCTGCCACAATGGCAGCGGTTCTTGCCGTCCCGACGTCCAGCTCGCGGCGTTGAGTCGGACCGGGAACTTGATTGGATTCATTGGTGGGAAGCCCCAGGGAAGGAAGGTTGCTGGTGTACTCTGTGAGCATTTCAGCGACCGCTTGTTCGATCTCCGGCGTAACGGCGCTTGGGGTCCCCGTGGCGTCGTCTAAGCCGGGAGACAGATTCTTGGATTCCGTTCCGAACGCTATGCTGCGAGGCTTAGCTAGGGCCGTGAAAAGTTGATGCAGCAGGTGCAGCGTTCCGACTCCATCCATGCGCGAGTGCGAGCAGTGGATGGCCACTTCTGATGTTTGCGGCAGGTAGTAGAAAGTGGCACATGGGGACGGGGCGAAGTTGGAAAAAAGACCACTCGCGGTCTGCGAGGAGGAGGGTGGTGCTACGACGAAGGTCTTGTTGAGCCAAGCCGTGACGGCGGTTTCGTCTGGCACCTCGTATACGTTCATGCCGCCTTGTTCCGTGCAAGCTATCTGAGGATTGTCGTATCGTATAGTTTTCCAAGCATGTCGTAGGGCCGCGACGGTTTCGCTGGCAGGCAGACGCAGGCGAATTTTAGCGACCGTCGTGATGGACCAATGCTCCCGGTTCAGCGGCGCTCCGCCGCTTGCGAGCGCTCTGTACCAGACCTCGAGCCCGTCAAAGGGCCTTTCGAAGCGACCGGGCGAAGTTTCTTTCCACGGCATTTTTTGGGGCTGTGGAGGGAGATGGTAAGGTTTGTATAACAGATCAGAGGAACGGCCCACGGTGAGGATTTGCAACTTGGGACCTTGAAGGCAAGAGCCGATGAACTTCTGTTATAGTGTGATTGATATTGATTGTGTGTGAAGCTAGGGATGTGAATGTAAGAAAGAACTACGTCCATTACTCATTCTATGCGTAAACCGTAGATTAGATACCGACTGCCCGTTCAGCCCTGATTTCATCATGCACAGACCCAACCAGCGCATGCACTGGAGCCGTTCAGATATCTAGCCTTGTTTTCCGATTCCACAAGTTTATTAGAGGTCGGACGATCCGATCACTACAGTCAAAACATCACCTTTGATGCGCAGTGAGTATTTTTGAACAAGATCAGCTTCCGCGGTTCCTGACGCGGAAGCAGGCTCTGCAGACCTTCCAAGGCTTCGAAAGATTGTGGGAAGATGTAATAATGAAGAAATACAACTCCTTTTTTAAACAACGAAAACGGCGGATCGCACCGAGAAGTAGATCTACTCAAGCCTACTTTTGTAGAATCCTTTGACCGGCATCTTTGGAGTAAGCGAGTGGTATGTGGGTCTGCTGGCAAAGCGGAAATATCGATTTGAGGGGTGCACGTATGGAAAGCAAGGAGACTCGGAAGCACGATGAGGAAGGAGGAACAGGACTCCGCACATCGGCCGTCGATCCCTTGGATCCAAGACTATCGTGCAAGCCCGCAAGGCTGAAGAAAACAAAAACCTTGATACATAAAGTAGGATCTGCAGCTTGAAATAGACTTCGGGCGTAATGCATTAAGTCCAGCATATCGCCCAATTGAGTATAGTGTTGTCGTAGGGCTATACAGTACTCTGTAAGGCTGCTAAAGTTGAATCCTGGCGAAAAAAAGTTGCCAAATTTCCCTAACAGCGTGAAAGTCCCCCTGTTGCGTCTGACAAGGAGGCCAACGGCCTCATCCATCATCTATCATCCTCATCTTCTACCACAATGGACTATTTGCCCCATGACCAACACCGCCTTCCCTACTGGCTCCTATTTGTATGTTTGACGCTGTCCCCCCCCCTTCTCTTCGGTGCGCTCATCCTTGCTCTCCACACCAGGTCTCTCTCCTCTCTCTCAATACTGCCCTCCAGTCGCAAATCGCCTCCACGCTCTTCCACCGCACTTACAGCTTGGCTCCCTCCTCCTCCTCTTCCCATTTGAGTGCCTTGAGCGCTCGCATTTTCGGAGCCTGGACGCTGTTGGCTACCGTTGTCCGTCTCTACGCCGCCTACGATATCGATAACCAGACTGTCTGTACGTCACCTCAAATCTTTATCCACGGGTATCTTTCTCAAGACGATTACTCCTTGCGGCCTCAAACCTTCTTTTTGAGTATGCTTGGTTCGTCATACGGTAATGCTAATGGGTAATGGGCCCCGCCTCTGCAGATTTTCTCGCTATGTGGACCATTGCTATTGGAGTTGTACATTTTACTACCGAGTACGCTATCTGGCGCACTGTGGGGAAGGGTGTGGGATTAGGCATGGCTGTTGGAGTGCCGGGGGTGACCTTGATTTGGATGATTGTAGGCTGGCAGATGGGATGGTATGGTAGGGTTGCGTAGAGCCATGTGACGCATACGTAGGCAGGTCAAGAATCGGAGCGCTGCTTGGACCGACTTCATTCGTAAGGATTATTTCCCTTGCCTTGGTTTCAGGATGGGGAGACTTGCGCCAGTCACGCCGATAGGGTCGCTCGCAAAGGGCAGAAATGGACGTGCCGAGAGCCAAGACGAGCCCGACGAACTTATAGTGGTCTGACAACGGCCTAACTTCAACTCACACATCCGTTGGGGGCTCTTTCAACCGTACACCAATAAGCCTGGGACCAGCACAGCCATTGCAGGCTTCCTCAATGGTGGCTCCTACACCCAAAAACCTTCAGTATGATAACGGCAGGTCTCGGTATCCTGCTCGCCCAAGTCCCCTTCCACACTTCCTTCTGATTTCGACGTTTCACGAAGCTCGGTGAAGCCACCCGAGGTGGGTAATTACACACTGACTCCGTGAAACAAATCATCCTTCGACTTTTTGTTCGAGCGTGCCGAGTTGCGTTCGGATCTCCTACCCAGCCGATTCTCTAGAGAACTGAATGACCATTTACCGAGGAACCTCTCTGGATATTTCTTGACCAGTGGAGGTAGAGCTATCAGACAGGCGGCAATGATGCCGACATTGACTTCGATGGAGTCATTACACGCATTAGGAGGTTCAAAGCATTCTTCACAGTGTTTTTTTTGGGAGCAGAGAGGGTCTTACGAGAAGACGGATAGGAAGCCACCAGTGTAAGTTCCGTCCGCACTGTGTGCGTCTTTGATGACATAGATCATGCGTAACAGACCGGCTACGCAGGCGCTTGTTTCAGTCAGATCGAGACTGGTATAAACGCATTCATTGGATCGGGCTATTGCTTGGTGGAAGAAGGATGGTGGGAAATAGAATACTGTGGCTCTGGAAGACCCCGAATTGGAATGAAGAGCCATATAATGAAGGTGTAGCACGATTTACACATAGAGAGCTTCCTGCTGCCGAAAGTCCCCGTTTGTGGCCATATTTCATGACATGGGGTTTTTATAAGGCTATAAGATCACAGGACCAGGGGGTCCACACCATTGTGGGAACCGGTAACCCACAATTTCACTGTGGCGATCATGATAGCTATTAAAAGATGCAATGTTTAGGTAATAATATGTGTTTTACTGTATCTTGAATAGGGTCAAATGGTCTTTTTCCGCTTGTCTTTCGCTCCTGCCTCTTGGAACCACTTCACGGCCTTCTCGATACCCTGTTTCATGCTTACTTCGGGATGATAAGCCAGTCTAGTCTTGGCTTTGTCGATACGGAAAGTCCTATTCATGCAGGTGTGCTTGATCTTTCGTCTCGTCAAACGCGGCTCTTTCGTGCCCCAGAAGACGAGCCAGAAGATCCATTCGGCAACGGTCGCCATGATCAAGCCAAGGGGTTTGGGAATGACCCACACGCGCTTGGGATCGCTTTGATCACCTGCAGCGACCCAGACGGCTCTTGCGAAATCCCAGAAACGAAAAGGTTCGTCATTGGTCACGAAGAAGGCTTCGCCGTCAACGCGCTCGCTGTTCGGAGTGTCTGCGTGCATCTGGTATAGAGTCTCCGCGGCCAGGATGTGTGCGTCCGCGGAGTTGCCCACATACAAGAGATCTATCTTGGCCGAGTTGTTGCCAAGCTGGATATTGGTCTTGCCAGTCTCGTAAACATTCAGCAGGTTCGGAAGCCATCCCGGATCACGCTCGCCGAACATACTGGCGGGGCGTATCGCAGTCGTTAGCATAGCACCGTATTGTCGATTAGCTGCAAGCACAATTTCCTCTGCGACTCCCTTTGTATGCGAGTAAATTTCTGTTTGCTGTGGAATTTGTAGCACGGGCAGGCTCTCATCGGCTTCGAAAAGATCATTGATGCTGTCATGGACCACGGAAGCACTAGAAGTGTAGATGAACGCTTTCACGGACCCAGACTTGCCAGCACACTCGATCAAGTTCTGCGTTCCTGAGATATTGACCTTCTCGTATAAAGCCTTTCTCGTGGCGAAGTCAGGGTGTTCAATTAGGACGTTGGGAGAGGCAGTGTGGAATATCGTTCGCGGTCTGATTTTCTGGAGGATGGCTTGGACATTCGAGTGTGATGTGATATCCCCGTCGCAATACGATACATGAGGGAAGCGATTGTGCTCAGTGTCGAGGTCGAGGACCCAGATCTCGAGAGAAGGAGATTGACGAAGGCGGGAAACAATGTGATGGCCTAGAAAGCCGCAGCCACCGACCACGAGCACCGGACCAACCTCGGGATTCATTTCGGAACTGAAGTCCGTATCTTGGTATTCACAAAGCTCCAGGATTGGTCAACGAAGTAAGCCAACAAAAGTGGGCAAAGAGCTTTGAGGGAGGTAACACGTTCAATCTTTCGCAGGCGATATTCAGGTATTAGTCGGTTTCAGTAAGTGACGGTCGGTAAAGTCTCGTATCGTATCCGTTCCAAACAGCGCACAGTGCAATTACTAAAAAGATGATCGTAATCAATTTTGTAGCCGAACAAGCCCGGTCAAGTTGAATGTGGAAGTACGGAGCAATGGGCGAATGAAGAACTTTCGGTGCAGCGGTGTGGGCGTGTTTCTGCCCTTGCTGCCGGCGTACTTTACACAAAGCTTTCGGAAGGGTTAGGTTCCTCTGCCCGGCGCGGCCGTCCATTGATGTGCAAGTCATACATGCCTTAAACCCGTGCAAGGCTGCGTTTTGCCCAGAGCGCTAGGGTTCGGCTGCGTTGATACCAGCCCAGCTGATGCCAGCATCAACGCAAGTATCCCCTTATGAATCTTAGTGCATTACAATACATGGAGGTCTCGTACTTGATGTCAAGCATTCAATTCTGTAAGTGCCTAGGTATGGATTGATTATTAAGCGGCGAAACCGCGATGAAAAGAATTGGTACCCGTACCGGCACCACGGGCACCATGGGTACCAGCGGGGGTTAGAGCTAAGGTGAGACCCACACCCCAAAAGTCCAATCCACTCAACGTCCATCAAGCATTGGCAGGCAATTCAAGATTGTGCCTCAAAAGGGTGTGCGGAGATTGGTGGTGGCTCCAAGCTCTGCTCTTTCACCGCCTTACTTACCATAGCCAGCCAAGGATGAAAGCTCGCAGCGCCTCCGCTGACACCACCCCCCACCTATCATCACTACTTCGAGTCAGCCCAATATCGATTGGGCACTCGGTCTTATAATTTTCGCCTCCTTCAAATCCCATGTGCTGATACCATGCATGCACCGCACGGAACACTTTTGTGCATCATTGCGTGATGCACGTCGGATATTGAAATTCCGACGACATCTTCTCCCTCGTGCAAGGCAGTGGGGGTACAATTTGGTCGCAGTCAACTCCTTGATCTGATTGACGCGCTTCTGGCTTGACATCTTGATGTGGACGATCGTTCCGAAGCCTCCTCGTTAGCTTAACGGCTGTGAGTGTTGCGAGGCATTTTCAGATGGCGTCTCGCAATGCTTCATGCAATCGACGTGTCGTAGCGCAATGGCTCACGAACTAATTGAAAGCGATGATCTCTCCGTATGCGGAGTTGGGTAAACAGTATCACGGAACTCGCGCCTTTCAGTCCTTTAAGGGGTAGGGGCTTTTAGGGGTAGCTTTACAAGGAATTTATACGTTTGGATGTTTGGACCCGCGCTTGATATCGCAGAGAAGGCTGCTCTGTGGGAGAGCCATTTCTTCCCTCCTTCCATCTCTCTCTCTACTCTAGATTTAACGAGAATTAGAAGCGCAAGCCGCGTTGGGGTAGTTGTATGATTTGGTTCTGTTCGCTGCTGTGAAGAAGAACGAGGGAATCGTGGAGATGGAAGAGGGTGAGAGGAAAAGGGTTGCGCTGGGAGAGTGTATCAGTAGGGGTGAGGAGCTTGCTGGGTATCTGATGCGACGCAATGAAGTCCACGCGGCCAGTTTCGTGGGTTTATCTGACTTGAATAGTTGCGCGTGTAGCAGATGTGGTGCTAGCTTGAGAAATGGTGTTATAATTTGACAGACTTTTTTGTTTGCCTTTGTAGTATTATGAGTTAGGGGGGATGCGAGTGAACCTTTTTAAGCATGAAGCAACATCTTATACCATATATCCTTTCGAAGCACTAAAAAGCCTCAGAGTCCTCCCGACGACCCGTATATAGATTCCACACCTCTTTCCATATTCAATCGTCTCTCGCATACGGACTCCGTTTCCTCAAGGCTGGGCCATAATACCTCAGAAGAATAGGCGCGGGAATCCCAACGACGATAGCAATGAATGCGAGAAGGGTATTACCCCATCCGACACCGAGGTTGCCATATCTAGTTTGACGCGTCAGTTAGAAAATGTAAATGATGACCTGGCTAATGAACGTAGGTGAGAATTTGCCCGATAAATCTGGATAAAAGGCCACAGGCGGTAGTGGACTTACAGACTAGGGGCAGCCAGAGGTAAAGCAAAGGCTACAATGCTTCTCAGGACGATGATGGCGGCCATGGCGCTTGCTGCATACTTTTGGTATGTGTCAATTATATACCCCATGACGCAAAGTATTTCCAGAACGGTACCGGCTCCAAAGATGGCTGCGCCGATGTTCCTGGGAACGAGAGTCAGCATTTAAAAAAACTTTGCTTTCTTGCCCTTCGTGAGCGCGCTTTTCGAGTCTCTTTTCATGATTACGGACGAGAAGCCTTGATAGGTATCATGTCAAGGACAGATAATTACTCACGGCATGATCCAGTGAACGTTGGACCTCGCACTCCATCCGTACCAGAATAGCCCCACGGGTACCGTGCAAGCTCCTATGATGAGAACAGGAAGACGAAATTCAGGACGACTCTGCCCGCCATTTCTCTCAACCGACTTCCTGTAGTATCTATCGGCAAGGCGTGTCCCAGCTTGTGAAGCTATCCCCATTCCTACAAATAATGAGATGTAGTTAAGGGAGCCAATAGAGACTGTTTCCCCGTAGATATCCGTCCAGACAGTTGGGAAGGTTGCAATCAGGAGATAAAGGATACCGTAGAGATATGCACAATACAGGCTCCAGACTTGGACAATAGGCTGGGAGCCAAGCAGTTTCAAGGGTCTGACGAGACTAGTGCGCAGTAGCTGTGGAAGAGACACGCTATCATGTTGGGTGTATAAATCCGAATTTCGAGTGCTCTTTCGTAACCGCTTGCATCTTCTTTGAAGAAGGACTGGGGCGTAAGTTTCGCGGAAAAAAGGGAAGCCGAATATTTGTATCGCGCCGCCAGCAACTGAAACAACATAGAAGCACCATCGCCACGATGTGTATTGGACGAGGAAACCACCTGCAATAGGGCCGACAACAATTCCAACAAGAGGTGCGAAGGTATAGACTGCAATGGCTTGGCCTCTTTCGTGAGGTCGGAATAGATCGGCATTGATACCACTTCCAATCTGGAGCTCAGTCATTAACATTGAAAAGTTTGTCAGCCGTGTTCATTACACCCCAATGAAGACTTACAGCAAAGGGACCTGCTCCACCCAAGCCAGCGAGGAAACGGAAGACGATGAGTTGGTTCTGAGTTTTCGCAGCACCACACAGGGTATTGAAGATAATGTAGAAGAGATTAGTTGACTGAAGGACTATCGATCTCCCAAAGACCTCGGAGAGGGGAGCCGTAATCAGAGGTGTCACCGCAGTGCCTAACAGGAAGACCGACAGAGATAAGATGACAAGGAGGCTGGATTGGAAATGGAGATCTTGCTGAATAGCGTCCAATGCTGGGGCCATGGTGGCCGAACTCATTGAGGATAGGAAGTTGAACAACGACATTGGAAGAATGGTCGTCCATTTTCGACTTGTTGGCCAATTCTTGGGATTTTCGGAATCGTTGGGACCGGCCCATGTCACCTGTCGTGTTTGAAGCATCATTTAGTTCAACAAATTTGGCATCTGGAAACAAGGAATCCCACCTGGCTTCAAAGATAGAATGCTTACCAGGTTAGGATCTGATGGAGAGGCGTCTACAGCAGAGCTTAGAGCGGGCTGAGGTGGCTGAACAAGACTCAAGTTGCCATCTGATCCTACTTTGGCGGCAACCTCTTTGTCGGCCATGGTAATTCAACAACAATCCAGAAATGGACGGACCATGGTCGAGTAGGACTTCTAGATTGCAAAGATCAAGAGATTCCTATGTACTGAGACCTTGACGAAACGAGCGGCATGCGAGATTTTTGCGACTTTAATGTTCTGGATAACGAGTCAGTCACTTTTGCAGTTCAAAGCTTAGTCTATATTGTAGAGGGTGAGACAGATAGTGAGCGAGAAAGAGAGAGAGACACAGAAGAGAAGGTAAGAGATTGGAGGTAGAAATCATGCAGCTAGGCAACCCACTGCCAATCTTTCCTTCAAGTTGGCCGCTTAGTAATAATATACTACGCTCGCTCCACGAAGCACACTTCCAATACCTAAGGTACCTAGGTATCTTTGCATGATCAGGGTTCGTTTTCCCCCCAACTTATGCGTCCTCTGCAAGAGCCCGTGTTCTACATCTCAGGGGCTCTCCATATTACGTATTCCTAGACATAAAGTACACAATGGGGCGAGAGGGTGGGAAGGGGCAAAGCTTACATCTCTTCCACTTGCACCACACTCTGATGTCAATAAAGAACATGAAGATCTCTTTCCATCACAAAGGCGACTACATGCAGCAGTATTGCAGTCTCGGGTAAGCGCTTGAATCTCACAGACCGTGAAAGATGCGATGAGAACTAGAAGAGGTTGGCATGCAGCTGTACCCAGAGATTCTGCTTGCTACCAGCAGTCGATCTCCTACTAGTCTAGTAACATGAACAGAAATAGAACGCCAATACAAATCAATCAATCTGCTCCTCCTTTAACTCCACGCGTCTTGTTTTTGAAGAGTATCTCCGCCTTTGGATCCGGAAGTTGATTGGTCTGAAACACAATACTCTTTGGTCTCCCCTCGCCATCTTTGAGTCTAAGTTCATACCGATCAATCACAGCCGCAAGTACCAACTTGATTTGGTGGCTAGCGAACCACCTTCCCGGGCAGGCATGTCTGCCGCTGCCGAACTGCATCTGCGTTTTGGTGATAGATGTAAGCTGATACTTTTTCTCGTCTCCCAATGAGGCCTGTCGAAGATTGTAGAAATGTAAACCGTCAAAAGTGTTCGCGTCCGGGTAGATGTTTGGGTCAAACCCGATTGCGTTCGCGGGAGAGAATGTAAAGGTGCCGGGAGGTATATGCGTCCCGTCGGAAAGAGTGATCGGTCGGAGGGCTTTTCGTTGGAAGGTGGCTGTCGACGGAGATGTTTCAGTACAGTTGTAGTGATTACCAATGTGATTGGAAGATCTCACCAGTTAAATGCCCACTGTACCTCAAAGTCTCCTTCATAAAACTATCCAGCTTCTTCAACTTCACCATGCTCTCAAGAGTCCATTCGCCCCCAAACTCTTCAAGCACGGAATCCATCTCGTCCTTCAAGATCGGGAAATACTCCGGATATGTCGCAAGATTAAATATCGCATTGGTAATCAGCTGGCTCGTGGTATTTACCGACACTGCTCCAATCCCAAGTTGTGAAATCCCATGGAAGTGGGGGTCGTTCTTGTCTGGTTCTGGTACAAGATCTCTCAGCCACTCGATGGCATCATTTGGCTTTTTGTAGTCTCCACTTCTTTCATGAATTTCTCGCTGTTGAATGATCGGAGCGAGGAGTTCTCGCGCTCTGGCGTTGCATTTCCAGACTGCTCGAAGTTCTGGGATGAAGTATTGTACGATTGGACGAAGCCAGGGATGGAAGAATCTGATTTTTGCAGAGGAGAGAAATATACTTTGACCCACTCTTCATTTTGGTGAAGGCCACTTCCAACAAAAATCTTTCCGTTGACTCGACTTACGAGGCGCAGGACCTTTGGGTACACCTGAATAGCAAGCCAATCTGTTTAACTTGATTAGCAAAAAGTCCTGCTTTGGGGGCACAAAAACGCAAACCGTTGCAATCCGGGAATTCGAGAGGAAAAACAACACGGACCTCGTCCCGTACCTCTGGGAAAACGGCTCCTAAATAGTTCAAAGTCAGCAATCTCAAACCAATCAAACTAGTCTTCTGACGACAAAGCTCACCCATATTCTTGTTTAGATCGTTCTTCATGACGACAAGCCCATAATCTAACTTGGATGGCTCAATAGGCCATAGATAACTATGTAGAAAGAACTACCACACTGGGGTCAGTCATAGCTTCAGAAGAAATCAGAGTGTGAGTTTTGTGTTTCCCATACGTTTCGAAGTGCCGACGGAAAAGTGTGGTCTGGTAGCATCTTCAGTTCATCCACATATTCTGGAGGAATGGCGATTTGATTCCCCTCGGTCGTCCAAACTTTGAGTGGCTTGCCGTTGAACTATGCAGTGGTCAACGATAGATAAGAAGGAACACACTGTCATCATCTCGTACTTTTTTGTACGCCTCTTGAAGTAGATTGACTGAATCGTACATTCATCTTTTCTTTTGATTTCCCGCAGCTGCTGTTTCTGGCACGTACAATGGAATAGATGGGGGCGCATTCGAACGCGCAGCATAGAGGGCTGCAAGAAGTAGAAGAGCTGCGATAGAAGAAGCGAAAAAGAGGAGAGACTGGAAAGTGGGAACTGAGTGCTCGAGATGGAATATAGAAGACATAGCGAAAATTAGTGGATAGCAAGGACAGAAATTCTGGGCGGGAGGGGGATCAGACATTTGGAATGGAAATGCAACAATTCCTCTATTGATGTGCAATGCGTCTGAGTAAGATTGAGGGGTGGAGATGGCAAACCGAGATGAATGGAGACCAGGAGAAGGGCTGACAACCAGTTGCAGAAGTACCTCTAGATGAACTGCAAGCAAGTTACCTTTACAATGTACCCATGGCTGAATTCATGGCTGAAATCATGGCTGAATTTCGTAAACATTCTGTCCGCTTCTCACCCTCTGCATCCAACCGTACTTGCACGGGCCAAAAGTCGAGCAAGTCACGAGAGCAGAGCAGATCATAAGATTAAGGCACGCCCCACCGAGCCCACCTCTTCCTGTATATAATTTTGATAGGGTGGATGCAGGAAATTATATTGGCGGGTATATGTCGAATCAGAATGCAAAAGATGAAGGATGCTTACTTATGCTAAAATGCAGCGCAATCCGAGGGATCGGTACCGCGTTCGATAGTGACCAATGGCTTTTTATATATATATAGGGAGCCCCTAGGCGTAAACCCCCTGTTTATTTAACGTATACCCCCATGTTTGTTAAACGTATAACCTCTCAAATCGAATTAATTGATATCAAGACGTTAATTTAATCAAATAAAGATCTCGCAGATAATTAAAATAAGATCAAATATTTTTAAGATTTTTTGCGCTTTATAAAAAAAAAACATTATATATTTACTTTTATTTCTTTTATTATCATAATTATAAAATCGTCTTTTAACGATTAAATGAACGTCGATATCGACGTTTTTATTTTACGCATATAAAAACACGTTAAATTTTAAAATTATGTCGTCGTTAAAATTTTTATTAAATGATTTAAAAATATTATTATTAAAAAAGCATAAATACGTTACGATCGCGATAAAAAACAATAAAAAAAACAATAAAATTATAAATAAACGTATTATTTTAAATTAATTAATAAATTGTTTATTCGAAACTATTATTTAACGCATTAAAATAAGCGAAATATAAACGAATTAAATTTTTCGAATAATGAATTTTATATATAATTATAAACGTACATTATTTAAATCTCATTTTTTATTACGAAAAATTGTTATAATTTAAAAGATTTAAAATATTATTATTAATTAAACGCGTATTAAATTTCGACTTTTTTAAATTTTTTCAATTTTACGTTTTAACATCGATAAAAAAGATTTTATTTTTAAATCACACGATATTTATAATATTAAAATCAAAATTGAAAACGATGCGTTTAAAATATTAACCTTTATATAAATCTTTATTATATAAAAGAATAATGTAAAACTGAGCTAAAATATCTTAAATTTGTATGTGCAGTCAATCAAAAAATTAAATTAGTTTTCTCTTTCGAATAGCGCTCGAATAACGGCTTTAGGCCTTTCGAGCGCCCTCATCAAAAATTTGTATATACAAATCTTACATCTTTTGCCCCCTACCCCCTTAAGAATATAATTTTTTCATAATTTCGTAAATTATACAACTCGATATGCGCTTTTCAATGATGTTAAAATTATGAAATTTGAATGTATATATATCGATATATATTTAATTCAAATATGTCATTATTCGAAACGGCAGAGCGACTTTCGAAAAACCTTTACGCTTATTCTTACATCTTTTGCCTTATACTTTCTTGAAAATATAATTTTTTCATAATTTCGCACATTAAAGAACCTGCTTTAAGCTTTTCAATAATATAAAAATTATGAAATTTGAATGTATATATATCGATATATATTTAATTCAAATATATTATTATTCGAAACGGGAAAGCGACTTTCGAGAAATCTTTACTCTTATTCAACGAATTATTTTCTTTTTTGAATAACATTATAATTCTTTATCATATTTACGAGATTATTATATCGTTAAAATCGCATAAATCTATTTTATAATAATGATTATATAAATATATAATATAAATTTTCAATACTTACGAGAAATCGATTATAAAAGATTAAACACATTTTTTATATATTTTTAAATAAGCG